>CM047908.1:14828481-15428481 GCA_026229545.1 Pistacia atlantica
TATGTATTGATATATGTCCTTAGAATGGTAAAACCATGACGAGCGTATCAAGTGTTTCAAATCTTGATAGTGAGAACCCTATGAGCACATATGGTGGCCATTCTAGAAACGTCCGTAGCCTCAGCATTATTCTGAAGTAAGGGCACATATAATACGGTAAGGCTATCATAGTGTTGAACGACCTGTCGAGAGGCAGTGACTGATTTCACTGTCAAGGTTGTTTGGTGACAACCTGGTGCAACACATGGGTGCTTGTTGTAGGCAAATATACCGCAGCAAGTTCACTGTACTGACCCACTAGAGGATTCCATATGGATGGTAACCCTAGCGTCTATGGAACAAATCCTCTAACGAATGGTGGTGCATGTGATCCTTAAACTTAAGATCACCGGAGCACCTTGTGCACCAATTGGTGCAGTTTGACACTAGCCTAATGCAGTTCTATTCAGAGTTGTCAATACGGTGGTGATTGGCTGCATCAAAGAGTGTATCAAGACTAAGGTGGATTGATAGAGGATTCATCACTCCCGGCTACGGGAGAAGTTATCTCATTATGCAATTCAGTATATGGCAATGACACTAAAACTGTGACCATAGTGGGATTGAGTTGTTGCTCTATCCAGTTTATAATATAGGTCATTGGTGCAGAAACTGAATACATAATATCGAGAGTAACCGGAGGTTGACACTATTTCTATGCCTTCATCTCCTCCAGATATAGTATGATGAAAGGATCGAATTATACGGTAACCATATCGTTGACCGGTAGCTACTTTGCTGAATCCGATTCTATCGGGTGGCCATGATGCCTTGCTAGGGGCCAATCTTCATCTGTGTATTAGTGAGACGATTAATTGGTGTTAATCGCGATACTATACACTGCCGATATGATGAGGAGCCTATGGGTCAAACACATAGAAGATAATTTAAGGGTCAGGAAGAAAGAAGGGTGTTTTCGTCTTTTTGGGTGAAAGGGTATTTTGGTAATTTCACAGTGCAATTAAATTTGCTGAGGTCATAGGCTTTATTTAATTTATTAAAAAAATTAAATAATTGAAATTACGTTTAAATATATGTTCGTATATATTTAAATAAATTATCATTATTGTTAAATGTTAATATATATATTAAATATATATTAATTGATTTTAATTGAAGATAATGATGAATTAAATTAAATATCTAATTGGGAGTGTTTGGAAACATGGGGTGTTTGGATTGGAGCCCAAGCCTATTCCATAAGGGAATAGGGCAACTAAAATATGACTATAAAAGAAAAAGGTGTGTGTGATTTTTAATTAATGATTCATTCTTTGGTTGAGAAAGAAAAACACGCAACTCCAAAACACTCTCTCTCATGCCACATTGCTTATTTTGCTTTGAAATCAAATTCTTTTGATTTTTCTTCTTGTTTCTGAAGGCTAAGGAGGATCTAGCAAATCCCTCCTTAGTTTCTTGCAATTGTCTTCGTGTGGACTTCATCGGTTCGATCATAGACTTGGGTCAATAGCAAAACACGTTCAAAGATAAAATTGGAGGAGCCTCCAATGTGGGTATGGTTCCTAAAGCTTGAACTGATTTTTCTGCAGATTTGATTATTTTGTATAAACTGTGATTTTCCCAGATCTTGGTTCTAAGGAACGATCCATGTAGTTTATGTTTTTGTTTTCCGCTGCGTAACTGGGTCGTTGACTAACAGTGGTATCAGAGCCTCGGGTATTAATTTCTATAGTTTATTGTATGATCTATAACCTGCATTTAGTTGATAACATGTTATTTTTGAAAAATCTGCAAAATCTGCTTTTGGATGAATGATTCAAATGATAAAATGGTTTATAATGTGTTGATGGATGTTATATTGGTTGGTTGATGTCCTGGTTGAACGTGTGTGCATTCGATTCGATTTGGATTCATGTTATTACACAAAAACTGCAAAAAACACGAACTACTCATATTGGGGATTTCCAGGTTTCATCGCGGCGAAGTGCTCTCTGGAATTTTTCGCCCTGGCGAACATAAAACCTTCACTGCGGCAAAGTCTGTAGCTTTCCCAATTCTGCATTTTTTGCAAAGGGACTAATCTACAGTTTTTAATAACCTATAAAGCCAATAATCATTCTGCACATATAAGAGGGTAATTAATTAATAAACCCACTCGATTCAAAAATTGATTGTTTTTTAAATGTATGTTATGTACTTGTTTGTATATTGCATGGTGTCCGGTACATGAGCCTTAGACCTATGGTGAATGTTTTAAAATTTTTGGGTATGTATGGCTGTAAATTTTTAAATAGGGCCTACGTGTCTTGCCTATCTCCTCTTCTCAATGTGCATTCTCTTCTCATCTCATTCCCCTAGAATGTAAATCGAGGTTTCTAAATTTGTTGATGTAAAATTAGTTTAAGATTAATTTTATTGTAAATTTAGAATGATGTATTTGTAATGTACTTAAAGACGAAGCAAAGGACGAGGCAACCATACTTGAAGACTCAAATGCTTATTACAGGACCCCTAGGTGACCCACCAATTCCTCTAGGCTCGAGGAAATCGGTTTTAGTTGGGCCATGTACCAGCACGTTTTAATATTGTGTTTAGAATGCATACTAAGGTTGAATGTTGAATAACATGCCAAACAATGTCATTCTAACAAAGATAATAATCTGATGAGACATTAAATAACAAACCCTCAATTAAAGTATATTAAGTCACGTAAGCCTTCCATCACCATGGTTTTAATCAGACCACTGTTTGTCAAAACCTTGTTCACCAAAGCAAAGGGTACACTTCTACCAGTGGGAGGTTAAAATGCATTGGAGTTTTCCTTAATGGTGATGGGTCGACGTAAAATGACGGTTTTGCTTGTTCGCCAAAGCAAAGGTTGATAAACGTGTCATAGGCATAGTAGAGCAGTACACATATTTTGTGTACGTGGTAACATGTTGTGTTCACTCTATTGATACTAAGAATCACACTTGAGGACAATGGTTGGAGCCATTGGATTGTGTGATTGGCTTGTTGGCTTTTTCGCATTTGAGGTTGATAGTAGGAGCTATCAACTGGTGTGGATTAAGTTTGTTGGCCTACCTAATCAACTCATTTTGGCTTGTTCACCAAAGCGAAGGTTTGAAATAGGCTGGATGGTATCTCAGTCCACTAGGAAAGTCAACAGGCTTTCCCGAGTTAATAGTGAGGGCTATTGGCTTGAGTAAAATAGTGGGAGCATTGTTTAATAAAAGACCATATTAAATAATAATGAACTTTATAATAACTTTATTTTTCTGCAATTGTAGATTCACCAAAATAAGCATTATGAACCTGGGACCGATAATCGAGAAAGAAAACAGGTTGGATGGATCCAATTTCTCAAACTGGTATCATAATCTTCGGATTACACTCAAGTCAGAAAAGAAATTGTATATCCTTGAAAAGCTATACATTGCTGAGCCTGATCCTGATCCTGATGCCACTCAGGATGTAAAGGATACTTATCAAAAGTTCCTTGATGATGCTGATAGCGTACAATGTTTGATCTTAGCATTGATGACACCTATGCTGCAAAAGCAGCATGAGAATATGGATGCTTCTTCCATTATTCTACACCTCAAGGAGCTTTTTGAAACAAATGCTCGACATGAGAGGTACAAGATGTCAAAAGCACTGTTTGGGAGTTGTCTAACTGAGGGAGCCCAAGTTGGTCCTCATGTGCTCAAGATGATTGAGCACATAGAGAGGCTTGAGACTTTGGGATGTGGCTTGGATGCAAAATTACAAATGGATTTAATTCTGCAATCCTTGCCTGACTCTTATGCTCCGTTCATAATGAATTTCAATATGAACACAATGGAGAAAACCCTGTCAGAACATTTGAACATGCTGAGGATTGCAAAGCAGGACTTGAAAAAGTCCAAGCCTGTTTTATTGGTTGCTACCAGTAAAGCAAAGGGTAAGGCCAAGGGTAAGGCCAAGGCCAAACCCAAGCCCAAGCCCAAGCCCAAGCCCAAGCCCAAGCCCAAAGGACAGGTTGCTCTTGGACCTGAGAGTGGCATAGGGAATGGCAAGGTAGTCTGCTTCTTTTGTGGCAAGCCTGGCCACTGGAGGAAACACTGCAAGGCTTTCCTCGCAAGCAAGAAGAAGTCAAAGGCTACAAGTTCAAATATTTATATGATTGAGATTAATTTCTGTCCCTCAGCATCTTAGGTCATTGACACAGGATGTGGTACTCATATTTGCACTGATGTGTAGGGACTAAGGCAGAGTAAAGTGCTCGCCAAGGAAGAGGTGGACCTACGAGTTGGAAATGGAGCACATGTGGCTGCATTGGCTATAGGAACTTATTGTTTATCTTTGCCTACGGGCTTGTTATTGGAACTACATAACTATTTTCACGTACCTTCTATTTCTAGAAATATTATTTCAGTATCCACTTTGGATACTATAGGGTATCATTTTGAGATATCTAATGGAATGTTGTCCTTTAATTTGAATGGTATTCTATTTGGAATTGCAAGGTTATATAATGGATTATATGTTCTTGATTTAAACAATAAAGATATTCTCAATATTGAAACCAAGAAAGCTAAACATAGCGATCAAAACCAGACATATCTCTAGCACTATAGATTGTGTCATGTTAATAAAACTCACATTGCAAAACTTCAAAGGGATGGAGTTTTGGCCCTTATTGACTTTCAGTCATTTGAGGTATGCGAGTCATGCCTTTTAGGCAAGATGACCAGGCCTCCTTTCACAGGACAATGTGAAAGGGCTATTGAGTTGTTAGGCATCATCCATAGTGATGTATGTGGTCCACTAATAGTTGAAGCCAGAGGTGGATATTCATACTTCATCACATTTACTGATAATTTTAGTAGATATGGTTATGTCTACCTTATGAGACATAAATCTGAAGCCTTTGATAAATTCAAGGAATTCAGGAATGAAGTACAGAATATGTTGGGCAAAAGTATTAAAGCTCTTTAGTGGGATTGAGGAGGTGAATACTTAAGCTTAGGGTTTTCAGAGTACCTGAAGGAATGTAGGATAGTATCACAACTCACTCCTTCTTATACACCCCAACACAATGGACTATTAGAAAGGAGGACCTGGACCTTACTTGACATGGTTAGTTCCATGATGAGTTTTAGTGATTTACCTACATCGTTTTGGGGTTATGCCCTAGAGACTGTGACTCACATTTTGAACCGTGTGCCATCAAAGCTGTAGATAAGACTCCATATGAGCTATAGAGTGGGCGAAAGCCCAACTTGTCTTATCTAAAGATTTGGGGTTGCGAAGCTTATGTTAAGAAATTGACTTCGAACAAGCTGGGCCTAAAATCCTGTAAATGTATATTTGTGGGGTATCCAAAGGATACTATTTCTACCACCCAGAAGAGCACAAAATTTTTGTTGCTCGATCTGGTGTCTTCCTAGAAAATGAACATTTTCTAAGAAATACTAGTGGGCGAAAAGTAGAACTCGATGAAGTTCTAGAACCACAAGATATACTAGACGAAGGACGGGATGATGTGCCACAGGAAGTGGTTGAGCATCATGAGGAGGTTACTCCACAAATTGTGGAACAAAGTGAACCACCTCAAGTAGCACAAGAGCTACGTAGATCTGTGAGAGTATGCCATGAGCCTAAGAGATATGGTTATCTCGTGACTCAACATGGTGACGTATTAGTCTACCAAGACGATGAACCCAGAACCTACGAAGACACTATATTGGATCCAGATTCCTTTAAATGGCTTGAAGCCATGAAATCTGAGATGGACTCCATGTACCAGAACCAAGTGTGGTCTCTGGTGGAAGCACCTGAAGGGGTAAAACCCATAGGGTGTAAATGGGTCTTCAAGAATAAGATTGACATGGATGGCAACGTGCATACTTATAAAGCACGTCTGGTTGCCAAAGGTTTCAAACAAATTCATGGCATTGACTATGAAGAAACCTTTTCGTCGGTTGCCATGATTAAATCCATCCAGATTATGCTTGCAATTGTTGCATGTCATGACTATGAGATTTGGCAAATGGATGTCAAAACTTCTTTCCTGAACAGAAATCTTGAAGGAGGATGTGTATATGACACAACCTGATGATTTCGTTCTTGATAGTCAAGCAAATAAGGTATGCAAGTTGCAGAGATCCATTTATGGACTCAAGCAAGCTTCAAGGAGCTGGAACATTCGTTTTGATGATGCCGTAAAAGAATTTGGTTTTATCAAGAACAGAGATGAGCCATGTGTTCACAAGAAAGTGAGTGGGAGCGCAGTAGCATTCCTAGTGTTGTATGTCAATGACATACTTCTGATCGGGAATGATATACCGAACTTGCAGTCGGTAAAGACTTGGTTATCCAAGTGCTTCTCCATGAAGGACTTAGGGGAAGCAGCTTACATCCTTGGAATAAAGATCTATCATGATAGATCGTGTAGGTTGTTTGGCCTAAGTCAGAGTGCGTATATTGACAAGGTACTGAAAAGATTTAGTATGGAAGAATCCAAGAAGGGATTTCTTCTGATGTCACATGGTGTTTATCTCTCTAAGGAATTGTGTCCTAGAACACAAGATGAGAGAGATAGGATGAAGAGGACCCCATATGCATCAGTAATTGGATCCATCATGTATGTCATGCTATGTACTCGAATAGATGTCTCATGTGCTTTGAGCACTAGTAGTAGATATCAATCGGATCCAGGTGAGCGTCATTGGATGGCTGTCAAGAATGTTCTTAAGTACTTGAAGAGGACTAAGGATATGTTCTTGGTTTATAGAGGGGAAGATGAGCTCACTGTAAGAGGATATAGTGATGCTAGTTTCCAAACGGACAAATATGATTATCGATCGCAATCAGGGTTTGTATTTTGTCTCAATGGCGATGCAATGAGCTAGAAGAGCTCCAAGCAAAGCGCTATAGTAGACTCTACAATAGAGGCTGAGTATATCGCATTGTCAGATGCAACCAAGGAGGCAGTCTGGATTAAGAAGTTCATTACTGAACTTGGTGTGGTTCATATGATTTTTGATCCTATATACATTATTGTGACAACAATGGAGCAATTACTCAAGCCAGGGAACCACGGTCTCATAAGAAGTCCAGACACATACTCAGACGATTCCATCTCATCAGAGAGATGGTTGAAAGGAAAGATGTGCAGATTAGTAAAGTGCATACTAACGACAATCTCACAGATCCACTAACAAAGCCTCTGTTGCAGCAAAAGCATGAAAGGCATTTGAGATCATTTGGTACTAAATACATGAATGATTGGCTATAGTGCAAGTGGGAGATTGTTAGAGTAGATGCCCTAGAGCCAATCAATTATTGTAGAATTGACTCTTTGTAATAATGTTCATTAATCAATAAAAGGCATTTTATTCTATATTGCGTAAATCATTATTATTGCAATATGTATTGATATATGTCCTTAGAATGGTAGAATCATGACGAGGGTATCAAGTGTTTCAAATCTTGATAGTGAGAACCCTATGAGCACATATGGTGGCCATTCTAGAAACTTTCGTAGCCCCAGTATTATTCTGAAGTAAGGGCACAGATAATACGGTAAGGCTATCATAGTGTTGAACGACCCTGTCGAGAGGCAGTGACTGATCTCACTTGTCAAGGTTGTTTGGTGACAACTTGGTGCAATACATGGGTGCTTGTTGTAGGCGGATATACCGCAGCAAGTTCACTAGACTGACCCACTAGAGGATTCCATATGGATGGTAACCCCTAGTGTCTATGGAACAAATCCTTTAACAAATGGTGGTGCATGTGATCCTTAGACTTGAGATCACCGGAGCACCTTATGCACCGATTGGTGCAGTTTGACACTAGCCTAACGCAGTTCTATTCAATGTTGTCAATACGGTGGTGATTAGCTGCATCAAGGAGTGTATCAAGTCTAAGGTGGATTGACAGAGGATTCATCACTCCTGGGTACGGGAGAAGTTATCTCACAGCGCAATTCAGTATATGGCAATGACACTAAAACTATGGCCACAGTGGGATTGAGTTGTTGCTCATCCAGTTTATAATATAGGTCATTGGTGCAGAAACTGAATACATAATATCGAGAGTAACCGGAGGTTGACACTATTTCTATGCCTTCATCTCGTCGAGATACAGTATGATGAAAGGATCGAATTGTAAGGTAACCATATCGTTGACAGGTAGCTACTTTGCTGAATCCGAATCTATCGGGTCGCCATAATGCCTTGCTAGGGGCCAATCTTGGTCTGTGTATTAGTGAGACGATTAATTGGTGTTAATCGCGATACTATACACTGTCGGTATGATGAGGAACCTATGGGTCACACACATAGAAGATAATTTAAGAGCCAGGAAGAAAGAATGGTGTTTTCGTCTTTTTGGGCGAAAGGGTATTTTGGTAATTTCACTCTGCAATTAAATTTGCGGAGGTCGTAGGCTTTATTTAATTTTTAAAAAAAATTAAATAAGTGAAATTATGTTTAAATATGTGTTCGCGTATGTTTAAATAAATTATCATTATTGTTAAATGTTAATATATATATATTAAATATATATTAATTGATTTTAATTGAAGATAATGATGAATTAAAATAAATATCTAATTGGGAGTGTTTGGAAACATGGGGTGTTTGTGTTGAAGCCCAAGCCTATTCCATAAGGGAATAGGGCAATTAATATATGACTATAAAAGAAAAAGGTGTGTGTGATTTTTAATTAATGATTCATTCTTTGATTGAGAAAGAAAAGCACACAACCCCAAAACACTTTCTCCCATGCCACATTGCTTATTTTGCTTTGAAATCAATTTCTTTTTATTTTTCTTCTTGTTTCTTAAGGCTAAGGAGGATCTAGCAAATCTCTCCTTAGTTCCTTGCGATTGTCTTCGTGTGGACTTTATCGGTTCGATCCTACACTTTGGTCGGTAGCAAAACACGTTTAGAGATAAAATTGGAGGAGCCTCCAACGTGGGTATGGTTCCTAAAGCTTGAACTGATTTTTCTGCATATTTGATTATTTTGTATAAACTGTGATTTTTGTACCCGGATCTTGGTTCTAAGGAACGATCCATGTAGTTTATGTTTTTGTTTTTCGCTACGTAACTGGGTCGTTCACTAACACTGCCCAGTTGCCCCCTACTTAGATCCAATCAGCAGAGGCCTGGTTCGTTTAGGACTCACTGCTGGTTTATCTAGGCCAAAGCCTTGTGATCCTAGACCACCTTCTGGACTTAGGATCTACTTGGAGCCTAGGGTCGCCTACTTACCCCGATACTACCCGAACTTTATCGAAGAGGTCCATTACTATCCTAATTCAATAAGATCTGTGTCTTAGACCCGCTGGGACTCCCTTTCCCACTGAGGTAAAGAGCCAAAGGTTCTCCTTTTTCACAAGACCTCAACTCCAAGGACTCACAGTCGCTATTTAAATAGAGGTCAACCCTCTCACAAAGGACATAGACATTACACCTTCAGACCCCACAATTCTCACTCTTGAGAATTTCGTTTCACAACCGTAGTTAGCCTCCAACTAGACTTCTGGTAACCTTTTGTCTCCCTAAACCTCACTAAATTAGCCTCGGTTGGCCATGCTGACTTGACCGTTGGAATGCCTAGGGCAAACACCACCCAATGTTTCCTGTTCGCTTCACGCTTGTTTTCTTGCATGTGTAGGTACAACGGATTACTAATGGCCTCAATCTCACGGGATCAGACCCTATTTCTATAAAGGTAGATTTTTTGCTTCTACACCCAAGAGAGTCGAGCATCGTCTTGTTAGAGTAGATGCCCTAGAGCCAATCAGTTATTATAGAATTGATTCTTTGTGATAATGTTCATTGATCAATAAAATGAATTTTATACTATATCGCGTAAATCATCATTGTATGTATTGATATATGTCCTTAGAATGGTAGAACCGTGACAACGGTATCAAGTGTTTCAAATCTTGATAGCAAGAACCCTATGAGTAGATAAGGTGGCCATTCTAGAAACATCCGTAGCCCTAATATTATTCTGAAGTAAGGGCACAGATAATACAGTAAGGCTATCATAGTGTTGAACGACCCTGTCGAAAGGCAGTGACTGATCTCCCTTGTCAAGGTTGTTTGGTGACAACCTGGTGCAACACATGGGTGCTTGTTGTAGGCAAGTTCACTAGACTGACCCACCAGATGATTCCATATGGATGGTAACCCCAGTGTGTATGGAACAAATCCTCTAACGAATGGTGGTGCATGTGATCCTTAGACTTGAGATCACCGGAGCGCCTTGTGCACCGATTTTGACACTAGCCTAACGCAATTCTATTCAGAGTTGTCAATACGGTGGTGATTGGCTACATTAAGGAGTGTATCAAGACTATGGTGGATAGACAAAAGATTCATCACTCCTGGGTACGGGAGAAGTTATCTCACGGTGCAATTCAGTAAATGGCAATGATACTAAAACTGTGGCCACAGTGGGATTCAGTTGTTGCTCTGTCCAGTTTATAATACAGATCATTGGTCCAGTAATTGAATACATAATATCGAGAGTAATCAAGGTTGACATTATTTCTATGCCACGGTCTCATCGAGATAACGGATGATGAAATGATCAGATTGTACAGTAACCATATCATTGGCTGTTTCGCTGAATTCGAATCTATCGGGTGGCCATGATGCCTTGCTAGGGGACAATATTGGTCTGTGTATAGTGGGAAGATTAATTGGTGTTAATCATAATACTACACACTACCAGTATGATGAGGAGCCTACGGGTCACACATATAGAAGATAATTTAAGAACCAGTTTAGAAGAATGGTGTTTTTGTCTTTTTATGCAAAAGGGTATTTTGGTAATTTCACAGTGAAATTAAATTTGCTGAGGTCGTAGCCTTTATTTAATTTGATGTTAAAATTGAATGAGATTAAATTTAAATATGTGTTTGAATATATTTAAATGAATTATCATTATTGTTAAATGTTAATATATATATATATATATATAATATTTAATTTAATTGATATAATAATAAATTAAAATTAAAATATCTTAAAAGGGATGTTTGGATACAAGGGTGTTTAGGTTGGTGCCCAAGCCCATTCCATGATGGAATAGGTTAAAAGTGTGCACTATATAAGTGCACACTTTGTGAAATAAATTATTTATTCATTTCAATGATATTAAACTAAAGTTCCAGCCCCTTTAACATTCTCTCACGCCAGCTTTGCTTTTTGCTGAAAACCAAATACACTTTGATTTCTTTTTGGTTCTTAAAGGCTAAAAAAGATCTAGCAAATCCCTTTCTAATTCCTTGAGGTTATTTTCGTGTGGACTACATCAGTTCGATCCTACACTTGGGTCGGTAGCGAAATACATTCAGAGACAAGTTGGAGGAGCCTCCAAACGTGCGTATGATTTCTTAAACTCTAAACTAAAATCTACAGATTCTTATTTAATATATAAACTGTAAATTTGTACCCTGATCTTGGTTCTAAGGAACGATCCATGTTGTAAATGTTTTTGTTTTTTCCACTGCCATGATTGATGGTTTCCCAACAATAGTATCAGAGCCTAGGGTACCAGATTTTACAGTTTTTATGTGGATGGTTGATTACATGTATTTGATTGATAATATGTTGCCTTGAAGAATCTGCACAAAATCTGCCATGAGAGCATGTTTTAAGAAATCGATTAATTGATTAATTTAAATTTGTTGATGACCTGCAACTTTGAAATATTTGGTTATGGATTTTTGTTGAAATCAGTAGAATGATTGCAAAATCCGTTTGGCGTATTAGTGTACGCTCGCCGTGGCGATATAACCCATCGTCGGGGCGTGCGTTGTTGGCGTTCACGCTGATTGCAAAATCGCGCTCGCCGCGGCGATCGTCCTTAGGACGAACGCTGTTTGCAATCAGTACTGGTCGCGGCGATATAACATATCGTCTCGGAGAGCGCACGTGAAGCCTGAGTACATCGTTAATCAGTACACGCTGCGACGATCTAACCCATCGCCGCAGTGAGCGCACTTCCGAGTGCAGGGGCCAGATTGTAAAGTTTCAAAACTTTTGGAAAAATTGTAGATCTGCAAATTTTCGAGGGTAAAATAATTAACCCACCCAATTCAAAAATTAATTGTTTTTTAAATGTATGCCATGTACTTGTTTGTATATTGCATGGTGTCTGGTAAATGAGCCTTAGACCTATGGTAAATGTTTTAAAATTTTTGGGTATGTATGGTTGTAATTTATTAAATAGACCCTGCGTGTCCTGCCTTTCTCCTCTTCTCGATGTACATTCTCTTCTCATCTCATTCCCCTCGAACGTAAATCAAGGTTTCTAAATTTTTTGATGTAAAATTAGTTTGAGATTAATTTTATTGTAAATTTAGTATTATATTTTTGTAATGTACTTGAGACGGAGCAAAGGATGAGGCAATCATACTTGAAGACTCTAGATATTTATTACAGGACCCCTAGGTGACCCACCGATTTCTCTAGGCTCAAGGAAATCGGTTATAGTTGGGCCATGTACTAGCATGCTTTAATATTTTGTTTAGAATGCATGCTAAGGTTGAATGTTCAATAACATGTCAAACAATGTCATTCTAACAAAGATAATAATCTGGTGAGACATTAAATAAAAAACCCTCAATTAAAGTATATTAAGTCACTTAAGCCTTCCATCACCATGGTTTTAATCAGACCACTATTCGTCGAAACCTTGTTCGCCAAAGCGAAGGGTACACTTCTACTAGTAGGAGGTTAAAATGCATTGGAGTTTCCCTTAATGGTGATGGGTTGACTTAAAATGACGGTTTTGCTTGTTCGCCAAAGCGAAGGTTGATAAACACGTCATAGGCATAGTAGAGAAGTACACATATTGTGTGTACGTGGTGGCATGTAGTGTCCACTCTACTGATATTGAGAATCACACTTGAGGACAATGGTTGGAGCCATTGGATTGTGTGATTGGCTTGTTGGCTTCTTCACATTTGAGGTTGATAGTAGGAGCTATCAACTGGTGTGGATTAAGTTTGTTAGCCTACCTACTCAACCTATTTTGACTTGTTCGCCAAAGTGAAGGTTTGAAATGGGCCGGATGGGATCTCAGTCCACTAGGAAAGCCAACGAGCTTTTCCGAGTTAATAGTGAGGGCTATTGACTTGAGTTAAATAGTGAGAGCATTGTTGTAACGCCCCACTTGAGGTACATAGTTAAGATTTGTTGTTTTGCTGTTATTTGAGTTGATATATTGTTAATATTGTTTGGTTGGCCCTTGGTTGAAGTGATGTGTTGGTTTGGTTGAGTGTTTGCCCTAAAATTGGTTAAGACTTGGCGAATTTTCAGATTTCAGTCTTCACCGGGCCGAGAAAGAATCTTAGCCGCAACGACGTATGCTCTAGAATTCTTCGCCGAGGTACCGAAAAAGCTTCATTGCGATGACGAGCGGACTGAAATGTGTAATGAAGTTTCTAGATATTTTTCCATAGGGGCAAAATGACCATTATGCCCCTAATTAGCAGGAAAAGTGGGGAGTGAAATGCGAGAAAATTTCATGGAGAATGTGTTGGAGTTGGGGGTGTGAGTGCAATGAATCAAGGGACAAAGATGGAATTTCCTAGAAAGAGCAAGGGCAAAATAGGAAAGAGTAGTTATATTATGAGCTAAAAAGGGATTAAGCTTAGTAAACCCTTCATTCTTCTCTACTCCACTGCCATTCCTATTCCCCATTTTCTCTCAATCTTCCACTCAATTTTCTAAGAATTTCTAAGGACTTTTGGAGGGCTTTTGAGTAGTTTTTGGTAGAGAGTTAATCTTAAAACATCATAAGGTAAGGATTCTTGCATTAGATGTGAAATTGATCTATAGATGTGTTGAAGTCTTATAGTATGTTGTTTAAAGTTGTAGAGAAAAGACCATCTACCAAAGGAAAAGAGAAGTGATAGTGGAATCACTCCACCACAAGGTAAGTAAATCCAACCAAGTTGAGATTCAAGAAATCTTTTGAGTAGAGATTTCTTTATGCATGTATGTATTATGCTTGTTGAGAGATTGAGATGTTATGAGTATTTATCTATGTTGTTATTGAATATAACTGAGTTATGAGAAGTGTTGAGATTGCATGATGATGAGTTGAGCTTGATTGAAGTTGGAGGGAGTTTTGAGCAAACCCTATAGAGTGTTTTTCCTTGACAGGACTTTAAAGTGTATATGGGAGTTTTCTCCCATTTTGGATGGTTAAAAAGAGAAGAAAAGTTATAATTAAAGTAGAGTTTTTGCATGCACATGAGTTGTTTGATGAAATGCCTAAGAGAAGTATGAACATGAGTACTAAACCTTAATTCTTGCAACATTGCATATTGGCATTTCATGAGTGCATTAATGAGCATGAACCATCCTTATGCATTAATTGTGCATTGAGAAGTAGCTTGAGAAAGAGTAGGGAATTTTTGTGAATAAGCTACTCTAAGAGTAAAGAGAATGAGAAAACTCTACGAGTAAAAAGAAAGAGAGATTGAGCACTAGAGAATAAAAGAGAGAGTAGTGCTAAAAGAGAATAGAGTGGGTTGTGCGATGGGGAACCCGTGAGTCATGAGGAAAGTCACGAAGAGTGGAACTTAAGGTTCCAACCGTGCCTCTGGTTAGATGGGGCCATGACAATCACGAAGAGTGGAACATAAGGTTCCGGCCATGCGTCCGGTAAGATGGGGCCGTGATATTCAAAGAGAGAGAGAGAATACACTTACATGGCCAAGGGTTCTGAATCCATGCATAACCGAGTCCGATCGGCAGAGAAGAGTAGAAGTCACATAGAGCGGGAGAAGTCCCGACTATGCCTTCGGTAAGATGAGGCCGTGACATTCAAGTGAGAAAGAATGAGAAAACATGAGAAAGAACAGAGAGAGAGAATAAATAGAAGTCACGAAGAGTGGGAAGAGTCCCAGCCGTACCTCCGGTAAGATGAGGCCGTGACATTCAAAAGAGAGTTAATAGAAAAGAAATGTGAGAAAGAGAAACAAAAAAAGAAAACGAGAGAGTAATGTAAGCAAAAGAATTAAGAGAAAGAATTACGGTGATAGATGAGTAGAGGATTTACTTACTAAGCCTTTTTGTGCTCACCCCGTTGTTTTCTGTGTGTTTTGTAGGATCTAGGTAAGGACGCGGTCGGATGGACGTCGGCAAGTGAGGAGAAATAGCTACACTGTCCACCACATTTTGGATTGCTTTTGTCTAAGTTACTTAACTTTGTATAAAGAATGCATATATTTAATAAAAGAAAAATTTGGGCCCAACTATTTATGTTATCCAAGACGTCCGATAGTCGACCGTGTGAGTTAATTCCTTCCTTACATTAAGTGTTTCTCGAATTGATCAAATGTAGTTGTTTTGTAGATGAGGCGTAGTACCCAGAAGCGGGGTAAGAGTGTGATGAATGAAGGAGAACCTTCTAACCCACCAGAATCTACGCCCCCTGATAATCCATGGATTATACTGTTTTTATTAGACCTTTTAGTTGGATTTCAGGTACTTTCTAGTTCATTTTTTACCTGAATTGTTGCCTAATTCTTTACATTTCATGTTTCAAGTTAAAATGGACATTTTGAGCAAATAAGGACAAAATTGGAAATTCTGGACTCAGAAGTAAGCGGATCTCAGAAGTTGGGAGAGTTCTGAAGCAGAATAAAGCACTATGAAGCTTGTTTACAAGGGAGAGCACCGAAGATCGAAGAATCAAGCGAAGATACAAGCAAAAGGGCAATTCTGTAATTTTAGAAATTTTCAAGAAGCTTCGCCGCAGCTAAGATTTGTTCTTCGCCGTGGCGAAATGCGCTAGTGACGAATCATATCTGCTTCTGCGACAATCGAAATTTCCAGTTTTGTAAAACGCACAGCTTTATTTTTGCGGATTTTTTTTAGGAATTTGAGCGAGGTATAAAAGAAACACTCAGCCTTTTTGCAAGGGGTCGTTCAGAAAGTAAGGTTAGCATGTTTTACATTTTCTTAGTTTCATTTTGAGCGTTTTTGGAGATTGAACAAGGGTGAAGATTCGATTTTGAACCAGGAGATTCGTCATTTGGGGAGATTTCTTATCTTTTCTTTTATTTTCATTTTGTTAAACTTCAGTATTTTCATTTATTTCATTTGTGTTGTTGATTTAGCCATGAACTAACCCATTTTGGGTTAGGGTTTTGATTGTAGTTCGGATTTTTATGGGTTAAATTATTGAGTATTTTCTTTTCATATGATTTTGCTTTGATTGTGTGTTTATTCTGCATTTACTGGTTTTATGTTATGAACATGATGAGATTGAGAAATAAATCATGTTAGGCTTCTTGGGTAATCACCATTTTAGTATTGGATGCTAGAGATAGATTCAAGAACCAATGAAATCATTTTAGGACTCTTGTGCTTAATGAGCTTAGATTTATTAACTTTCAATTTGTTGGGTGCGGAAGGTTAATAGGGAAGAGTAGGAAAACATAGCCTGAGAAGGTATGTTTCACACTTTAGAGAGTTTGATTTACAATCAATGCATGTGAATATGAATTTAGCTTAATTCTTTAGGTTTAACCCATAAAGTCCGAATGAAGTCAAAACCCTACCCATTTTAATTGAATTGAATTTATCCGTGTTCTTCATCTCTCGTTCATAGTTAAATTTTTAAGTTTGTAATTTCAGCTTTAGTTTTTATTTTTTGCTCCCATTAATCCAAAAGAAGTCGATTGCTCCAACTTGAGAATAGTAGAAAACTTGGTGCTTAGCTAGCAATCCTCGTGGGAATGATACTCACTCATCACTCTATTACTTGAGCGATTTGTATACTTGCTACATATTGCAGGTTGTAGGAAACACGCATCAAGTTTTTGGCGCCGTTGCCGGGGATTGAGTTTTAAGTTAACATTTAGTCTTTCTATAGTTAGCTAGATTGGAGTTTTTATTTTTGTTTTTATCATTATCTGTTTTATTTTCGTTTTTAATTTTCAATTGGTTTGTGATCTCACTTTCCTTCATTTCTGTTTGTGCAGTTTATGCGAAGAGCGAGACGTCAACCAATGGTTCCTGTTGATCTTGAGATTGAAAGAACCGCCAGACGACTTAACAGAGAGAGAAGAGAAAGAGAGGAATTAGTGGTTGAATCAGAAGAAGAAGTTGTTGAAATGGCAGAACCAGAAATAGAACACTAAGGGAATTTTCAGTTCCTATGGTGAATGGCAATGGGTCGAGCATTACTAGGCCTACGGTACAAGCTAACAACTTTGAGATTAAGCCGGCAATCATCCAGATGATCCAGTAGTCGGTTAGATTTAATGGTGATTTGAATAAAGATCCGAATCAACATATTGCAAATTTCTTAGAAATTTGTGACACCTTCAAATCGAACGGAGTGTCAACTGATGCCATTAGGTTGAGGTTATTCCCATTCTCATTGGGGGATAAAGCAAAGGGGTGGTTAATGGCACTACCAACGGGAACTATCACAACTTGGAATGATTTAGCATAGAAATTCATGACCAAGTTCTTCCCTCCAGCTAAATCAGCAAAACTGAGAAATGATATCACATCATTTCTACAAGATGAGTCCGAGTCATTGTATGAGGCTTAGGAGAGATACAAGGAGTTAATGAGGAAATGTCCACACCATGGGTTGCCAGTTTGGCTTCAAGTCCAAACATTCTATAATGGATTGATGGGTAATGTGCAAACCATGGTTGATACAGCTTCAAAAGGAGCCTTGCAGAATAAGACACCAGAGGAGGCTTATGAGTTGCTTGAGGTTTTGGAAAGCAACAACTATCAAAGACCAAATGAGAGAGCAATACTGTAATACCCAAGATGTCAAAGGTATGCTCCTAACTCAAAATAGTCTTTTAAATGTTTATTTTATGTTAAAAAGCATAAAATCTAACTAAGGGCAAAATAGTCAATTCATTTGGAACGGTATGAATCAATTATCCATAAAGAGGCTTAGGGGCAAAATGGTTATTTTGCCTATGGATAAGCATTGAAAAAGTCAAGGATGAGTAGGCTTCATTGCATTTAATGGCATTAATTAAGTAATAATTATGTCTAGTGTGAAATGACCAAAATGCCCTTATATGAAGAATTAAGGACTTATGAGTTATACAATTAAAATAATTGGGCCAATTGCATAATTTTGGAAAATAAATGAAATATTTTCCTATAAATGAGATGAAATTCGTTCAAGCCAAAGGAGAGAGCCTTTCTTCAACATTTCTTCCATTTTCTCTCAAATCTTCCATGAAACAAGCTTTCTTTCTCTAGGTTTTCAAGGAGTTTTGCATAATTTTTCAAGGAGAACAAGATAGGAGCCTTGGATCTTCAATTTGAAGGGTTTAAGGTAAGGATTAAAAACTTTAGTTTTGATGTGATTTGAAGATTTGAGGTAGATGTTGAGGTATAATGTTATATATGTAGGATTAAGGTGTAAAAGAAGTCAAAGGCAAAGGATTTGTTGGAGGAAGTCTTTAAAAAGGTAAGGAAGAACCTCCCATGACTTTAGGGTTTATGCTAGGGTTTGTAGATTCTTATGAAACCTTAAATTAAGGCTTTAAGGCATAGAATTAGTTGATGGCAAGTGTAGTTGAACTCATTTATTCTACTTATTGCCTTGAATTCATTATACATGAAGTTATTGCTCTTTATGTTTTATGAGTTGTTATGTTTGATTGAAGAAAATGAAGTGTGGATACTGATTGTGGCAAAAATTGTAGTATTGGAGGCCACATGGTGTTGAATGGTTGCTATTAGAAGTGTTGATGTGTTGTTTGCATTAGCTTACAATGTTATAGCAATAATGGATGATTATGGAAATGAGATTTTACACTTCCTTTAAGATGTTAAAGACTATTAAGGGGAGGTTTATTTGATCCACAAGTTAACCTATTGGTTAATGTCAATAGGAATTGATGTGGCATAGTTAATATGAAAATTCGGATTTAATGGGCTTAGGGGTTTTGTTAACCCTGCTTCAGTATTTCGACCATAACTTGAGTTATAAAAATCTAAATGAGATTATTCTTGAAGCATTAGAAAGCTAAGACACAGACCTATAACTTTTATGTTTATGCCAAGAGCCAATTCGTTTGAGAAAAGGATGGAAAATGGCCTGAAGCATAAACTGGTTATTAAAGTTTAAGATTTAACATAATCAATTCTTATGATTATGAATTGATTATTAATGTATTATTGTAATTATGTCATGTACTAATGTTTACCCATTAGTTAAATGATCTTTGAAAGATATACATGGTCATGATGTCAATGCATGATTAATGTTATGAAATGGCATGAAGATGCAATGTAATACATGTGTTAAGATGATGTATGTGAGCAAGAGGTAATGTAAATGGGTTGATAATCCATAGATGAATTAAAAGTATTAAGCTCACCAAAATATGTATTTACATGACATAAGATGTTAGAGATGCAAATAGACATGACAGAGATGCATATAGACACGATGGAAAACGCGTAAGCATATCCTCGTATACCGGTTGAGGAAAGATGAATATATGCTTTAGATGCTAAATAACGCGTAAGCACGCCTCCCGATGATATGAGCTCTAGATGAAATTTGAGGCTAGATGATATGAAGTGCTCAAGATGCTAAGAAATGTCCGATCGGCTAGACGTTAAATGTTTCATATGCATTTAGTTGCATTACATGAGTTATGGTGTTATTTACATCATGAGATGATTTATACTCATGTTAGATGATTTTAGATGTTATGTCATGACATGTGATGTGTGTGTACTATGTTTACATACTTATTTGTATGTGTACACATTGATGTTTATATAGCCATGGGATAAAAGGATGAAAAGCATATGAATTAGTAATAAAAGGGGAAGTATCCCTAGATGTAAAAGATAAGTGATGTGTTAACAGATATGTTTAAATAAAGATCAAATAGTACATTTAGAATGAAACGGATCATTCCTTACTGAGCGATTAGCGCTCACCCTTTCATTGTTGATTGCTTTGCAGGTAGACTAGAAGCGAGGGATGCTAGAGACAGCGGGACTACACGTGAGGGGAGATGATTTATTATCATCTCGATGTTTTTATCTTGATGTAAATATGTAAATGATAAATATTTGTGAAATACATTTGAAAGCTTCCACCCTATAAATATGTTTTGATTGTGTAATTTCTTAAAGTTTGTAAATTATAAGTTTAGATCCTGCGTGATATTTTATATGCATGTTTTGGATATTATTGTTATTATCCTTATACAGATTTTTTCTAAATACAACTCGTTATCCAGACATGTATCCTCAGGATTCTCATTGAGGGATATTCAGAGAATACCTGACTAGAGGGGGGTTTTACAAATACCAAGAAAATCTTCAGGTCTACATGAAGTTGATGCTTTTACAGCCATCTCAGCCCAACTCACGGCACTTCATAAACAGTTGGGAAGTATGCAGGTAAACTCTATTCAAGCACCTCAACTAACTTGTGATTTTTGTGCAGGAAACCATGTGAGCAGCGAGTGTCAAGTGGGGAACACATTTGCTTCGTCATCTTCATCAATGGAGCAAGTGAACTACTTGGCAGGAAATCAAAGGCAACCAAACAACCCGTACTCCAACACATACAACCCAAGGTGAAGAAATCATCCAAATCTGGCTTGGGGCAATCAAAACCAGCAAAATAATCAATGGAACCAAAGGACATTGCCAAACAACCAACCAGGGGTGAATAATCAATTGGGAGATCCAAGAGTGACAAAGTTGGAGGATATTTTTGGAAAATTTATACAGGAAACCACGGGGTTTATGAAAGAGACGAGGACAAATTTTAGAAATCAAGGGGCGTCCATTCAGAATCTTGAGGTACAGATGGGTCAATTGGCTGAGAAGCTAAATGATAGACCACATGGGTGTTTACCAAGCAACATAGTGACTAACCCACGTGAGCAAGCAAATGCCATAATTTTGAGGAGTGGGACAGTTTTGGAAGAAGTTGAACAAGCTAGAAAGGAAGATTTTAAAGAAGAAGTTGATGAAGAGATCATTATTGATGAGAAACCAAGTGGTTTAGAGGAAGAGAACAAGAAGAAGTAAGAAAGGCAAAAGAAGAAGGAGAAATTGCCATTCCCCGAGATACCACCAGAGTTGGCACATAACACCCCACCCGTGCCTTTTCCTCAGAGATTGAAGAAAAAGAATCAGGATAAGTAATTTTCAAAGTTTATTGAAATTTTTAAAAAATTGCATATTAACATTCCTTTTGCAGATGCATTGCAGCAGATGCCGAGTTATGCAAGTTCCTTAAGGAAATCCTAACGAACAAAGGGAAGTTAGAAGATGAGGAAACGGTGATGCTTACGGAGGAGTGCAGTGCCATTCTCCAAAAGAAGTTACCCCCGAAGCTCAAAGATCCAGGAGTTTTACTATTCCTTGTATTATAGGAGATATTACTTTTGATCTTGTTTTGTGTGATTTATGAGCTAGTATTAATTTGATGCCCTTTTCTGTTTTCAGGAGATTGGGAATTGGTGAAGTGAAGCCAACGACCATGTCGTTGCAACTAGCGGATAGGTCAATAAAAAACCCGAGGGGGATTGTAGAGGATGTGTTGGTGAAGGTGGACAAGATAATTTTTCCAGCAGATTTTGTAGTGTTGGACATGGAAGAGGATAAGGAAATTCCTCTGATTTTGGGCCGACCATTCTTGGCCACGGGGAGAGCACTTATTGATGTACAAGAAGGAAAGTTATTGTTGAGAGTTCAAGATGAAACAGTAACTTTCAATGTCTTTGAGGCAATGAAGTTTCCGTCTGAATCAGATTCATGTTTTAGTGTTGATGTGGTGGACAAATTGGTTGTGGACGTTATTGAAGCAAACACCCCATAATTACCTCTAGAAGCATATATAGCCAAATCAAAAATAGTGGAGGTAAATGAGTCAGCTAGTACTGAATGTGCTAGGATATTGGAAGCACTTCAACCGATTGATGAGAGTCAAGATGTAGAATTTGAGGAGTTTGATTTTGACAAAGAGAAGGAGAAGGAAAAAAATGAAGAACCTCCAAAGCTTGAATTGAAACCCTTACCTTCCCACCTCAAATATGTATATCTTGGAGACTCAGAAACTTTCTCGGTGATCATTAGTTCAGGTTTGAGTAAATTAGAGGAAGAGCGGTTGATTAGGGTGTTGAGGGAACATAGACTAGCAATTGGATAGACCATTGCGGACATTAGAGGTATCTCGCCATCATTTTGCATGCATAAGATACTCACGGAGGATGATATTAAGCCCAAAGTGCAACCACAATAGAGATTGAATCCTTCGATGAAGGAAGTGGTGAGAAAGGAGGTGGTGAAACTCTTGAATGCGGGGATTATTTATCCTAATTCCGACAGTCCATAGCTGAGCCCGGTACAAGTGGTTCCGAAGAAAGGAGGTATCACGATAATAAGGAATGAGAGTAACGAGTTGATACCAACTAGGACGGTGACGGGCTGGAGAGTGTGCATTGACTACTGGAAACTGAATGAGGTTACAAGGAAGGATCATTTCCCACTACCTTTCATTGATCAGATGCTGGAGAGGTTGGCAGGACATGCCTATTACTGTTTCCTGGATGGGTATTTAGGATATAACCAGATTGCCATCACTCTTGGAGAACACTGCTGCTCCTTTCAACTGATCAAGAAGGTCATCTATCCAGGGTAGCGGGTACTTATTCTTCATTGTAACTTTATTCAACTCCCTATAATCAATACACATCCTTAGTGATCCATCTTTCTTTTTCACAAACAGGATTGGAGCTCCCCAGGGAGAATGACTCAGTCGGATAAAGCCTTTATCTAAAAGCTCTTGGAGTTGCTTCTTTAATTCTTGAAGCTCAGCTGGGGCCATTCGATAAGGGGCTTTAGATATTGGTGCTGTCCCCGGTGCTAGTTCGATACTAAATTTTACCTCCCTTTCTGGAGGCAAACCCGGTAACTCTTCTGGAAACACATCTAGAAAGTCTCGAACTACTGGCACCCTCTGAATCTCTAGCTGTAGAACATCACCACTCTGCACTACATGGGCAATATATCCTGAACACCCCTTTCTCAACATCTTCCTAACTTTCACACTACTAATCAGCATGCTCAACTGATGGCCCTTTCCAAAACTAAACTTATCTCCACTATTGAGATTAAATCTCGCTTTCTTTTTCCGACAGTCAATCTCTACTCCATATCTCCCTAGGAAATCCATTATCAAAAGTGATGCCTTTTGGGTTATGCAATGCACCAGCAACATTTCAGAGATGCATGATGTCGATCTTTGGAGACATGGTGGAACGGTTCATAGAAGTCTTCATGGATGACTTCTCAGTTTTTGGTTTGTCTTTTGATAATTGTTTAACTAATCTTTCTCTTGTTTTGCAGCGATGTAAGGAGACGAACTTGGTGCTCAATTGGGAGAAGTGTCATTTCATGGTTCAAGAGGGAATAGTGCTCGGGCATAGGATTTCCAAGGACGGAATAGAATTTGATCAAGCAAAGACAGAAGTGATTGAGAAGCTGCCACCACCATCAAATGTCAAAGCGGTCCGAAGTTTCTTGGGGCATGCGGGGTTTTAACAAACGCTTCATCAAGGATTTTTCTAAGATTTCTAAACCCTTTTGCAATCTGTTGAATAAAGATGTTGTTTTTTACTTCAATGATGATTGCATGCATGCCTTTCTAACTCTAAAATAATTATTAGTATCTGCACCTATTATTGTAGTTCCCGATTGGGGACTGCCATTTGAATTAATGTGTGATGCTAGTGATTTTGCTCTCGGGGTAGTTTTAGGACAGAGGAAAAACAAAGTGTTGCATGTAATTCAATATGCTAGCAAAACACTCATTGATGCACAATTGAATTACACCACCACTGAAAAAGAATTGTTGGCTGTAGTTTTTGCTTTTGACAAGTTTCGTTCATATTTGTTAGGTGCAAAGGTGATCGTCTACACGGACCATTCAGCACTGAGGCGCTATTGGCAAAGTAAGAAGCAAAACCTCGGCTGATAAGATGGATTTTACTACTTCAGGAGTTCGAGTTGGAAATTCGAGATAAGAAGGGGTCGGAAAATGTTGTGGCAGGTCACTTGTCAAGGATTGAGAGACCAATCAAGGGAACTGAGGAGGAAATCCCAATTAGAGAAACATTTTCGGATGAGAAACTGATGAGAGTGGATGAAGCACCATGGTATGCTGATTTTGCAAATTATCTATCATCAAGGGTACTCCCAAGTGGTATGACATACCAACAAAAGAGAAAATTCTTCTTAGATTTGAAGTATTATTTTTGGGAAGAGCCCTTTCTTTACAGACATTGTGCTGATCAAATGATACAGAGATGTGTCCCGAAGGAGAAGATGGAAAGCATTCTACGGCATTGTCACGAGAAGGAAGTAGGTGGCCATTTTGGAGGAGCTAGAACAGCAGCCAAGGTTTTACAGTCGGGGTTTTATTGGCCAACCCTCTTTAAGGATTCCTTCCGGATGATTCAAGAGTGTGACCAATGTCAACGAATGGGTAATATTTCAAAAAGAGATGAGATGTCGTTGAACAACATCCTGGTGGTTGAGCTTTTTGATCTGTGGGGGATTGATTTCATGGATCCCTTCCCAAGTTCTTTTGGGAATACATATATTTTGGTGGCAGTGGACTACGTGTCGAAGTGGGTCGAAGCAGTTGCATTACCGACTAATGATGCTAGGGTAGTGATTAGGTTTGTGAGAAATAATATTTTCTCAAGGTTTGGGGTACCACGGGCAATCATTAGTGATGGAGGATCCCACTTTTGCAATAGGCAAATGGATGCTCTATTGAGTAAGTATGGAGTGACACATAGGGTTGCAATACCTTACCATCCACACACGAGCGGGCAAGTAGAACTTTCTAACAGAGAACTTAAGGGGATTCTAGAAAAGACAGTTAATGCATCTAGGAAGGATTGGTCAAGGAAACTGGATGATGCATTATGGGCCTATCGAACTGCCTTTAAGACTCTGATTGGTATGTCTCCATTCAGGATGGTCTATGGGAAAGCATGTCACTTACCGGTTGAACTCGAGCATAAAGCGTACTGGGCAATCAAGCAGCTAAACATGGACTTGAAAGCTGCTGGAGAAGAAAGGATGCTGACTTTAAACGAACTCGGTGAGTTTCATCTCGAAGCATATGAAAATGCCTGGATTTATAAGGAGAAGACAAAAAGGTGGCATGACAAGCATATCCGGAAGAACGATTTTGAAGTAGGATAGAAGGTGTTGTTGTTCAATTCTAGACTTAGGCTTTTTCTCGGAAAACTTAAGTCTAGATGGTCCGGACCATTCACAGTGACAAGAATTCACCCATACGAAGCGGTGGAAGTGTCACATGAAGAAAATGGAACCTTTACAGTAAATGGACAGAGATTGAAGGCCTATATAGATGGGATGCTGAGTTGCAAATCAATCTCAATCCGGCTTGACATTCCGACATGAAAGACATAGGAGAGTCGAGCTATCGACTATAAACAAGCGCTTCTTGGAAGGCAACCCGAATGTTTTTAATTATTTGTTTTTCATTTTGGTTGTTTGAATTTGTTTGAATTCATGATGAGTTTGTTTGAATTTTAATCGGTATATTTTTGGGTGTTTCAGGTGAAATTTTCAGCGAAGGAAAGGACACAAAATGCTCTAGACTTCGTCGGGGCGAAGATGTATTCTTCGCCGCGGCGAAGCAACCTGGAAAACATGTCAGCTCCTGGAAGTTTTCGCCCCGGCGAAAAAGGTGGGACTAAATTTGACTAAGGCATTTCGCCGTGGCGAAGATTGTTCTTCGCCGGGGCGAAGTAAGCTGAATAAAAAACGTGTAGCCTCTGTAAGTTTTCGCCCCGGCGAAACCTGGGTTTCTTTTTTTTAGGGTTCTTGAAAGATGAACTTCGCCGTGGAAAAGCTTGTTCTTCGCCGTGGCGACGGTGGTTTTCTATAAATACCCACTTTTCTTTTTCATTCTTCACGTGACTCTTCATATCCATTTGAGAGAAAAATTTTCAAACTTCAATCCTTTGCCTTCCCAGTGTTTATCCAACCAAATTTCTTGCTCCTTAACCCTCCTAAACACCAAAACAACTCATTTCAACAACAATTTTCGCGAAAATTTCACGAAAATTTTTGGATCAAGAATTTGGGGTTTTTCAATCTGGGCTATTTCTGGCTGAATTGGTGGCGAATAATCCTTCATATTGGTAAGTTCTTAAGTACCCAAAGCTTTTTATCGCACAATTTCAAGTTTTAAATTGTAGATCTGAAAAAATTGGTTGTGGTTGAGTTGTGGAATTTGGGTGATTGTGAGTTTTGATTTTGTTGAGGAATGATTGTTTGGATGTTGTGTGACTTGGAGGAGTGTGGGTTTTGAGTTTTGAATTGTTTAGGTTGAATTTAAAAAAAGAATTAGTTTGGGGGTTGAAGTGCTAATTTTTGGAAGTTTTGTCAATTGTTGTAGGATTGAATTGGTTTGTGTAAGACCTTTAGGCTTGAATTTTTGGGGTGCATTTTTGGAGTTGAACTATAATTTTAGAGAAAATGCCGGTCAAAGCCAAGCATCAATACAAGGGCAAGGGAAAAGGAAAGAAAGTGGATGACCGCTTCGTGAGTGAGGAGGCCCGGCAAAGATATGAAGGGGCTATCAAAAGAAAGGATAAGGGCTTTGTCCCTGAGCGCTGACCACGAGTCAGGCCTTAGAATGGAGTCGAGGGAGACAGTGGGAAGTGTTTTTGAGTGCTCCTACACAGCAGGCTGTAGAGCCACTTGTGAGGGAGTTTTATGCCAACCTCCCGGATTGTGATGAGGGTATGGCATTTGTGAGAGGGGTTGATGTGCCGTTTTCGGAAAAGGTGATCAATGAGTTCTATAAACTGACTAGGATTTTTCGAGATGATTACGCGAGTTTTAAGAGGTCAAGTTATGACGATAATATCATTCTTCCGGTCATTGCAAAACCGAGTGCAACTTGGGCAGTGTCGAAGAAACAAAAGAAAACCCTCAAGGGAACAGATTTAACACCGATGGCTCGACTATGGCAGTATTTTGTTAGTGCGAAGGTGATGCCGGAAACGCACTATAGCACGGTAACTAAAGAGAAGGCAGTATTGCTTTACTCCATTACCATAGGAAAGACTATTGATGTTGGAGATATTGTCTGGAACAGCATTAAGCATGCTTCCAAACCAGGGCGAACAAGTCACACTTTTCCACATCTCATTACAGCTTTGTGCATTCAGGCTGGAGCCAAGGTTAATGATGATGAGCAACATATTCATGCTGCCCCAGTCCTAGATTCAGATTTTTATCAAAAGCATCTTGATCGTCCAGCAGCTGAGCAACCAAAAGCGGGGACAAAACGGCAGAGAACCACACAAGGCCCTACCACATCCTCCAGCTCCATAGCTATATAGAAAGAGATGATGCAGCAGATGATAGGCATGATGAAACGTTTGACAAAACGGCAGGATTGGTTGGCTGAACAGAACTAGATGATGTATGATATGTAGAATAGTAGTTTCGGCAAGCTCAATGTTAACACTACGGAATTCCAATGGGCTGATTGGGACTTAGATGAGTGGATGGGCTCTGAGGAAGAAGAGGAAGATAAGGAAGATGAGGGAGATGAGGGAAGAGAAGAACGAGCACTGTAGCACCTGTTTTTGTTTTTCTTTATTTTATTTTGTTTTAGTTGAATTGGTTTTTCATTTGAAACATTAAACTCAGTTGATATTTTTGGTTTTGGATTGTGTAGTTGTTTTAGTTATTTTCTTTTAATTTGTAGTTGTTGCAAGGACGAGATTAGGTTGTAATATTTTCAAGTTAGTTTGTGAATTTTTGCTAACACAAGGGACACCACAGTTTCAATTGTTTTGACAGATTCCCAGGTGATGAAAAGTCTGAGACCGGGTGTGCATTGTGGAGCGACACTTCACGGATTAACCAGGGAGCTTTCTCGTACCTTTGTTATTTTTTATTTTCTATTCCTGATTTATGCGTAATGGAACATTGGGGACAATGTCATATTTAGTTTGGGGGTAGGAAATAGAAATAAAGCCTAGTTTAAGGGTATATCGGCTGGAAACCAGAACCCGCCTTAAAAACTACCTAGCATTACTTGGCAACCTCTGGTATAACAACGTCACGTACACCTTAAACGATAAAAAAAAACTTTAGTTATTTTTCTTTAGTTTGATTGTTTTTGCCAATGATGAATTGTATAAATCAATGATGAGAATAGGGTTGTTGCAATTTTATTGTTGAGAAATGTTAAGCATTGCTTCAAGTTTATGTTGTTGACTGGGTTTTGATGGAGGTTTGTTGAGTGGTTCAGCCACAATTTTCATTTATTTCGGCATGCTTAGATTCATTTTATGTGATTAGGTGAAGTTTGATAATGTTAGGTGGACTCTAGAACCTAGTAGAGAAGTGCTTGAGGCGAAATTCTAGGATTAGACATGGTTGAGGAAATGATTTAGGCATTCTTTTTGAACGTTTGAGCCTTTCTAGCTGACCCATGAATGAAATTGTCCCTAGTCACCCATTTGAGCCGTATGAATTTTATTGCTTTATTTTTCTTAGAAAACAACAAAATTGATCAATCCTTATACCCTAAACACTTTATCGTACCCTTAGGAGAATTCGGTCCTAATGCAAACACAAGGAATAGAAAGAGTTGTACGAATAAGCCAAAAGAATAGTTTGGGGGTTGGGAGAAGAGAAATAAAAACAAAAGATCTAGTTCACCTCAATTCAATTGAATTGTTTTATTTTCATAAAAAAAAAAAAAAAAAAAAACACACGATTCTGCCTAGTTTAAGGGTATACTGGTTGGAAACCAGAACTCGCCTTAAAAACTGCCTAGCAGTACTTGGCAACCTCTGGTATAACCATGCCACGTACACCTTAAACGCATTTCCCCCGCTGCATGGTATCCGAAATAAGAAAGATACACATTGAGGGATGTGAATTAGTGGACATTTTGATTGGTGGTTGAGAAGAAGTGGAGTCGATTTGATGTTAGTTTTTGCATTAGGAAAACCGAGTTTTCTTACTTTGTTATTCCTATCCTTTTTCTTGGAACCCACTACCCGAGCCTAACGTTACAAGCTTTTAAAGGCCTTTTGATTCTTATCTTTGTCTAGTCCTCATTACTGGAAAGTAGTTCGATATTTAGGCTTATAGAGTCTGCCACCATTTGATAAACTTTACATTTTTGCATAAAATAATCCAGGAAGTTGGAATGTGGATTGAAATGAGGATCACCTACTCGGTGGACCGATTGAGGAAGACAATCGATATAGCCTATAACTTCTTGGAGTGTTGAACATTTTCTGATAATAATTTTTCAACAACTTTTGAGACTTGTGTAATTTTTAGGCAATTCGTATGTTGAGTTCGAGTCTTGTTGGTTTTTGTTCATTTTTTAGTTTTGTTGTGTGTTTGGTGTTTTTGTTCGTTGTTTGTTGTTTTTGTTTCCGTTAGTTCTGTACCTTATGCTCGGAGACGAGCATATCTTTAGTTTTGGGGTATTTGATAATCCGTGGATTATACCCTTTTTATTAGACTTTTTAAGTCGGATTTCAAGTACTTTCTAGTTCATTTTTGACCTGAATTGTTGCCTAATTCTTTACATTTCATGTTTCAGGTTAAAATGGACATTTTGAGCAAATAAGGACAAAATTGGAAATTCTGGACTTAGAAGTAAGCGGATCTCAAAAGTTGGGAGAGTTCTGAAGCAGAATAAAGCACTATGAAGCTTGTTTACAAGGGAGAGCACCGAAGATCGAAGAATCAAGCGAAGATACAAGCAAAGGGGCAATTATGTAATTTCAGAATTTTTCAAGAAGCTTTGCCGCAGCGAAGATTTGTTCTTCGCCACGGCGAAATGCACCAGTCACGAATCATATCTGCTTCTTTCTTTGCCGCGGATTTCCAGTTTTGTAAAACGCACAGCTTTACTTTTGCGGATTTTTCTTAGGAATTTGGGCGAGGTATAAAAGAAACACTTAGCCTTTTTGCAAGGGGTCGTTCAAAAAGTAGGGTTAGCAATTTTTACATTTTCTTAGTTTCATTTTGAGCATTTTTAGAGATTAAACAAGGGTGAAGATTCGATTTTGAACCAAGAGATTCGTCATTTGGGGAGATTTCTTATCTTTTCTTTTATTTTCATTATGTTAAATTTAAGTATTTTCATTTATTTCATTTGTGTTGATTTAGCCATGAACTAACCCATTTTGGGTTAGGGTTTTGACTATAGTTCGGATTTTTATGGGTTAAATTATTGAGTATTTTCTTTTCATATGATTTTGCTTTGATTGTGTGTTTATTCTACATTTACTGGTTTTATGTGATGAACATGATGAGATTAAGAAATAAATCATGTTAAGCTTCTTGGGTAATCACCATTTTAGTATTGGATGCTAGAGATAGATTCAAGAACCAATGAAATCATTTTAGGACTCTTGTGCTTAATGAGCTTAGAATTATTAACTTTCAATTTGTTGGGTGCGGAAGGTTAATAGGGAAGAGTAGGAAAACATAGCCTGAGAAGGTATGTTTGACACTTTAGAGAGTTCGATTTACAATCAATGCATGTGAATATGAAAAGAAAATACTCAATAATTTAACCCATAAAAATCCGAACTACTGTCAAAACCCTAACCCAAAATGGGTCAGTTCATGGCTAAATCAACAACACAAATGAAATAAATGAAAATACTGAAGTTTGACATAATGAAAATAAAAGAAAAGATAAGAAATCTCCCCAAATGACGAATCTCCTGGTTCAAAATTGAATCTTCACCCTTGTTTAATCTCCAAAAATGCTCAAAATGAAACTAAGAAAATGTAAAAGCTGCTAACCCTACTTTCTGAACGACCCCTTGCAAAAAGGCTAAGTGTTTCTTTTATACCTCGCCCAAATTCCTAAGAAAAGTCCGCAAAAGTAAAGCTGTGCGTTTTATAAAACTAGAAATTTTGGCCGTCGCCGTGGCGAAGAAAGAAGTAGATATGATTCATGACTGGCGCATTTCGCCACGGCGAAGACCCCTTCCCTTGGATGAAGCTAGAATTTGGGGAATTGTACAGCAAGTTATGGTAGAAAGCCAAGGAAGAGTTGAAACCCCTATTTGAGTACCGACCGCAAGACAAGAAAGAGAAGGGTCGGTACCTCAGATAGTACATAATAGAGTTGAGCCAATCTATGGTCTTCCCAGTCAACATCAACCGTCAAAGTTTAAGGGTATTACGAACCCGGTAGTAGTAGAAGAATGGTTTAGATCCGTAGAACGTACGACAGCTTTGTTTCCCATGTTGGACCGGGAGAAGATCCGGTATGCTAGTTTCCTGTTTCGGGATGATGCCCGAATTTGGTGGGAATTAATAGAAGATACTCATGATGTTGCAGTAATGACTTGGGAAGAATTCAGATGAGAGTTTGAGGCTGAGTATAGAACAGAAGACTGAGTTCATGAGAAGGTCCAAGAATTTATTAGCTCGCAGCAAGGGTGTAGTGTAGTGAAAAAGTACTCAGTGAGGTTTAATTCCTTTGCTAGGTTTGCACCCGGAATAGTTAGCACTCTGGAATTGAGAAGAGACAAGTTTGTTCATGGATTGAAGCCGGAGATAGCTCGTGATATAATGACGGGTGCTGATCCCCCGCCAACCTATAGTGAGGCCTTGAGGCGAGCAATGAAGGCGGAGATATTTGAGAATAAAATTCCCCCAGTAGGTTCCTCGACAGGAGGATCAAGTGAGTCATCTTCTGCCCCGCAGAGAGAGAAATTTGAGGGTGTGAAAAGCAAAGAAATGAAGAGTAATAAGAAGAAGTTTCAGCCTAGGCAGAATAGAAGAGACTAGAGGAGTAAGCGGCCCCAGACAGAAGGGTTTCCCCTTTGTTCTAAATGTGGGAAGAACCACCTAAGAGAGTGTTTAAGGGACCAGAGGGTATGTTTTAGGTGCCGATAGCCAGGGCACTTGATGAGGGATTGTAAAGCTCCTCTCCCACTAGTAGCATGGAGTTCTAGAGGTACTAATGCCAGAGTGTTTACGGTAGCTCAAGGGGAAGCCGAGGCCAATCCATCAGCAGTTACTGGTCAGTTATTATTTCATGCAATTTATTTGTATGCCTTAATTGATTTGGGAGCCACTCATTCTTTTATATCTTATGGGATGATAGAGAGATTAGGTTTGAAACCTAGTAGAGTGAGCCAACCCATTAAGATAGAGTTACCCGATGAGGTTAGTGTTTTGACTCAGGAGATGTTGTCAGGAGAGTCTATGGTGATCCATGGTCGAGAGTTAGCAGTTGATTTAATAGTGTTTGATATGCCTGACTTTGATGTGATATTGGGCATGGATTTCCTAGGGAAGTATGGAGTAGAGATTGATTATCAGAAAAAGAAAGCAAGATTTAATTTGGATAGTGGAGATAAATTTAGTTTTGGAGAGGGCCACCAATTGAGCATGTTGATCAGTAGTGTGAAGGCTAGAAAGATGTTAAGAAAGGGGTGTTCGAGATATATTGCTCATGTAGTTCAGAGTGGTGATGTTCCATAGCCAGAGATTAAGAGGGTGCTAGTAGTTCGAGATTTTCTAGATGTGTTCCCGGAAGATTTACCAGGTTTACCTCCATAAAGAGAGGTTGAGTTTAGTATTGAACTAGCACCAGGAACAACACCAATATCTAAAGCCCCTTATCGAATGGCCCCCATAGAGCTTTAAGAATTAAAGAAGCAACTCCAAAAGCTTTCGGAAAAAGGTTTTATCCGACCGAGTCATTCTCCCTGGGGAGCTCCAATTCTGTTTGTGAAGAAGAAAGATGGGTCACTACGGATGTGTATTGATTATAAAGAGTTGAATAAAGTGACAGTGAAGAATAAGTACCCGCTACCTCGTATTGATGATTTGTTTGATTAGTTGAAAGGAGCCACAGTGTTCTCTAAAATTGATTTGAGGTCAGGGTACCACCAAGTAAGAGTGGCCGAGCAAGACATAGCTAAAACTGCTTTTCGTACAAGATATGGCCATTATGAGTTTGTAGTGATGCCTTTTGGCTTGACTAATGCCCCAGTAGTTTTTATGGATTTGATGAACTGGGTATTCCATGATTGTTTGGATCAGTTTATAGTGGTTTTCATTGATGATATCCTGGTTTATTCTAAGTCGAGAGAAGAGCATGAGGAACACTTGAGAATAGTGCTGCAACGATTGAGGGAAAATAAGTTGTATGCTAAGTTTTTCAAGTGTGAGTTCTGGCTTGATCAAGTGATATTTCTGGGCCATACTGTGTCTAAGGAAGGGATTTCAGTAGATCCGAGTAAGGTAAAGGCGATCCTTGAATGGCAGAGGCCGAAGACAGTGAAAGAGGCCAGAAGTTTCTTGAGCCTAGCAGGTTACTACCGACGATTTGTAGCAGGTTTTGCTAAGTTGGCTAAACCGTTGATAGCTCTTTCCAAACAGAGAACTCGTTTTGCTTGGTCAAAAGCATGTGAGGAGAGTTTTCGAGAGTTGAAGAAGAGGTTAACGACAGCTCCCGTGTTAGTGTTACACAGGAGAATGTAGATTATGACATTTATACAGATGCCACACTACAAGGACTTGGTGATGTGTTGATGCAGTTAGGTAGGGTGATAGCATATGCCTCTCGGCAATTGAAAGAGTATGAGACGAGATACCCTACACATGATTTAGAGTTGGCAGCCGTGGTCTTCGCATTAAAGATTTGGAGGCATAACCTTTATGGTGCTAAGAGTAATATCTACACCGATCATAAGAGTTTAAAGTACTTCTTCACCCAGAAGGAGCTGAATATGAGACAGAGAAGATGGTTAGAGCTGGTTAAAAACTATGAGTATGAGATCAAGAATCAACCGGGGAAAGCCAATGTAGTAGTCGATGCTTTGAGTAGAAAAGCCTATTTGTCCCGGCTCACTAAGCAGAAAGAACTCCTAGAAGAGTTTAGTAGAGAATAGATTGAAGTGATTTCGGGAAGGATTGCGAGGTTAGAGGTTTAGTCTATGTTACTGGGGGAAGTTAGAGAAAAGCAAGTGGCCGATGAGTGGTGTCAGAGATTAGTTCAGCAAGTACTTGAGGGCAAGACATCAGAGTTCCATTTGATGGATGGTGTCCTCTACTTCAGACATTGGTTGTGTATTCCTCCAAATAGTGAGTTGAAAAGGAGAATTCTTACCGAGGCTCATGACACACCATACACTGCTCATCCTAGAGCAACCAAGATGTATCAGGATGTAAAGAAAGGCTATTGGTGGCCAAGTATGAAAAGAGATATTGCAAAATTTGTAGCTAAATGTCTGGTTTGTCAGCAGGTGAAAGCAGAACATCAAAGGCCGTCAGGGTTGCTTCAGCCACTTAGTATTCCGGAGTGGAAATTGGAGAGCATCTCGATGGATTTTATCACAAGTCTCCCTAGAGTACAGAGAAGGTATAATACTATATGGGTGATTGTGGATAGATTAACTAAGTCAGCCCATTTCCTTCTAGTAAAGGAGAGCACCACTACGGATCAGTTGGCTCAAATTTATATTAAAGAGATAGTCAGGTTGCATGGAGTGCCCAAGACGATAGTGTCAGATAGAGATTCCAGGTTTGTTTCAACTTTTTGGATGAGTTTACAGAGGAATTTGGGTACCCGTTTGGCATTCAACACTGCCTATCATCCTCAGACGGATGGCCAAACCGAGAGAACAAATCATGTGCTTGAGGATATGTTGAGAGCCTGCTGTATGGATTATAGAGTGTCATGGCATGAAATGTTGCCTTTGGTGGAGTTTGCCTACAATAATAGTTATCAGTCTACAATTAAGATGGGGCCTTACGAGGCTTTGTATGGTAGACGATATAGGTCTCCAATACATTGGGATGAGATCGATGAAAATGATGAGTTGAGCACAGCTCTTGGGCCAGAGGTGACCCAAAAGATGATAGAGGATGTAAGATTAATCAGAAGTAGAATGAAGCAAGCCCAAGATCGACAGAAAAGTTATGCCGACTTGAAGAGGAAAGAGGTTGAATTCCAAGTGGTGATAAAGTGTTTCTGAGAGTTTCCCCCTACAAGAGAGTGATGCGCTTCGGTAATAAAGGGAAGTTAGCATCGAGATACATAGGTCCATTCGAAGTATTATAGTGAGTGGGAAAGGTAGCCTACAAGTTTGCACTTCCACCTAGCATGGACAAGGTACATGATGTTTTCCATGTCTCAATGCTGCAGAAGTATGTAAGCGATCCCTCCCATATACTGAGTATAGAGGATGTTAATGTAGAAGAAAACCTTGTGTATAAGGAGCATCCAGTTCAGATCTTAGATCGGAAGGTTAAAGAACTCCGGAACAAGAGTATTCCATCAGTGAAAGTCCTTTGGAGAAATCACAAGGTAGAAGAGGCCACATGGGAGGTAGAACAAGGCATGCAAAATCGTTACCCGGAACTGTTTGTGTGAATGTCGAGGACGAAATTCTTTTAAGGGGGGAGAATTGTAATGCCCCACTTGAGGTACGTAGTAAAGATTTGTTGTTTTGCTCTTATTTGAGTTGATATATTGCTAATATTGTTTGGTTGGCCCTTGGTTGAAGTGATGTGTTGGTTTGGTTGAGTGTTTGCCCTGAAATTGGTTAAGACTTGGAGAATTTTGAGATTTCAGTCTTCGCCGGGGCGAGGAAGAATCTTCGCCGCGAGGACGTATGCTCTGGAATTCTTCGCCGAGGTGCCGGAAAAGCTTCATCGCGATGACGAGCCGGCTGAAATGTGTAATGAAGTTTCTAGATATTTTTCCATAGGGGCAAAATGACCATTCTACCCCTAATTAGTAGGAAAAGTGGGGAGTGAAATGTGAGAAAATTTCATGGAGAATGTGTTGGAGTTGGGGGTGTGAGTGCAATGAATCAAAGGACAAAGATGGAATTTCCTAGAAAGAGCAAGGGCAAAATAGGAAAGAGTAGTTATATTATGAGCTAAAAAGGGATTAAGCTTAGTAAACCCTTCATTCTTCTCTACTCCACCGCCATTCCTATTCCCTATTTTCTCTCAATCTTCCACTCAATTTTCCAAGAATTTCTAAGGACTTTTGGAGGGCTTTTGAGTAGTTTTTGGTAGAGATTTAATCTAAAACATCCTAAGGTAAGGATTCTTGCTTTAGATGTGAAATTTATCTATAGATGTGTTGAAGTCTTATAGTATGTTGTTTAAAGTTGTAGAGAAAAGACCATCTACCAAAGGAAAAGAGAAGTGCTAGTGGAATTACTCCACCACAAGGTAAGTAAATCCAACTAAGTTGAGATTCAAGAAATCTTTTGAGTAGAGATTTCTTTATGCATGTATGTATTATGCTTGTTGAGAGATTGAGATGTTATGAGTATTTATCTATGTTGTTATTGAATATAATTGAGTTATGAGAAGTGTTGAGATTGCATGATGATGAGTTGAGTTTGATTAAAGTTGGAGGGAGTTTTGAGCAAACCCTATAGGAGTGTTTTTCCTTGACAGGAATTTAGAGTGTATGTGGGAGTTTTCTCCCATTCTGGATGGTTAAAAAGAGAGGAAAAGTAATAATTAAAGTAGAGTTTTTGCATGCACATGAGTTGTTTGATGAAATGCCTAAGAGAAGTATGAACATGAGTAGTAAACCTTAATTCTTGCAACATTGCATATTGGCATTTCATGAGTACATTAATGAGCATGAACCATCCTTATGCATTAATTGTGCATTGAGAAGTAACTTGAGAAAGAGTAGAGAATTTTTGTGAATAAGCTACTCTAAAAGTAAAGAGAATGAGAAAACTCTAAGAGTAAAAAGAAAGAGAGATTGAGCACTAGAGAATAAAAGAGAGAGTAGTGCTAAAGAAGAGAATAGAGTGGGTTGTGCGATGGGGAACCCGTGAGTGATGAGTAAAGTCACGAAGAGTGGAACTTAAGGTTCCAGCCGTGCCTCCGGTTAGATGGGGCCGTGACAGTCACGAAGAGTGGAACATAAGGTTCCGACCGTGCCTCCGGTAAGATGGGGCCGTGATATTCAAAAAGAGAGAGAGAATACACTCACATGGCCAAGGGTTTCGAATCCATGCATAACCTAGTCTGATCGACAGAGAAGAGTAGAAGTCACGTAGAGCGGGAGAAGTCCCGACCGTGCCTCCGGTAATATAAGGCCGTGACATTCAAGTGAGAAAGAATGAGAAAACATGAGAAAGAATAGAGAGAGAGAATAAATAGAAGTCACGAAGAGTGGGAAGAGTCCCAGCCGTACCTCCGGTAAGATGAGGCCGTGACATTCAAAAGAGAGTTAGTAGAAAAGAAATGTGAGAAAGAGAAACAAACAGAGAAAACGAGAGAGTAATGTAAGGAAAGGAATTAAGAGAAAGAGTTACGGGGATAGACGAGTAAAGGATTTACTTATTGAGCCTTTTTGTGCTCACCCCGTTGTTTTCTGTGTGTTTTGCAGGATCTAGGTGAGGACACGGTTGGATGGACGTTGGCAAGCGAGGAGAAATAGCTACACTGTCCACCACACTTTGGATGACTTTTGTTTAAGCTACTTAACTTTGTATAAAGAATGCATATATTTAATAAAAGAAAAATTTGGGCCCAACTATTTATGTTATCCTACTTGTATTTTCATTATGTATTTTTATGAGTATAGTAGTAAGAATGAGTCATTACAATTGTTTAATAAAAAACCATATTAAATAATAATGAACTTTATAATGACTTTATTTTTTTTGCAATTGTAGATTCACCAAAATGAGCATAATGAACCTGCGACCGATAATCGAGAAAGAAAACAGGTTGGATGGATCCAATTTCTCAGACTGGTATCGTAATCTTCGGATTACAGTCAAGTCAGAAAAGAAATTGTATATCCTTGAAAAGCCATACATGGCTGAGCCTGATCCTGATGCCACTCAGGAAGTAAAGGACACTTATCAAAAGTTCTTTGATGATGCTGATGGCGTTCAATGCTTGATGTTAGCATCGATGACACTAGTGCTGCAAAAGCAGCATGAGAATATGGACGTTGTTGCCATTATTCTACACCTCAAGGAGCTTTTCGAAGGAAATGCTCGACATGAGAGGTACAAGGTGTCGAAAGCACTGTTTGGGAGTCGTTTGACTGAGGGAGCCCAAGTTGGTCCTCATGTGCTCAAGATCATAGAGCACATAGAGAGGCTTGAGACTTTGGGATTTGAGTTGGATACAGAATTACAAATGGATTTGATTCTACAATCCTTGCCTGACTCTTATGCACCGTTCATAATGAACTTCAATATGAACACTATGGTGAAACCCTGTTGGAGCTTTTAAACATGCTAAGGACTACAGAGCAAGACTTGAAGAAGTCCAAGCCTGTTTTATTGGTTGCTGCCGGTAAACGAAAGGGTAACGGTAATGGTAAGGCCAAGGCCAAACCCAAGCCCAAGCCCGAATGATAGGTTGCTCTTGGGTCTGAGAGTGGTATAGGGAAAGGCAAAGTAGTCTGCTTCTTTTGTGGCAAGCCTGGCCACTGGAGGAAACACTGCAAAGCTTTCCTCGCAAGCAAGAAGAAGTCAGATGCTACAACTTCAGGTATGTTTATGATTGAGATTAACTTCTCTCCTTCAACATCTTGGGTCATTGACACAGGATATGGTACTCATATTTGTACTGATGTTCAGGGACTAAGGCAGAGTAGAGTGCTCGCCAAGGGAGAGGTAGACCTACGGATTGGAAATAGAGCACATGTATCTGCATTGGCTGTAGGGACTTAATGTTTATGTTTGCCTACAGGCTTGTTGTTTGAACTATATAACTGTTATCACGTACCTTCTATTTCAAGAAATATTATTTCAGTATCCGCTTTGGATAATATAGGGTATCATTTTGAGATATCTAATGGATTGTTGTCTTTTAGTTTGAACGCTATTCTATTTGGAATGATGGATTATATGTTCTTGATTTAAACAATATAGAAATTCTCAATGTTGAAACCAAGAAAGCTAAACATAGCGATCAAAACCAAACATGCCTCTGGCATTGTAGATTGGGTCATGTTAATAAGACCCGCATTGCAAAACTTCAAAGGGATGGAGTTTTGGACCCTTTTGACTTTCAGTCATTTGAGGTATGCGAGTCATGCCTATTAGGCAAGATGACCAAGTCTCCTTTCACAGGACAAGGTGAAAGGGCTACTAAGTTGTTAGGCATCATCCATAGTGATGTATGTGGTCCACTAACAGTTGAGGTCAGAGGTGGATATTCATACTTCATCAGATTTACTGATGATTTCAGTAGATATGGTTATGTCTACCTTATGAGACATAAATCTAAAGCATGTGATAAATTCAAGGAATTTAGGAATGAAGTACAGAATATGTTGAGCAAAAGTATTAAAGCTCTTCAGTCGGATCGAAGAGGTGAATACTTAAGCTTAGGGTTTTCTGAATACTTGAAAGAATGTGGGATAGTATCACAACTCATGCCTCCGTATACACCCCAACGCAATGAAGTGTTTGAAAAGAGGAATATGACCTTACTTGATATGGTTAGGTCCATGATGAGTTTTAGTGATTTACCTGCATCGTTTTAGGGTTATGCACTAGACATTGCAACTCACGTTTTGAACCGTGTGCCGTCAAAGTCTATAGATAAGACTCCATATGAATTATGGAGTGGACGAAAGCCCAGCTTGTCTTATCTAAGGATTTGGGGTTGCGAAGCTTATGTTAAGAAATTGACTTCAAACAAGCTAGGCCCAAAATCCTGTAAATGTATATTTGTGGGGTATCCAAAGGATACTATTTTTACCACCCAAAAGAGCGCAAAATTTTTGTTGCTCGTTCTGGTGTCTTTCTAGAAAAGGAATTTTTCCTAAGAAGTATTGGTGGGAGAAAAGTAGAACTCGATGAAGTTCGAGAACCACAAAATATACTAGACGAAGGACGAGATGATGTGCCACAGAAGGTAGTTGAACATCAAGAGGAGGTTACTCCACAACTTGTGGATCAAAGTGAACCACCTCAGGTAGCACAGGAGCTACGTAGATTTGGGAGAGTACGCTATGAGCCTGAGAGATACAGTTATCTCGTGACTCAACATGGTGACGTACTAGTCTACTAAGACGATGAACCCAGAACCTACGAAGACGCTATATCGGATCCAGATTCTACTAAATGGCTAGAAGCCATGAAATCTGAGATGCACTCCATGTACCAGAACCAAGTATGGTCTTTGGTGGAACCACCTAAAGGGGTAAAACCCATAGGGTGTAAATGGGTCTTCAAGAAGAAGGCTGAGATGGATGGCAAGGTGTATACTTATAAGGCACGACTGGTTGCCAAAGGTTTCAAACAAATTCATGGTATTGACTATGAAGAAACCTTTCGCCGGTTGCCATGATTAAATCCATCCGGATTATGCTTGCGATTGCTGCATATCATGACTATGAGAATTGGTAAATGGATGTCAAAACAACTTTCCTGAACGGAAACCTTGAAAAGGACGTGTATATGACACAAACTGATGGTTTCATTCTTGATGGGCAAGCTAATAAGGTATGCAAGTTGCAGAGATCCATATATGGACTCAAGCAAACTTCAAGGAGCTAGAACATTCGTTTTGATGAAGCCGTAAAAGAATTCGGTTTTATCAAGAACAAAGATGAACCTTGTGTTTACGAGAAAGTGAGTAGGAGCGTAGTGGCATTCCTAGTGTTGTGTCGATGACATACTTTTGATAGGAAATGATATACCGAACTTGAAGTCGATAAAGACTTGGTTATCCAAGTGCTTCTCCATGAAGGACTTACGGAAGCAGCCTACATCCTTGGAATAAAGATCTATCGTGATAGATCGCGTAGGTTGCTTGGCCTAAGTAAGAGTGCATATATTGACAAAGTACTAAAAAGATTCAGTATGGAAGAATCTCATAAGGGATTTCTTCCAATGTCACATGGTGTTTATCTCTCTAAGGAATTGTGCCCTAGAACACAAGATGAGAGAGATAGGATGAAGAGGATCCCATATGCATCAGCAATTGGATCCATCATGTATGTCATGCTATGTACTCGGATTGATGTCTCATGTGCTTTGAGCACTAGTAGTAGATATCAATCAGATCCAGGTGAGCGTCACTGGATGGCTGTCAAGAATATTCTTAAGTACCTGAAGAGGACTAAGGATATGTTCTTGGTTTATGAAGGGGAAGATGAGCTCACTGTAAGAGGATATAGTGATGCTAGTTTCCAAACGAACAAAGATGATTATCGATCGCAATCAGGGTTTGTATTTTGTCTCAATGGGGGTGCAGTGGGCTGGAAGAGCTCCAAGCAAAGCACTGTGGCAGACTCTACAATGGAGGTTAAGTATATTGCATTATCAGATACGTCCAAGGAGGCAATCTAGATTAAAAAGTTTGTTACTGAACTTGGTGTGGTTTCCAAAAATTTTGATCCAATAGACATCTATTGTGACAACAATGGAGCAATAGCTCAAGCTAGGGAACCACAGTCTCATCAGAAGTCCAGATACATACTCAGACAATTCCATCTTATTAGAGAGATAATTGAGAGGAAAGATGTGCAGATCAGTAAAGTGCATACTGACGACAATCTCGCAAATCCACTAACAAAGCCTCTGTCGCAGCAGAAGCATGAAAGGCACTTGAGATCATTTGTTATTAAATACATGAATGATTGGCTATAGTGCAAGTGGAAGATTGTTAGAGTAGATGCCCTAGAGCCAATCAATTATTGTAGAATTGACTCTTTGTAATAATGTTCATTGATCAATAAAAGGCATTTTATACTATATCGCGTAAATCATCATTGTATGTATTGATATATGTCCTTAGAATTGTAGAACCGTGACGAGGGTATCAAGTGTTTCAAATCTTGATAGTGAGAAACCTATGAGCACATAAGGTGGCCATTCTAGAAATGTCCGTAGCCCTAGTATTATTCTGAAGTAAGGGCATAGATAATACGGTAAGGCTATCATAGTGTTGAACGACCCTGTCAAAAGGCAGTGACTGATCTCACTTGTCAAGGTTGTTTAGTAACAACCTGGTGCAACACATGGGTGCTTGCTGCAGACAAGTTCACTAGACTGACCCACCAGAGGATTCCATATGGATGGTAACCCTAGTGTCTATAGAAAAAATCCTCTAACGAATGGTGGTGCATGTGATCCTTAGACTTGAGATCACCAAAGCGCATTGTGCACCGATTGGTGTAGTTTGACACTAGCCTAACGTAGTTCTATTCAGAGTTGTCAATACGGTGGTGATTAGCTGCATTAAGGAGTGTATCAAGACTATGGTGGATAGACAGAGGATTCATCACTCCTGGGTAAGAGAGAAGTTATCTCACAGTACAATTCAGTAAATGGCAATGATACTAAAAGCGTACAGCAGTGGGATTGGTATTGCTCTATCCAGTTAATAATACAGGTCATTGGTCTAGTAACTGAATACATAATATCGAGAGTAACCGAGATTGACACTATTTTTATGCCACGGTCTCATCGAGATAATGGATGATGAGAGGATCGGATTGTACAGTAACCATATCGTTGTCAGGTAGCTGCTTCTCTGAATCCGAATCTATCGGGTGACCATGATGCCTTGCTAGGGGCCAATCTTAGTTTGTGTGTAGTGAGACGATTAATTGGTGTTAATCGCGATACTAAACACTACCAGTATGATGAGGAGCCTACGAGTCAATACACATAGAAGATAATTTAAGAACCAGTTTAGAAGAATGGTGTTTTCGTCTTTTTAGGCGAAAGGGTATTTTGGTAATTTCACAGTACAATTAAATTTGCTGAGGTCGTAGCCTTTATTTAATTTGATGTTAAAATTAAATAAGTGAGATTATGTTTAAATATGTGTTCTCATATATTTAAATAAATTATCATTATTGTTAAATGCTAATATATATATATATATATTAATTTAATTTAATTTAATTGAGATAATGATAAATTAAAATTAAAATATCTTAAAAGGGATGTTTGGATACAAAGGGTGTTTGGGTTGGAGCCCAAGCCCATTCCATGATAAAATAGGTTATAAGTGCACACTTTGTAAAATAAATTATTTATTCATTTCAATGATATTAAACTAAAGTTCCAGCCCCTTTAACATTCTCTCACGCCAGTTTTGCTTTTTGCTAAAAATCAAATATACTTTTATTTCTTTTTGGTTCTTAAAGGCTAAAGAGGATCTAACAAATCCTTCTCTAGTTCCTTGAGGTTATTTTCGTGTGGACTACATCGGTTCGATCCTACACTTGGATCGGTAACAAAATACGTTCAGAGACAAGTTGGAAGAGTCTCCAAACATACGCATGATTTCTTAAACTCTAAACTAAAATCTGCTGATTCTTATTTAATATATAAACCGTAAATTTGTACCTTGATCTTGGTTCTAAGAAACGATCCATGTTGTAAATGTTTTTATTTTTCCGCTGCCATGATTGATCGTTTCCCAACATGTCTTACTGCAGATTCTAGAACTGAAAAGATAAATTAGATATCTGAAATCTTAATGTTATTTCTATTTTTAACACACATTTGTTACGTATTGAAGCAATTAACACGTTTTTTACCCAGCATCAGAATATATTCCAAGTCTTAAACCCCTTGCATAAACATAATCTGCAAGGGCCTTGATTCCTGAAGGAAAGGTGGACGACTTCGCCACTGAATTAACCCTCCGGTGTCTTTCTGCTTCTGTCCAACAGTCATCTGCTTTTCCAGAACTTACTAAATCTAAAATGTGTAACATACTTTTTGACGATTTCCAAGTTCGAAATGGGAGAAAAATGAAAAAGTTAATTTCTAGATGCATACCAATGATTACATATTTGTATCCAAGTGCCGCCAAACCAGTTGCAACAAGACATCAGCTGTTCTCAGAAATCAAATATACTTGAAAAGGTCAATTTTATTGAAAAAGAAAGCTGTTTAAACAATACGGTCTGCTGAATTAAGTCCATTAATATTCTTTCTGTCCATTTCTATGCTGAAGCTACCTTGTAAATATGGTAAAATTTTTACTATAAAGTCGCATAACTTGATTGGATATTTTGATTTAACATGAATTTGTCTTTCTCAGTGTTTTTTTCAAACAGAACTCTTGAAGTCTAAAAAGTTGTTTCAAAGTGGGTGTCAATAGACCTTTTAATGGTCTCTTTCAAACAATCCAAAAGTACGACTTATTCATAACCTTATAAGCAAGTTCCCAGGCCATTTCTAGTTGAGTGAAACACGGTTTCAATTTATCAACCACAAAATTTGTTCGAAAAATCTCTTAGCTACTGTCAAACAAGGCATTCAGGCTTAAACCCCCGTAATAAGAAGAGACAAAGCAACAATTTATAAAAGACGCGGGGATTAATTTGTGTCACCAGATGATATTCAAAGTCAAATCATAAGAGATACATATAAACAAAGAAGAAACATCTATTCTCTGCATTTACGCGGCCTATTAGAAGTTAATTAATGTATGAGTCATCAAGAAAACAACTTAATCAAATAAATGAGACTCAAATAGCCAATTTGTTGAACTAATAGAAAATTACAAAAGCTCTCTTTTGATCGATTCAACAAATCTGCAAAAGGGTTTTCTGTTGACGTTACAGTCAAGAAAAACAAAAGGTGAAGAAGAGAAAGGGTACCAGTAGTCTTCACAATCTTCTCATCTGCATTGATCATGATTCCAGCTGTTCCACCTGCATAAAAAAAATAAACAAATAAATAAAAAAGCAACCCAGTTTATAATTAATTTAAAAAATTCATAATCACTTTTGAAAAAGCAAGATAATTATAATAATGATACTGTTGGAGTCATGAAAGTGACTCTATTTTGGTGATAAAAATACCTCATGTGTGATTAAATTGAAGTATATTGAGATAATTAAAGAATTTATGAATTTATTCACGAAAATCGCTTCCTAATACTTTTCTTATGAATTTAACGTGTTTGGAATGATTTTGGAAAGTATATGAGTTGATATTAGGTTGTGGTTTATGGATTAAGGGTGATTTTGTCTCATTTATGCTGTTTTGGGGGTAAAATGTCATATTTTAAGGGGCTTATTCTGTCATGTTTCAATCATGTAGGGACCAAATTTGAATTTGCCAGATTTTGTATAAAACTCCAGTTCAAGTTTGCAGAAACGTGGCTGCCGCCCACCAAAACTCTTCACCTTCTCCGATCAAGCTCCGGCGACCCTCCATCTTCATTTCCGGCGACGTTTCGGCTTCCCCTTGCTCCGGTCACTATCATCCCTTCATCACCACCGCAAAACACGCGCCACCGTGACGCTTCATCTTCCCCACCGCGACTCTTCGTCTTCCCGGCCAGTTTTGGCCATTTTCCGGCGACGTTCCAGCTCCCCAAGGGTAGATCTTCATTCCCCACGGCCGGATCTACACTTCCCTTGCTTCAGCCGCCGCGAAAACCGCCGGAATCCGCGATTTTGCCGCCGCGCCTCTTCATCTTCCAGCCCAGATCCTGCTCATTTCCGGTGACTTCTCACCTCCCCAGGACCTGATCTGAACTCCCCATCACCAGAGCTTTCCATCGGTACCTTCGGATCACATTTCCGCCACCGTTTTCCGGAGACCCGCCGGAAAATTAACGTTTTCCGGCGAACCGCGGCTGTTCGTATTCCGGGCTGTCCGTTGGTTGTTTTCGGCCCTTCTTCGCATCATATCGCTGTCGGTTACCTCCTCTTCGCCATGATCAGCTCCGTTTCCACTTTGTTTCACCTCCGTCATCACCACCATGGCGGTGAGTTCCCGGTTGTCCGTTACGGTGTAGGCGAGATCAAGATTGACTCCACTAATCTCCTCATCAGCTCTCGACTAGTTGGATGAGCCCAGAATGTTGGATATTTGGTTAAGTTTCTTGTATTCAGATTATATTTGTTTTCGTTTCAGTTTGTTTGCGATACTTTAATATTATTCTGATACTCGACGTGTTGAATTGATAATGTCCATTGAAGCGTTTATTGATATATAACTTTTTGCATAATTGAATGTCGGTTTGAGATTATTAAATGTTGATTATGACTTTAAATTGCTTCGGTACTGATTGCAATCAAGTTGTAGTAGCGTTTAATATCATTTCTACTAGGAATGCATTTATTGTGTAATTAGTTGATTGGATGATACAAGTTAGTAGGTTGTACTTGTTAACGTTGTACCAACTAGTGGTGTTTAAGGGTTTAGCATTTTTCGGTTAGTCAATGATAGTCTTTAACCAATCGATCTGTAACTAAGGACGCGGGGAGGGGAGGCAGGGATAGATTATGCCTAGATTGCCGGGAGATATTTCTATTGATTTGCCTAGCCTCGTAGGATTAGGAAATTGAAGAGCGAGGAGAGGAATTGTGAGAGTTGGTCTTGAGTCAAACCGAACCCGTAGCGACAACGCTTTTAATATTGTGTTTTAGTTAGCAATTTATTTAATGCCTTTTAATTTCTTGCAAGTAATTAGTTTCCTTAGTTTAATCAATCATTTTGTCAATTTCTCTTTCGTTAACTCAAATATACATTAGGTCGTTAGTCTTGCTCTCTGTGGATTCGACCCTGCTTACCGCTAACTACGGTATTTAGGTTTAATTTTGTGACCGTGACGAACGGTCTAACAGATACAGGGTGGTTGAAATCACCGTATTGGTGGAGTTTGTAAAATCCTACCATAAATACATTTTAGGATAAAGATTATAAAAGTGTGCTTGGTATATTATTAGAAAACATTTTCTGAAAATATTTAGATTATGTTTTAACTCCTTATATTTGTTTATTTAACTAAACACCCTCTATAATAAAAGTTTATAAATTAACAAAAATACCTCCACCCACCCAATCGACTTCCAGAAGCCAATCACCACTACCGGATGATGGTCATCAGTCGTTGGAATGTGAATGACCGACTGGATCTAGTCGTTCATGTGCCAATCTTGCCTTTTTTGGCAAGATCCACCGTGAAACTAGTTGGAAAATGTCAAATCTGCAATCAGAAATTGGTCATCAATGATGGCCAAGATCTGGTTGTCGTCAACGGCCAGATCTGGTAGAAAAAAGGCAAGATCAGTGCACAACGAGCCAGATCCAACAGTTCGTGCACTATTTCCAGAGACTTTTGACCACCGTCCAGCGGTGGTGGCCGGCTACCAGTAAAAAGTTGAGTGGGTGGGGGTGTTTTTGTTAATTTTAAAATTTTTATTTGAGAAAAGTAATTGTTAAATGTTTTGAGTTAATAGAATATGATTGGATTTTGAAAAATATTAAAACAAACACATTTTTCATTTTCTAGGATAGGATGAAGAAATATGATAGGATGAGAATAACTAAACAAGCCGAACCGCAATCCCATTGCTGCTTATGTTCACAGCATGAGTCACATTGCTGATGCACATAGTAATTAAAACAAGAAAAAAAAAAATAACAAAGAGAGAAAAAACTGTAAACCCCATGTTCATATGTTCAAAAGCAGCCAAAAAAAAAAAAAACACAAATAAAAAGGGAAGGAGATATTAGATATATGATCATCTTTGAGATCTAAATAGCTAACTCAAATGAACAAGAAACAGTTTTAGTGGATGTATGAATTGTTGGTGTCATGTTTTACATATGGTAAACGTAAACTATGTTGAGATAAACTTCAACAGTTTATTGAAATACCCACCTATTGAATCATTTCAGATAGATTTTTTTTTTTTTTGGTTGAACATGATAAAAGATTAATTTAAAGTCTGAAATGGATCATTAACCTAGTCATATATAATTGAATCAGTCATTTCTAAACCACTTAAGAGATAAGGGTATCAAGAAGAATATATTAAAGTTGTGATCTAATCAATTTTTTGATCTCAAGTAATGTTTGTCAATCTATATTAATTATAAGTAATATAATATCAAACCACAAAATTCTATCATTAATACAACGTAGATACATCAATTGTCACATTAGTTAGGATCCCATTTTATATACATAATATTACTGTTATGGATTATGATTTCAGGTAACTAATACAGTTTGATAAATTGTTTTATTTTTGTTATGTGGACAGCTGAAGGAGAAGGCCAGACAGATATTAGACAAAAATAAGGGTAGCTGTCGGTGGAAGAATACAATCCTGATAGATAGATTTTGCATTCGGTGAGTGTGGGGACTTGCATCTTTAATACTATCTTCTTCTCTGTTTCACTTGAACCAAGTACAACAGTAACACAAAAACCCACATGACATGAGCAGGAACTTCTCTGAACATAAATTAAAGTGTTACCTAACACTGAAAGTCACAACCAATTAAACTTCATTGTAGTTGCATATCAATATTTCCATTTATACCAAATCATTATATAGACACCTAAACTATGGAGATCAGAAACTTGCAATTCATTTATTATTAAGAGAGAAGATGAAGTGTCAGTTTCCATTGCAGGAAACTTAAGGTCAACTTGCGACAGAAAAATTTCTTCTATGGTCCCATGGCGGGCGGCCGTAGTTTCTGTTGCTTTCTCTGCGTGTCGGTGGTGGTCATCGTCGTGGTCCAATCTCTATTTTTTATAATATTGTATAATTTGTTCCTCCACCGTCTTTCTCTTCTAGTCTTGCCCTCCACTTCCCTTCATATTAGAAATCTACAAAAACAAATTATGCTTATTCAACTAATATGCATGATTCTCATTCCTTGTGATATGCAGTCAGGCCAATAACAAACTTGAAAAACTTCTTGAGCTTAACCTCATAACTTCCATTATTTTTCTTCTTAATCATCTTTTAGACCTTTTGAAAGAATAATTTAACACGGATTCAATAATCAAGACTCAAGAGACTTGAATTCGTAGATCACGGGGTGTACAGCGTACAGTAAAAATGTGAAATTGGAAAATCAAGATGAAGAATAATAGACGACTTTCAAAATTAAATTAGGCCGAACGACATGCACCTACCCATAATTTGCGATAACGGCCATTTGGTACCCAAAAGGTTTGAAAATGACAATTACCCACTTTCTGTCTAACTCTGTTAATAAAATCTGTTTAAGGAAGGGTAATATAGTAATTTTATATCTATTAATTTGAAATTCATCAATAAATCCCTGAACTTTTTTATCATATTTTTTTATTTCATTTTTCTCTTCTCTCTCTTATCTTCTTCTTCACCTCTCCCTTCTCTTTCTTTCTTTTTCTCCGTCTTTTGACTCTTTTCCCTCCTCCCCTTCTCTTTTTTACTTTTTCTTCTCCCTCTTTTCCCTTTCTCTTTCCTTTCTTCTCCAGTTCTTCGTCTTTTCCCTCCCCCCTTCTCTTTTTTCCTTTTTTCTTTTTTTCCTTTTCTTCTCCCTCTTTTCCCTTCTCTTTCTTTCCTTTCTTCTCCGTCTTTTCCCTCCTCCCTTCTATTTTCTTCCTTTCTTCTCGGTCAGGACCTCAACCAGCTCCAAACTCGCCACCAAACCACCAAATACAACCATCACCACCACCACAAACCACCACAAATTTCAAACACTTCCAACCCAAACTGTAAAAAGTTATAAAAATTTGAAAAAAAATTAAAAATAAAAGAACTGAAGAGGAAAAGACCACCAAATACAACCATCACCACCGCCACAAACCACCACAAGTTTCAGACACTTCCAACCCAAACTGTAAAAAATTATAAAAATTTGAAAAAATTTAAAAACTGGAGGAAAAGACGGGTTCTTGCCTAGCGACCAAAGGGAAAAGAGGGAGAAGAAAAGTTAAAAAGACAAGGGGAAGAGGGAAAAGACAGAGAAGACAAGGAAAAAAAAGAACCAGAGGAGGGAAAAGATGAAGAAGAAAGGAAAGAAAGAGAAGGGAAAAGAGGGAGAAGAAAAGGAAAAAAGAGAAGGGGAGGAGGGAAAAGAGGGAGAACTGGAGAAGAAAGGGAAGAAAGAGAAGGGAAAAGACGGATAAGAAAAGTAAAAAAAGAGAAGGGAAGGAGGGAAAAGACGGAGGAAAAGAAAGAAAGAGAAGGGAGAGATGAAGAAGAAGATGAGAAAGAGAAGAGAAAAATGAAATAAAAAACTATGATAAAAAAATTTAGGGATTTATTGATTAATTTAAAACTAATGGGTATAAAATTACTATATTGCCCTTACTTAAACAGATTTTATTAACAGAGATGGACAGAAAGTGGGTAATTATCATTTTCAAACCTTTTAGGTATCAAATTGTCGTTATGGAAAACTATAGGTAGGTGCATGTCGTTCGGCCATTAAATTAAAGAATCTTTTTCAATCTTATGTTGGTCTCATTGTAATTTCAATGTTTGCAAAAATCTAGATTTTCACTCTAGTATTAACGGCACGCACTTCCAAAAATAACTTTTAAAATATTTTGAATATTAAATAATACTATATATATAAATTATTCATACAAACTTAGTCACACAAACTAACATGTTTTAATGTGATTAGATAATTTCAAATTTGAGATGATTTAAACAAATTAGAATAGATGATATGTCAAATAAATAGATTGTCATATTAATTTGTAGGAAATAATTTGTATAATTACTTTATATATATAATGGAGATCAAGGTGCTGACCAAGTTGATGTTCCCAAATATTCTCAAGATCCTTTGCAAGGAATTGGTGGTCCAATGACTAGGGCAAAGATAAAGAGGATAAAAGAGGCTTTGTAAGGCTTGATCATGGAAGTGCAATACAAATAGGTTGTACTAGAAGACTCTAAGACTAAATTCAAAGATTTCAAAGCTTCACCAAAGATGATCTATTATATTTTTATGCAAGGGGTAGATTCGGAATATTAAGTTGGATGTAAGGATTAATTTAAGAATTAATTTTGGTTTATTTAATCTTGAGCTTTTTTTTTTATGTTTTAATTATTATTAGATTCTTTAATCTTTTATTTATTTAAAGTTTATTTAGGCCCAATTCTCTTATATTTAAGCCCAACCCATCTTTCAATTAGCTAGGGTTTTCTTTTAGGGTTTGTTGCTTATAAAAAGGGGCAGCCATGTTATTTTTTGGGGAACATATTATTATCAATTGAAGTTTATTTCAGAAAGCTATTTGTTTTGCCTTCTTGTGTTCTTGATTGAATGCTTGAATCTCAAGATTAGGGTTTTAAGGACTTAGTTTCCTTAGGGTTCTAATTCGATCATCCTCAACACGTTCCTAGCAAACCAACTTGTTCCTATTCCATCATTTGGTATCAGAGTCAGGGTTGCTGGAAACAGGTTATTTATCTCCAACGCTCTTTGTTTGCGTTCTTGATTCAAAAAAAAAAAATCGAATTCGTCTTTTCATAGTTCTTCTACGTTTCTTTGAATTTCGTTTCGTAGTTGTCTTTGGATTTCATTTTGTAGTTCTCTTTAAATTCTTCCTTTCTTTTTAATTTTTCTTGTGCTTTATTTTCTGTGTTCAATCCATCTTTGTTCTTGAAAAAAAAAAAAAAAAACAAAGTGGCAATTTCGAGTTGTTAAGTTTCCCATTCTTGTTCTCTTTGCTAAGTATCCTATTTTTGTTGAATTAAGTTTCCAATTCTTGTTTTTCTTGCTTGAGTTTCTTATTCTTGTTGAATTAGTTTCCTTTATTCTGTTCTAGTTTCCTTTTTATTTTGTTCTAGTTTCCTTTTATTTTTGTTCTAGTGATTGTTTCAAGCATATACAAGGTTGTTTTGTGTTTTTGCCTTCTTAATCATTTAGCATCAATTCCAATGATTTCTTTCACATGTCTTTTGCTTCCTTTTAGAGTTTTCTTATTTTTTCTTGGTTCTTTAGAGTCATCTTGGGTCTTTCTTTCTATTCACCGTTTGCCTCAACTAAGTTTTTAAAGTTCTGATTTTTTAGATTGTCACCATCTAAGCGATTGCTTCTTGAGATTTGTTGAATTCTTTGATTCTGTTAAGAACATAAAGGGGGCTGGCTTGGCTTTGAGTGGTAAAAGGCAAGAGAGATCATCATCAAGAAAAAGCCAACATAGTATGAAACACGAGTGATAACAATCTGATATGAGTGCAAACAAGTGAGGGAATGAGTGAGGAACAACACCTTTTATTTTATTTAATTTTACAGGTTGAAACTATGAGTAAGGAAGGAGGAGAACCACAAGAGGTCAACATGAAATTCTTCATCAAGGCTGTTAATGACCAATTTAAATTGCTGATGCGAGGTTGAATGATTTGGAGTCCTCTTCCGGTTCTAAATCACATAAAAGACATGAGTTCGAGGAAGAAGATGAAAATGATTCCGAAGTGGAGAGAACAAGTTATAAACGGGCCAAGATGGCTGACTCCAAAAGAGATAATAATATAGGCAGTATACAGATGGCAAATCTTACTTTTTAAGGAAAGAGTGATCCTGAGCTATACTTGGAGTGGGAAAGAAAGGTTGAGCACGTATTTGATTGTCATAATTACTCCGAGGAGAAGAAAGTAAAGCTACCAACCGTGGAGTTTATAGATTATGCAAGTATATGGTGGGATCAATTGGCGATCAATAGGTGCAGGAATGGTGAGAGGTATATTCGGTCATGGGAAGAGATGAAGTTGGTGATACGCAAGAGATTTATACCTAGCCATTACTATAGAGATTTGTATAGGAAGTTGCAAGGGTTGGTTCAAGGTTCCATGAGTGTAGAGGATTATTATAAGGAGATGGAAATCGCCATGATTAGAGCAAACATAGAGGAAGACAGAGAAGCAACAATGGCTAGATTCATTGCCAGATTGAACAAGAAGATTGCTAACGTGGTTGAGTTGCAACATTACGTAGAGATGGAGGAGCTACTGCACAAAGCCGTTAAAGTGGAGAAGCAATCAAGTCCAAGAGGTTCAGATCTGGTTCGTCCTCTAGCTCTTCGTGGAGATCAAATTGGAAGGACAACAAAACTGTCTTCCGAACAAAAGAAGAAGCAAAGTCGAAGAATTCGGTTGCTGTTCCTAAAGGTAAACCCAAAACTAAAACTCTTACTAAGTCACGTGATATTAAGTGTTTTAGGTGCCAAGGATTCAGACATGTTGCTTCCGAATGCCCAAACAAAAAGGTAATGGTTGTACGGGCAAATGAAGAAGTCAAAAGTGCTAGCTCAAGTGACGATGAGATGCCACCATTGGAGGATTGTTCTGATGTTGAAGTAGAAGAACCTGTGCATGGTGATTTACTTGTTACAAGGAGAGCCCTGAGTATACAGCCTAAGGATGAAGGAGATAAGGAGCAAAGTGAGCATATTTTTCACACAAGATGCCACGTGAAGGATAAGGTTTGTACGTTGATTATTGATAGTGGGAGTTGTACTAATGTTGCTAGTACTTTGTTGGTAGAAAAGTTGAATTTGAAGTGGAAGAAGCATCCTAAACCGTACAAGCTACAATGGCTGAATGACTATGGAGAAGTAAAGGTAAACAAGCAAGTTCGGGTTCCTTTTTCAATTGGGAAGTATGAGGATGAGGTTCTTTGTGATGTAGCACCAATGTATGCTGATCATATATTGCTTGGCCGATCGTGGCAGTTTGATAGGAGGGTGTCGCATGATGGGTACAAAAATCGTTATTCTTTTGTAATGAACAACCGAAAAGTTGTATTAGCCCCTCTCAAACCTTTGCAAGCTTATGAGGACCAGATTAGGATAGCAAGAGAGTGCAAAATGAGAGAGAAACAACAGTGAGAGCAAGCGGAAAATAGAAAGAGAGCAAGTGAGGTCGAGAGGAAAAATGGAGAAAAAAGTGAGCAAAAATGAGAGAAAAATAAAAGAATGAGTGTACTTTCTAAAAAACATGAGGTTAAAAGTGTAATGATGGCGAGGCAACAAGTACTTGTACTTATGTACAAGGATGTTTATTTTTCTGCTAATGACCTTAACTCATCTTTCCCCAGTATTGTCGTGTCTTTATTGTAGAAATTTGAGGACCTATTTCCTAAGGAGATTCCCCATGGATTACCTCCTCTAAGAGGAATTGAGCATCAAATAGACTTCATACCTAGTTCCGCCATACCAAAATCGACCTGCTTATAGAGCTAATCCCGAGAAAATAAAGGAGATACAAAGGCAAGTGGATGAGTTGTTGCAAAAGGGATTTGTAAGTGAGAGTCTCAGCCCATGTTCGGTTCCTATCCTCTTAGTCCCAAAGAAAGATGGAACATGGCACATGTGTGTGGATTGCCGAGCTATTAACAAGATAACGGTAAAGTATAGACATCCTATCCCCAAATTAGATGATATGCTTGATGAATTGCATGGCTCTCAATTGTTTTCTAAAATTGATTTAAAGAATTGCTATTATCATATTCGCATGAAAGAGGGAGATGAATGGAAAACTGCATTTTAAACTAAATATGGATTGTATGAGTGGTTAGTAATGCCTTTTAGTTTAACTAATGCACCTAGTACATTCTTGAGGTTAATGAATCATGTCTTGCATGCTTTCATGAGAAAATTTGTGGTAGTTTACTTTGATGATATTTTAGTTTATAGCAAAAATTTGGATGAACATTGCATGCTGTGTTTAGTATGTTGAGGGAGCACCAATTGTATGCTAATCTTAAGAAATGCACGTTTTGCATGGAATCTGTTGTATTTCTTCGATTTGTTGTTAGTTCGTAGGGTATTAGTGTTGATGAAGAAAAGGTAAGGGCAATAAGGGACTGGCCTCCACCTAAGAATGCAAACGAGGTGAGAAGTTTCCATGGTTTAGCAAGTTTTTATCGAAGGTTTGTTAAAGATTTTAGTTCTATTGCTGCACCTTTGAATGAACTTGTTAAAAAGAATGTTGTTTTTAAGTGGGATGATGAGCATGACCGGGCTTTCAAAACTTTGAAAGATAAGCTAACTAATGTACCTTTGTTGTGTTTGCCTAACTTTGATAAAGCTTTTGAGATAGAATGTGATGCATCCAAGATTGGAATAGGAGCTGTTTTGATGTAGGATTCCAAACCAATTGCTTATTTTAGTGAAAAGCTAAGTGGGACAGCGTTGAATTATCCTACTTACGACAAGGAGCCTTAGGCATTAGTGAGAACTCTTCAAACATGACAGCATTACTTGTGGCAGAGGGAATTCATCATTCATTCTGATCATGAGAGCTTGAAGTTCTTGAAGACCCAAGGTAAGCTTAATAAAAGACGTGCTAAATGGTTGGAGTTCATAGAAACGTTTCCTTATGTAATCAAATACAAGCATGGGAAGGAAAACGTTGTGGCTGATGCATTGTCTACTTACTTCATTGCAAACTAAATTACTTGGTTTTGAATTGCTTAAGGATTCGTATGCCAATGATTCTGATTTCAGCCAAGTATGGAATGCATGTGATAAGTGTGCGTTTGGTGATTTTTATAGGCATAAAGGATTTCTATTCAAGAAAGATAAATTATGTGTGCCTATTTGTTCTGTTCGTGAGTTGCTTGTTAGGGAAAGTCATGGGAGAGGTTTGATGGGTCACTTTGGTGTTCTAAAGACTTTAGATATATTACGTGAGCATTTTTATTGGCCTAATATGAAGCATGATGTGCAATCTGTTTGTGATAAGTGCATTGCATGTAGGCAAGCAAAATCTAAAGTTAGACCGCATGGCTTGTATACCCCTTTACCTGTACCTAATCAACTTTGGATTGATATATCTATGGATTTTGATTTAGGATTACCAAGGACTAAAATTGGTAAGGATAGCATATTTGTTGTTGTTGATAGGTTTAGTAAAATGGCTCATTTTATTGCATGTTCTAAAACAAACGACGCAACACATATTGCTGATTTGTTCTTTAAAGAAGTGGTTTGTTTGCATGGGCTGCCTAAGACAATTGTTACTGATAGAGATGTTAAGTTCCCAAGTCATTTTTGGCGCATTTTATGGAATAAATTAGGAACCAAACTGTTATTTTCTACTGTTGCACATCCTCAAACGAATGGTCAAACCGAAGTAGTTAAGAGGACACTCACTACTTTATTGTGTGTTATCATTCAAAAGAACTTAAGGCAGTGGGAGAAGTGTTTGCCACATATTGAGTTTGCATATAATAGGACTGTTCATTCTACTTCTTCATTTTCTCCTTTTGAAATTGTTTATGACTTTAATCCTTTAACACCTGTGGATATTTTACCTTTGCCTACTAATGAGCATGCTAATCTTGATGGTAAGAAAAAGGCAGATTTTGTGAAGGTTTTACATGCCAGAGTTCGGGCCAACATTGAAAGGAAGAATGAGTAATATGCTAAGCAAGCCAATAAGGGGCCTTTAAAGGTTGTCTTCCAACCTGGAGATTGGGTTTGGGTGCACATGCGTAAGGAGAGGTTTCCCACACAAAGGAAATCAAAATTGCAGCCTCGAGGAGATAGACCTTTTCAAGTCTTAGAGCGAATCAATGATAATGCCTACAAGCTAGATTTGCCAAGCGACTATGTAATGTTAGTGCAACTTTTAATGTTGCTAATTTATCTTTGTTTGATGTAGGAGATTCGAGGACGAATCCTTTCGAAGAGGAGGGGAATAATGGAGATCGAGGTGCTGACCAAGTTGATGTTCTTAAATATTCTCAAGATCCTTTGCAAGGAATTGGCGGTCCAATGACTAGGGTAAAGACAAAGAGGATGAAAGAGGCTTTGCAAGGCTTGATCATGGAAGTGTAATAGAAAGAGGTTGTACTAGAAGACTCTAAGACTAAATTCGAAGATTTCAAAGCTTCACCAAGGATGATCTATTATCTTTTTATGCAAGGGGTAGATTCGAAAGATCAAGTTGGATGCAAGGATTAATTTAGGAATTAATTTTCGTTTATTTAATCTTAGGCTTTTTTTTATGTTTTAATTATCATTAGATTCTTTAGTCTTTTATTTATGTAAGGTTTATTTAGGCCCAATTCGCTTGTACTTAAGCCCAACCCATGTTTCAATTAGCTAGGGTTTTCTTTTAGGGTTTGTTGCTTATTAAAAGGGGCAGCCATGTTATTTTTTGGGGAACAGATTATTATCAATTGAAGTTTATTCAGAAAGCTATTTGCTTTGCCTTCTTGTGTTCTTGATTGAATGCTTGAATCTCGACTTATCAAAGGGAGTGATCAACCTTTGTGGCGTCTCAAGATTAGGGTTTTAAGGACTTAGTTTCCTTAGGGTTCTAATTCGTTCATCCTCAACACGTTCCTAGTAAACCAACTTGTTCCTATTCAATCAATATACAATTACTTTTAATATATATACACAATTGAAATCCTAATTTTATATTCTAAGTGATGTTGACCCATAATATATCAATGTCACATTAATTATATGTTGCTATTATAAAAAAAAAAAAATTCTTCCCTATTATTGATATAACGTTGATATGTCATCAACCACCATCACTTGAAATATAAAACAGAGATCCCAATTTTATACATACATCATTATTGTATTAATTTATATTTAAAATTCGAACCTAAAATGGATAGTGTACATGTGCATTACAGAAACAAATATAGATTGTTATATATTAATGGGGTCGTTTGGATCGGGTTAATATTAGATAACTAGGGTAGCATTTGGGGGGTGGGTTGCTGATTTTAAAACTTACCCTGGTATTACAATTTTTTTTCCCATGTTGCCCCTAAATAGTTGAGCATTTGGTCCAAATTAACCTTATGTTTGTTAATATTTACAAAACACCCAATCACTCATGCAGACATTTTTGTCCTCACTTTTTAAATTTTTAGGAGAACATTGCCGTTGTTATTGTCATTATTTACAAAAATGTCATTATACCCAAAACTAGCCACCACTGGCAGCCACCATCGACCATCACCAGAGGCCCACCAAAAGTCGTCATAATGGCGTACAACATGCCGTATATGGTCAGTCGTGCGTTGGTGAGGCTTTTTTCGACCATAGATCACACTATGGTCGTTTCACGACCAAGGATATGGTCGTCAAACAATGACTAATCTAGCCGTGAAACAGTTAGGTCTTTGGTCATGAAACGGCCGACGTTTCACGGCCAGATTTGTGGCTCTGCCAGCGGTGGTGGCTAGCTGCCGGCAGTGGCTTGGGGTGGGTAGGGGTATTTTTATTAAGTCTAAAATGTTTTTGGTTACCATGGTGTTTTTGCTCAATCTGAAAAGTATGGGGTTAAAAGAAATTATTCAAAAAATAATAATAAAAAATACTGTTATATTAATATTTAAAAAAGAAGGCAATTTAGTAATCTATATAACATACCCACCATTTTATCCTCCCAACCAAACTTATTATTCACCAATTTATTCGAACCAACTAAATATATTTTCTAAATATTCTCAGTAATCTTCAAAGTAATTTTTTATTTCGTTAATATAATATCATCTATAATAAAACATTATATGATCCAAACGTCTCTAAGAAACTTACGATTTTGGTCGTCAATTTCACATGCATTTATGAATTGGAGTTGCTGCTAGCTAGCTAATGAATGGGAATATGGGATTGATATCTTAGAAAGAAGATCGAGTGGCTGAGTCTTTTTCTGATTTTATTTTTCTTTTAAATAGGAGGGTCCCTCTCTTTTTTTGAGTAATGAATACCTCGGCCACAGTCAAACGTAACTAAAGTGGTATGAACTAGAATGTTTTTTATTAATCCCAAGCAGTGGCGAGTTCTTAAGCAATTGAAAATAACCTCTCACTATCTGATGACACTTGAAAATGTTTTTTTATTAATTTAAGAATATGAACGTTTTACACACGTCAAAAATCAACATTAATTTCGTGGAACTAGAATTTGTCTCTTTACAATTAAACCCATGTATTTAAATGACCCGTTTCCTTTGCTACAATAAACTTTAAGTGAGAGATCATTTGCATGCATAAAATTTTATGCATATATTAAATTAATTTATTGAATTTTATTTTCGAGTCTTAGGCACTATTATATTCAATTTCCATGACATATAAGCTTGGTGGAATAAATTAATATAATTATAGACAGAAAAATAGAAAATTTAATAACGAAATGACACATGAAATGAAGGGAAATTCTCAGGAAGTTTAACTATTATGAAATCGGACGGCAATCCCTTATATTGTGATAGATATCTATACGTATAAATGGTTTCCTCATAAGGATCTATCCATCCATTAAACTTCTCAGCTCCATCCACGTATTTTCGGCGACAGATAATTGTATCTTTCTCTTAATTTAGTAGACACATACTTTAATTTCGTCACATGTATTATACAAATATTATACTACTGTATATATAATTTGTAAAGAGAGAAAAAAACAACCTCAATTTAATGAATCATAATCATAATTTATGAATTAATTACTTAGAACATGAAAGCATAAAAATAAAAATAAAAATACAATTCATTGAAGCTGTTAAACTTATTACAAAAAGTGTTACAAAATGTTATAATTAACATTTATCTTACTATCTTATTGAAACATCTGCAAGATGTTAAAAAAAAGATGAATCTAATATACATATTGCAGTGGTTATTGAAGCCTGATAATGAACAATAATAATACAAAGGAGCTAAAGAAGCGATTGCTAGCACTTCTTGTTTCTCTCCCCTATACAAAAAAACGAACCAATAAAGGAATCAAATAAATTGGTTATGGTAAAATATTTAACAAGTATATTAACATTATTGATCTTCATTCTAGATTAATAATCCTGCACAACGCATAGCCTTCCCTTTTTTCCATTTTCTTCAGCCTCCTCAATCAAGTTCTTGATCACTGCATCCGTCGCAGTTGTTAAGAATTCTGACCAGTCCCTATAAATAATCGAAACAATTTCAAGATTAGGAATTCCTTAATTATCAAACACCAGAAACTTTTACAGGAACTCTTATTCTTATTCTTAATGTTTGATATCAATAATTAACAAAGGAAAGATATTCGTATAAATGAATATACTTACCCTTGTAATGAGTCAAATGTAAGTCCCACCGTGTATTTTGCTTCCTCCAGAGCCCATCTAAATCTCTGCAATTCCTTGTTTGAACAAGTTCCATCGTCTCTAACCTGAAGCTGAGACGGCTTGACATCATAAAAGATGGGAATAACTTTCTTCCTCGACTCCATGATAAGAGCAAGTTCATGGAGGCAAAAATAAGACTCGCAATAACGAGGCGAAAACACAGCAACTCCGACCTTAGAGTGTCGAATCGCAGTGTCGATCTTGTCGAACAACCGATCACCAGGCTTCATATTTTTGCTATCCAAGAAAGGGTTAAGCCTTAGCCTCAAAAGATGGTCATAAAGCAACCCAGAAATGGTCCTCTTTGTATCGGTTCCTCTATGGTTAATGAAAACATCACACGGTCGTCTAATGGGTTGGATTTGATTTCTATGGTAAAGGATTTTACGACATAAATTCTTGGCTGAAGAAGAAGAAGAGTAACGCTGCATGGCACCTTGGAGAAGCTAAGCTAAGCTAATTAAATTAAGAGATAATTAGTTTATAAATAAGGTTTAAGTTGTTTTAATTTTGTTTGTAGCTGTAGGAATAGGTATGTAGAGATGGATTTATATATATATAGAGAGAGAGAGAGAGAGGGGAGGGAAAAGGGTGGGGACGGTTTATAGATTAAATTTGATTTGATTTTATGACTTGAAAAAGCTGGGTATTCAAGGGAGAATCCAGAATTTCTAACTATGTTATTGGTGACCTTGAGAAAATATGTAGCACAAAAGATCGCAAGCTTTGATTATTTGACTCTTTAGGTTAACATGCGCACAGTAAGACCCTTCAAACACGACGTTTTTTTTTTATATGTATATTTTTTTTATATAAGTTAAGAAGGATACGCTGAAATGGTCATCCATTTAAGAGTAAACAACTTTTCCCACCCAAGGTTTGCGTTAGTGAGACTTTTTCACCCAAAAAGTTGCAAAATACCACTTTTTCACCCGAAGTTTATATTCCATTAATACTCAAAATACATTTTACTTTCTCAGTTGACATTCAATGAGTTACCAAAAGTCAGGGTAAGAGGGGTTTTATAGAGTGGAGGCCAGTGGATGGAATGATTGTGACCGATTAAATATTTGGCACTGGAATTAGCCGAAAATCAATTAAGAATTAGAAACACTAGCTTTGCGGTGACCAATAATCAACGAGAAATCAAGTGTCAAAGTGAGAGGAGTTTTGTATAGAGAAGACCGAAGGTTTAAATGATAGTGATGAAGAGAATTTTCACCATCGGAATCAGCTTTGAATAGTAACGAAATGTTAACTTTGGGTGAAAAATTGATATTTTGAAACTTTTTTGGGTAGAAAAATGTCATTTTCACTCTCCATTTAATTACCTTGGAATGGTTTTATCTCATTGGGTTAAATCTGGATTAACTCCTTTAATTCTGGCCCATTACACCCAATTACATAAATATATTCTCTAAGGATTTGATTCAAGGAACAAATTAAGATTTACCATAGTTCTTAATAAAGATTGAAATAATATTTCATGTAATTACTGTATGTAGAACACAAAGTTTAAGGAAATAGCCAAGCACTTAATTAGTTTTCATTGTTAACTTTGATCCGTTAAAGTGGACTATCATATGATAATATTCAAAATATTTTATATTAATATAACCATTAACCGAACCTTGTCATCAGCTCATGTTTAATTCAAATCAAATCCACATCATGTGTATTTTTTTTAACATATATATGGTTTTTTTATTATTTTTTTTTAAGTTTACTAATTACCATGACCATGAATGAAAAACTAATAGTTCTCAACTATGACTCGTTTAAACTGGTAACACACGTTAAAGTTAATAAATGAAATGTATTTAAAATAAATAAATAAATAAAAGTGTGAAAAACTTTCTTAAAGATTGATCAAAATTCCGTTTGTAGTATGAGTTCTGGTCAAGTCATAGATTTTGCGTTATATGATTTAATTATATACTTTAATTTAAAACACGTTAATTAATAACTATGCAAACCCTGACTGAACTAAACGTGATTCACAATACATGTAGCATTTTTATTTCTTTAATTACCCAAATTTATTAATTTTGATCATTGACTTGAACATTTTTTTTATGACCAGGGTTTTCGGACCAGTTTATGCGTACCTTAACTAATCTTTCGAGATCTTGGAACTATTGGCCGAGTATGAGCTTCAATGGTCATCACTGTTAGCAACCGTGTAGACTCAAACTCGAAAGATTATGTTAAATCATTCTCTTGATTTTTTATTCTTAAGAAAACTCGAACTTTGGAAACCATGTTAGATTATCCTCTTACTCTTTTACCATTAAAAAGACTCGAATTTGAAAAAGCATGTTAGATCATTATTTATTCTTTTATCATCAGACCACCCAATGGTGGTTGATCGACTTAAATATTATGGTACGTAGAATATAATATATATTTAATTTTAATTAACATTATATCTGTAATATGAAATATTATATTTAATTTTAATTAACATTATATCTGTAATATGAAACAAAGACAGATTTAATTATTGAAACGATCCTAATTAAATTTTACATGCAATATGACCTATAGGGGGCGTTTGGTTGGCGGTAATGTAAAATAATGGGGGTTATGTCATCTTATATTACTTGATTACCACGTTTGGTTATCAAGTAATATAAGATTCCGTTAATCTTCAAATACCAATAGTAGTTACTATTGGTAATACTGAAGGTAATCTGATTACCTCTATTTTCTTAGATATTCTAAAATTACCAAGGTTATCTTATTTTATTATAATTTTATCCCTTATTACTAAAAGTTTTGGACAATAATGCCCTCATTTTAAAATAAATTTACATTAATATCCTATTTCAATTTTACCCTTGTTTAATTAAAATTTTGGACAATAATGTCCTTATATTTAAAACAATTTACAGACCACCACTGCCACCCAGCCGCCACCACCACTGCCACCCAGCCACCACCGTTGAGAGCGGGCCAATCACCACGGACCACCACCGAAAATTCGCCGAAGTCCCTAAAAAAGAACGAGATCCGGTGGGAGGCTTCAGGAGGCTTCGATATGGCCGTTTTCGGCCATCAATATGGCCAAAAACGGCCATATCGAAGCCTCTTGGTCACGGTAAGCTACTAACATGGACTTTTAAAGACTTACGGTGGTGGTTTGCGGTGGCGGCAGAAGGTATGGGTGATTTCGTAATAAATTAAAGTTTTATATAAGCAGGGGTGTTTTAACTAAATCTGAAATATTGGAGGTTAAAAAGAATTATTCAAAAATTAATAATAAAAATAATATTATATTAATATTTGAAAGAGGGATAATTTAGTAATTTAAATAATATACCCACCAATTTATTCTCCATAACCAAACATATTAATATAACATACCCACCAACTAACCAAACACATTTTTCTAAAGATTCCTAGTAATCTTCCAAGGTAATATATATTTCCAATAATCCAATATTCCCAGTAATCTAATATTCCTAAACCAAACGTCCCATAATATTAATATTAAATTTAAATTTATGGTGGATCAAAAGAAAGTTGACGAGTTCAAAGTAACACATAAAATTAACATATATTATAATACATAAAGTAGTATATATATATATATATATATATATATATATATATATATATATATATATATATATATATATATACTTACTTTAATCGTAAAATTAATAAAGAAAATGTGCCCCACCAAATATCAATAGAGAAAACAAAGATGAAGTTTAAATAGAAGAGTTGTATGAATTCTTGACTCGTGAATTGACAACGTGGTTCTTGACTGGGTTAATATTGTGGACAGACAGAGAGAGACCTCTTGTCGTATTAAATAACCATCGTCGATCGTTTATTCAAGAATTGACAGTCAAGTGCTCGGTTGAGGTCCTGCATTTAGGCGACAATACAATATATTTGAATTTTTATTTTTTACTTTTATACTCGTGTCCCAAGAAAGAATTCTTCAATATTTGAAACCCGAACTTCAATTCAAATCTCTTCATTTCTAGGAAACTTAATTCTGCACTGAAATTAATTTGCATGTGTTCGTGTGAGAGAGATTCGTAAGTTCAGTTATATATATAAAACCATCATAAATTTTGAAATTTTCAAGGAATTAAATATTTGGTACTATATATTAATCTATGTACTAGATCAACGGTAAAACCTCAATGAATTTTCTTTTAATTCCAACCTAAATTTAATATTCTTTTTTAAAAAAATGTTGTCTGGTCCTGAATGATTTTTTTTTTTTTTTTAACCGGAGTATTTGAGTCACCTTGCATGCATCTCAACTAATCTTCAGTGTCCATCGAACACCCTACAAACTCGAAAGATAAGATAAGTTACAATGTGGTTGGTGACCCCAAGGTTCAAACCTAGGAAATTAATAAATAGAGCAAACTTCCTTGATTGCTAAATCAACCCCTTTAGGTTAGACGTAACGAAAAGTATATACTAAGACACGACTGAAATGGGACGAATTGAGTGTCGTAATAAAAAACAAATTGTATAATGGGGAAGAAATTCATATAGGTAATTTTTATTTTCACTGTCAGTTGACCATATGCTATTAAATTTTGAAGAAGCCTCAATGAATTTTCGCTGTCTCTCCCAATAAATGTAATTTTTAAATTTTTTTTTGACAGGATCTAATTTAAAAATTATTTGATTCATAAGCATAGACCCTGATTTTAATAGTAATGTTGTAATTGTTTAACAAATAACTTAAGATTTTGAAGTCAACTTTAAATTAATCGACATGCATGATTTCAGAAATACAAATCTCAGTATTGGAATCTCTAAATATCTAATATCAATGTTTAAGCTTTACGTAGTTAATACTTAGTCAAGTGATGGTAACTTAACAAGCAATATTACCAGAATATAAAACGCAGTAACATTCAAAGATACATTAATATTAACAAATTATAACGTAAATAATAATAATAGTTATAAGCAAAAATCAAAGAGAAAATGGACATATGTAATGTAAACTGCACGTAAAGACATTGTTATTTCTCTTGTATGTGCAATATGGCATTATAGAATGAGCTAATAGTGTTCATTATTTTTTGGTGACCTGCTGCAGAATCAGAGAATTAGAATAAGTGAAGAAAAATTGAATAATATATTCTAGTGGATATTCTTATGGCATTATTGAATGAGCTAATATTTTATTTGTCTTGATATATTTCTGTTATACAGTAAATTCAACAGGTATGAAATCTCGACATGTGTCCTATGACTAAGCAATTGATGTATAAACTCTTGCTGTGTGTCTTGTGACCATGCACATATTTGGGCCACATAACAAACTCCCCAAGAAGGTTTGTGTACTTCTCGTTTATGCAAAATATGGCAACAACAATTTCTATTAATTTTCATAATTAGTCTACCCATAGATATTGTATTAGTGTTTGTTATGTATGTATGCCAAAAGTTTGAGAAATTAAAATCAAATGGCACATGTAATTAACTAAGTAATTAACCCATGAAGTTAACGATTGGATATAACATCCAATGGTCATTTCTATTATCAACCGGGTATATATATATATATATATATATATATATATATATATAAGTATTTTATTAACTACTTTGCACCATGGTTATTTGAATTCAAACTCAAATTTGAGTAATAACTTTCCTATAACTAGGCTCCAATACTTTTTGAAAATATTTTAGATTATTTTTTAATCCCCTATATTTGTTAATTTAGCTAAACATCCCCTACAATAAAAGTTTTAAAATTAATAAAAACACCTTCATCCACCCATTAGATGCTGGCAGTCGGCTGGTACCGTTGGACGATAGTCAGAAGTCACCGGAATAGTGCACGACTGGCTAGATCTGGCCGATAGTGTGTTGATCTGGTCTTTTTTGGCCAGATCCACCATGGATCCGACTGAAAAATATCAGATCTACGGCCAAAGATTTGGCCGTCAGTCGTCAATCTAACTCAAAAAGGCTAGATCGATGCACGATCGGTCACATCCAGTCGGTCGTGCTCCATTTTGATAGATTTTTGCCACCTTTCGGTGGTGGTGGCTAGTTGTCGGAAATATGTGAGTGGGTGAGGGTATTTTTATCAATTTATAAACTTTTATTATTAGGGTGTTTAGTTAAATTAACAAACCTAAAAGGTTAAAAAAATCTAAATATTTTGAGTTGAATAGAATATAATTGAATTTTAAGAATATTTAAATAAATATATATTTTGAATAGGATTTGATATGATAGTATTTTGAATAAGGAAATAAACACAGCCAATTTCATTTTTTTTCACTTATCATTACTATTTTATGGGGAATTTCGTGATACCCAAGGTTTTTGCTCTGAAAAGTCATCACCATCAGATACTGGAAACTAGTAAGTAATAATAACACCCGGTCACTGGTCTGTGCTTATAAATATTACATTACTGCTTGATCGCTTTGACCATGAAAATGTAGTTCATTTTTATATATTATAATCAATTTAAAACTATTGATAAACCAATAAATATTATGAAAAGATAACAATCAATCTAAAATTTCCTAATATAGTACATAAGTTTCAAATAGGTCAAAAATGGACTTTGGATACTTAAAAATTAATTATGCACGAGACATTTAAGTAACTTTACAAATAAAAAAATGAAAATCAAATCAAATAAAAGAAAACAACCACAAAAATTTAACAAGTGACAGTTCAAAATTGGTCTATTATCAGCTTCCTCTCCGAGGTTTACAACATTTATAACTTAATCTCACAAACTCTCTTTCACAACCCTTAGGTGACAATCTCCAAATTTTTGCTGATGATTTTTTCAAAATTTAAAATTCATCAACAAAAACCTAGGAACTGCTACTTATGGATTGTGAGAGAGAGTTTGTAAAATTAGATTGTGAGTTAACTTTTATTATTAATAAAAATCCAATTTCTCACCAATTGTTATAGAAATCCTCAACCACTTCCCTAGGTTTGTCAATTGATCAACAACCTCCCTTACACAACGTTTTCTAATGCCAAGACTTTAAATTAAATGAGCAAATTGATCTTTCAACAGTTAAAAGAATTTAAAAGTAAAAATTGAATATAATAAATATAATTAAAGTATTTGTAATAAGATATAAAATTACAACGAAACAAATTACAGTTTTAATTTAAACCTTTTCCAATCAATCTAAACCTTTTTCCAGAATTTGTTTTGACTTTTTTTTTTTGGCTTAGATTATGAAATAATTAAAAAGTACCTGACTAGATCGTCGTGTGCTGCGTAGTCCGTAGATCCGCGGTAGTCTGCTAGTCTGCGTGAGTGCGGCCGATGGCCAATAGTGGCTTGGGGGGTGATTTTGTTATAAGTTAAACTTTTATATGGCTAGGGTATTTTAACAAAATCTCAAATGTAGGGAGTTAAAATAAGTAATTGAAAAAATAATAATAATAATAAAAATAATATTATATTAATATTTAAAAAGGAGGGCAATTCAGTAATCTATATAACATATCCATCAATTTATTCCTCCAAACCAAACATATCAATATAATATAAACATACCCATCAATTTATTCCAACCAACCAAACACATTTCTCTAAAAATTCACAATAATCTTCAAGGTAATCAATCTTTTGATAAATATAACTTTCTCAATAATACAATATTCCTTGAACCGCACCTAGATAAGTTGCTTGAATTTCTATGAAGATTAGATATGATTTACAGAAATAAAGTTGGCTTGAATTTTGGAAGAGATGACAATATTGACAATTGTAAATTTTGAGGGTATATTTGCTAGTTTTTAAAGAAAGAGTCCTAACGTTTAATTAATACAAACCATAACGACCAAAATAGTTTTATCGGTTTGGTTATTTTTGAATGTTTACATTTTTTAGTTAGAATATACAGTGAGGTATCCAGGGGAAGTTGTTGATCAATTGAGAAACTTGAGGAGAGGTGGCATAGGGTTTCTTTAACAGTTTAACAGTTAGGGGGAAATGGATATTTGTTAAACATTAAGGGTCAGTAGTGATAATAAGCCCTAAAAATTTCTGCATTACCTAAATTTGTTGCACTCCATCGCAATAACTAGAAAAATTTTGAACTAACTAATAGTTCTCTCTGTTTTCCTACATCAATCTACCACATGCACCACATTTGCACAATTTTCACATCAAAACTAAATATATGATATATGAACATCAAATAACATTTACCCTTACAGATTTTTTATAAAACAGTAGTATCTATCATCACATTCAATAAAAACCACGCCAACTAACTTCTTAAAAAAAAAAAAATAGTGGGAAACATTAAAAATATATATAAATCAACCATCTTACCCCAATATAGTGTTTACACATTTCAAATGAGAGATGTTTAAGTAAATTTGAGTAATGTTTATGGATTAAAATGCGGAGAAATTTGGGGAAAATGGTGTTAAAATGTTCAAGTAGTCAAAAGTTGGGGGTAAGGGATATTGGCCATTAATTAAATGGTTTGGACCCAAAGGTATAGCCTTTCAAAAGTTGGTTATTTTTTGTAACCCCCCTAATTTTTGGTCACTTTTTAAGAACCCTATTATTTATCCATTATTTATGGTCAGTATCTTTAAAAGCATTTTTTAATATTTTTACAACCACTAGAAATGAATTTTATATGAATTCATCTTATCTTTGATATTATTTTACAATACAAAGTTACTATGTTAATATGTTATTCATCATGTAATAGAAAAAATAATCACTAATTTCTTCAAACACCTTTAGAAAGAATTAATATTATGTTATAAACTATCACTTAATAAGTTTGAAGAATATAAAAGAAAAATAAAATACCGTTGGTTTAAATTTTTTTTTTTTTGATAACTTAGGTGTTCAGGTCAATTTGCACACACCTCAACTAATTACTGGAGCCCATTGAACACCTTACAAGCCCAATATTCCAAGTAAGCCATAAATGTGATAGGTGATCCCAATTTTAACTAATTACTAAGGCCCATTGAATACCCTACAAACTCAATGTTTCAAGTAAGTCACAAATATGACAAATGGTCCCAAGGTGGTTTGAACCCAGGAAATTAAAAAAGATAGCAAACTTTCTTAACTACCAAGCTAACCAGTCGGGGTTATGTTTGTTTAATGTTGATGCAGTAATTTGGTGAAGAATTATAGAGGTTGATTAGCCCCCACATCCACATGTGACAATTAATCAAAAAATAAAGGAAGTCACTATCTCCAGCTAAGTTGCATTTAGCTGTCTCATGGTTGGTATTTGATGCTCAAAAATCACAAGTTGAATGAGTGATAGATACAAGGGACCTTTCAATCATACAAAACATAATTGCTCTCTTTGACAATATTAAATATATTCTATAATAAACTCACATTCTTATCTATAATTAATTATGGTCACAAAATGATCTGAAATGGTAATATCTGATAAGATTATAGATAATAAAGCATTAAGGAGTTCATGTACTGAATGCTAATTAAAGGTGTACCTTTTTCTTTAAATGGAGGTGGATGCTTTCGGCTTTAGGCCCATAAATTTATTAGGCTAGCAAAATACAACCACAATCAAATCTTTTACCTGCTTTTTCACAATTAAAAGGCCAGCCAACCAATCTCTCTTCATTTTCCATTCAACTGCCAACTGTTTTACAATCTCTCATTTTTTTTTCTCCATAAAATTTAAAGGATTTTCTTCATTTATTTGCTACTTAGATCTTGTTTTACAGTTACTCCTAGCCCACTTACTAGTTTCTTCCAAAATATACTGGAAACTCTAAATAATAAATCATCATTGAGTGGTTTGATGGTAAAAGAGTAAAAGAAAATTCTATGAGCTCTTGAATTCGAGTCTCTCTAAATACTAATTCTAATTGGGGTAACCACTGGGGAGCTTTTACCCGACTGACAATTCTAAGACTTGGGATATTAGTTAAGGTGCATGCAAGTGAAAAAAAAAAAAAAAAAATCTAAATAATAATATAATAACATAAAGAATTAGTTGTTGTAAAACAGTAAAACACACTTAAGAATACAGACAAACAAAAAAGTTATCATATAAATATAATGAAAAATGTCTTTTTTTATTTTTTTATTTTTATAAATCAAATGCATCAAAATAATCAAAATTTTATATTGTTTGTAATTTTAGGGCACACTCTACGAAACTAGAATTATAATATCCTTAAATTATCAAAAAGAAATAATATAGCAATCTATTAACTATTTGAGATGATTATAAATTTATTATGTATAATATAAAGAAAGAAAGCACCGCAATAATTGGGTTCAGAATGGATAATTATTTCATATTAAATGTAAGACACAATTAGTATTTAGACTGGTGAAAAAAAATCAAAGCAACCAACAATGTCAAATGGACCTTCCAAGTGAGTTCCAACCAACTCCATAATCTTATTGTCAACATCACTTTAATATCTGAAATCCATGGATTTTGTTTGTTTGATTTGATTTGAGTGTGTGATTATAGATTGAAGTCAGAGTCGTCATTGAGATAAAAAGTGAAGTGTAAATCTATGGCATGTGGGTCCATTTTACAGAAGACCCAGATGCCCAAATCACTCTCCATGTGCACAGCCTCATCATCTTTGGCTGGCTTCTTCCTTAGACATTCATTCATCTAATCAAATCAAAACAAAACACAACACTTCGCCTTCTTTACGTTCGATGAACATGCACATTTTCTTTATTTTCTTAATTACTTTCTTTAATCATTTGCCTATGCTTCGAGGAACACCAACTTTCACTTAACGAAGTTCATGCTATCTTTCTGACTTCTCGTTTTTTTTTCTCATGGATTCAACAGCTCGCTTTGACTATGCTCTCTTTCAGCTCACTCCAACTCGGACGAGGTACATTGAATTTGATGGTTTTGTTATGTTTTTGTTTTTATGAAAGCTTGAAATGGGCTAATTCTGGTGGTTTTTTTTTTTTCGTTTTTTTTTTGTTTTCGTGTGTGTGAAGATTTGATCTGGTGTTGTTCTTTAGAGGGAATAGTGAGAAATTAGCTTCTGGGTTGTTTGAACCTTTCATTTCTCATCTTAAAATTGCAAGAGATGAAGTTTCAAAAGGGGGATACTCCTTACTCTTCGCCCACCAAATCGTGATGCCCCCTGGTTCACTAAAGCTACATTTGAGAGGTAATTTGGATCTCTTGTTAATTTTATTAGTATTATTATTATTATTATTATTTTTGTCAAATTGGTGGATTATCCACTAGCCTTGATATAAAATTCTACATAATTTTCAATTTATTCTCGAATGTCATGCAATTAAATGATGTTAATTTATTTCTTGGATGTTAACAAATAAATCTACACTTCAATTTCACTGATTTGGTTAAGTTGAAGGCTTATAAAGACTGAAATTTACTAGCATTGAGATGAAGACATAAGTTTAAATTAGAAACTGGGAAGTCTAGCTTCTAAATGACTTCTGCACCCTGAATTTTGCAGATTTGTGCGGTTTGTTAGCACACCAGCAGTGCTTGAGAGGTTTGTCAGTCTCGAAAAGGAGATTTTGCAGATCGAGGTGTCAATTCAAGCTAACGAGTTGTCAAACGCTAGTGTGCCTGGGCAAGTGGAGCAAGGTGTGTAGGACTTAATCTGTTGTTGCCCAAGTTTCCATTTATTGTGAAATTGCTTTTTTGTTCAATTATCATTTATTCTCATTTCAAATTAACTTTGTTCAATCAGGTAGTGAGGATGGTAATATAAGGAAGTCATCTGATTCCTCTAAGGTATATCATTTATCCCCATCATTTTAGTGGTGATTTTTTCTCACAATTTCCATGTCATTTTGAATTCATCTTTGGTTTTTGCTCACAGCTGAAAGGTGAATTTGAAAGACACAATGATACTGAACAAGAAGAGAACTCGAAGTAATTCATCTTAACTTTTAAACTGTGTTACTTGGTAAATAAATTGCTTTATATTCAGTATGTTGAGTATCATTATTATTGACTAGTTAGTTGTTTGAATGAAAAGGATTCAACTTCAACGTCTGTTGGGAACTCGGAAAGCCTTGCTCCGGAAAGAGCAAGCAATGGCTTATGCCCGTGGGCTTGTTGCTGGATTCGAAGTTGACAGCATAGATGATCTCATTTCTTTTGCTGATACATATGGAGCTTCACGATTAAGGTAAGAATTGCTCCAAATTATGGCTATCAATGCCAGCAAATGTGAGATCAAAAGGATGAAAAATAATCAAATAAAAAAACGATTAAATGAATGACTCAATGTTATCTGAATTGGAATTGTTTTAAATCATTTCTAGTCTTTATATTAGTATATTGTCATAATGATTTTCTTTTTCTCGTGATTTCTTATATCAGATTTAAAGCTTTTGGTACACTTTAGTATATTTGGCATATTATTCGTTTTTCATGTTTTTCCTGTATAGGTAAGAAATGAATTTTTTTTCCTCTCTGATTGAATTTGGACAACAGTATTTATTTATGTCCAAAGAAAAAGGTTATGAAGTTATTAGCATTTGAAATTTAAGTGTACTTTTTCCTCAGTTTTGATCAATTGTTTTCTTGCACTTGGACTGCCTCTCGGCCCTAATGCCAAGATACTGTGTGGCTCTGTCTTCTATTTTCTGAAATGCCTAAGCGGTTGGACACCGAGCACTGAAAGCATGCTATATAGACAACAAGTTGTTTCTTAATTTGTGAAGATGGTTGATTTTATTCTGCTTGCCAGTCTCTCTGATGAAAGATGGGTTACATTCTTAGCTAGCTCAATGGGTTGTCAATATTGCATTCTCTATTTAGTTTTGACTTGTCATCTGCAATGGATAGAAGTCAATTACCTATACAATGGAAGGTGATTAAGACCTTCTTTAATAGCTCTATGGCTTTTGCATGGGTTATTTTGTCTCCATTTTCCTCCTCATCACATTTTAAATGATGAAAATTCTGAAGTTCTTTTTTATGTTGACCCTGAATGAGTCTTAAAATCACTTGTTAATTATTATAGGGAAGCATGCATAAATTTCAAGGAATTATGCAAGAAAAAACATGGCGATGGTCTTTGGATGGAGGAACTAGCAGCAATGGAGGCATGCTCCCCATCAGAGCTGTCATTATTGGGGACATCTGGCATTGTACTTGCGAATGAAACCATCACCCCGAATCAGAATGTTCTCTTAAATTTTACATCTAATGGTAATCCCAGGCCAAATGAATCTTTGGATATGTCAAAATCTGATTCAACTGCAAGTCGTGCAAGTTCAGATGGCAAAAAAGGTATTAGTGAAATTTTCATTTCTTTCTTCTTTGCTGAACTGTTGCATGCGCTAGAAGTCTAGAACATCTGACTGTAAAGTCTGTGGCTCATCAAAGGCTTCATTACAGAGAACTTCTAGTCATTTAAGGAGATCATTTACATTATTCATGCCTTAAGTGAAATTAGATGTCTCCTTGTCGGTTTATAATATTTCCTTCTTGTTATCATTAAATGTTCTATTACCCTCAACGCTGCTCTTGTTTTCTACTTAGCTGCACTTGTTTGTACAAATGCTAAGGTTTGTCTTCCCTTTTGATATGCGCCTCCTTGTTGCTGCTCCTCATTTTATCCTACTCAAATTTTCAATGGCTTTGTAAAAGCCCCTGTGGTCTGTAGTCCCCATGAATAAAGCAGCAAAACATTGATCGCAAACAGGGCTGCTTTTATAATTGTGAAAATAACTATGGTTTCTTAGAATCATGATTTCTATTCTCATGATGGCATGTATACCAGCTTGTATTTCGAGCAGTTACATTAATAGATATGTGCAATAAACAATTGGCTATTCTCTGATGTTAAAAACTTAATGTGCAGATGATAACTTGCCTGCGAAAGTTCAAGTTCCAATAACATGGCCAAACCAGTTACCACAGTATATGTATGGTTTTCAAGGCCCTATTCAACAACTGCCTCCTTATCAAGGGTACCCTTTTCCTCCGATGCACCCTCACTATGCAGGGAATATGCAATGGCAAGGTGATTATCATAGGAATCATAAGTCATCTTCCCGAAAGAAAGAAAATTTTCTTAACAGAAAAGGTTCTGAACATTCAGAAGAAGATGGACAAACTGAATCCAGTGACTCAGACTTTGGGAGTGACTCAGATTCAATCATACAGCAGGAGAAGAATTCTTCAACTGAGCATTCATACAGGAAAAAGCATCGGATGAAGTCCTCCAGAACAGTTGTCATTCGAAATATTAATTACATTACTCCTAAGAGGAGAAACGGAGAAAAAAGTGGAGGGTCTGGTGAATCTTCTTCAGATGAGAATGAGTTCATCGATCAAGATTCCTTCAAAAAGGTAGATGATGCAGTTGGATTATTGAAGAAATCTCGAAAGTCGAACTCAAGTAATAAAAAAAATAGAGATGCTAACAAAAACCTCCATGTTGCAAATGGATCAAATGATGCTAGTGACCAGGATTTTGACAATAACTCAGTTGCAGATGTGTCTAAGAGAGGAAAGGGAAATGAAAACTGGGATGCATTCCAAAATCTTCTCATGAGAGATGAGGATGCAACGGTTAATGGTGTAGAAAGGATGCACTCAATGGATGTTCGGGATGAAGAGTTAATTGTCAGAAGCTCTGAAGGTGGAATTTCTTCTGCAACCAGCTCTTCTGTGGATCCAGAATCTGAAAAAGTTCCCAAGCAAAGGATAATTGCAGCTGACTCCTTTGTTGTAAATGAGAGGGAAGGAGGAAGGGAACATAGAGCTAAGCTGGAAGGTTTTGAAAATGAAGAGAACTTCCGCTCTGTCTTGAAAAGAGGGGATTGTACAGATGCAGATTTGTTGTTTTCACAGGCACCAAAAGAATCTAGTTGTCATTTTGATGATATTGTATCTGCTGCTGATTCATCTATAATTAAGACAGCAAACGCAGAAGATTGGTTTGTAGCCAATCACTCTGGGAAACCAGAAAACCAGCAATCAACCAGAGAGCATGCAATCTTTGATGGAGATATGTCAGTAGGGGATCACTTCCAGACTGAGAAACACAGGAAAGACGTACTTATTGATGATTCCTTCATGGTACAGTCTCAACCAGCAACTGATGATTTATATGATTCCCAATGGAGAACAGACATAAGCATGGTTGCAGGCCTAACTTCAGCTGCTAACCCTGGAAATGTTGCTGCAAATGTCTCACAAGATAAGCATGAAGTATGTGAACCTGATGACTTGTGTATGGTGCTTGAAAGAGAATCTAAATTTGAATCTGTGAATAATTCATGGAATGTGGATCATGGAGTCGACGTGACACTTGAGGAAGCTAATAGGAGGTTCTCAGATGCTGAAGATAAGAGGCTTTCTTCAAATTCTGAGGCCTCTGTTGTTAAGAACAATGAAGTTGATGGAGCAAAATATCCAGGAAAAGATGCAAAGTCTAAAGTTACTCGTGGATTAATTGGGAAGACCAAACCTGAGCTAATTTCAAAGAGCAGGAAACGATTTGTGAGTAGGCCGGCAGTTCAGAAGAGCAAGTTGGAGAAGGTAGTGATGCGCATTTGGTTGCTTAATGTGAATAGCTATTTTATTACCTTTCTACATTTTGTATTCCTTTTGTAACTTTTCAAAACATGCTTGTGAGCAGGAAGAAGAGATTCGGAAGAAGATGGAAGAATTGGCAATTCAACGGCAGAAAAGAATTGCTGAGAGAACTGCAGCTAGTGGTTTGGCTCCAGTAGTATGCAAGAAAGTACCATTACAAAGTAAAACAACGAAAGGAAGCATTACTGCTGACAAGAATAGAACTCGTTCTGCAGCTCAAGAGACAAACAAGATTGTTTCTTCTAGAATTGGAGCATCTTAAGGAAAAGCTCAAACGTGAATGGTACTTAATTGGCATGTTCTTCAACGTTGGATCACAGCTGATCCAACTGCTGGAGCTGATATCAGCTTGTTATTACCAATTCCTTTAAGATTTCTACTATTTCTTGTGTAGTTTGCTCCCACTTAATGTATAGTTATTGTTTTAGTTATATATTTTTTCTCTTCCGTTGTTTTCTACAGCCGGCATAATCTGATTAGAGACTTGATTGAAGTCTAAAGGTGTCATTATTTGTATTTTAGGGAAATAAATAATCTCCCAAGAGTTGTAATTTTTATTTTCTGGAATTCTAATTCTTTGAACCCTGTAAAACTTAAAGATTCCTACATATATTTTGTGGCAGTGAATGATTGTTTACATGGATTATGGCAGCATATATCTTAAAGGAGCCATTACTTGTTTGTTAATGCTTCTTTATATCTTTCACCATGTGATTAACACTTTTTGCTGTTCTTATTTCCAAAGAATAGTTGAAATATTACTAAAAATTAAGCTTTAATATTTTGCTGAATCTGTCAAATGTACTCTTTAGAAAGTAGACCAAATTTAATTATATATGCTACGTTATTATTAACATGTACTGCATATACAGACTTGAACAAAATTTTATATTTTAAATTCCATTAATTGTGAGCATTTTTCTGAAATCATGGTCTTTGATAGATGTTTTGCAGCTACCATTCAATAAAAAGACCTTAGTTTATATACATGCATTTGGAATTCAACTAATAGAAGGTGGACCAATTCTGCATAATTATCACAAGCATTTTTTTTTTCTTTGCAGTGTTAAGCAATCAAATGGTGGAATAAAAAACTGCAGTTTGTGAAAATGTTGAAGGATCTAAAATCCTTGCAATCATTTCCCTGGTTTTGGTTTTATCAGATTGTTTGGACAGTGAGAAAATTGAGAATAAATACAAAAAAAAAAAAAAAAAAGATAAATTTAGTTAATATTTCTATTAATTTGACTTATTAATACAAGCCTATAAGATTTTGATAGTGGTCTTTGACCATTCTAGTAGGGAATTCCCCAAGGAAAAAATTCTGCAGAGTCAGCAGGTGAGGTGTCATTTTCTTTAATTATATAAATAATACTTCTTAGTTGTGCGAACGCCTACCTATTATAACACGGTTTGGTTGGTTGGAAATGGATAAATTAATTGTAGACAAATTTAGAAGAAACAAAAATGTAGTTGCAAATCCCATTGTGGAAACTGTAAAGTTGAAATTAGTTATATCGATAAATAATGGATACAAAACAGCCAACTCATAAACTGTTGTATAATTATCTGTCGAAAATCCAACCTAACATCAAATCCTTTTATCCATGGCAAGATTAGTTAGCGGTTAAAAACAAACTCAAAATTTCTGACACTCGACTAAAAATGAACCCAACTGCCAACAAGACAGCAACTCAAGAAGCTGTAAATTGTCCTTAAAATACTCGAACTTCAGTTTCTCAACTCGGCTTTTCATTTTCTGGAGAAATTTCAGATAATTTTTTTTAGAGGGAATCTCTTTGGCCCATTAGGAAATTTTACAAGCTAATTGCGCTGCACGTCGGTGAAACTAATTTCGCATTTGAAACTTTTGAACTTCCTTTTAGTTTATTGCTCAATAAGAGTTGAATTATTCATTGTATTTTAGTCATTCATTGACCACAAAAAGCAAAATAGAAGAAAGGAATTATATACATATACATATATATACATCATCAACATCAAGATATAAGACTTAGCATTGCAGATAAGCTATGGCAGCAGCAAGAGTCTGCGGTTTCTCGCCGTCGAATACGTTGTTGGGTCATAGGAAAAAAGAGGTATAATTCTGTCATAGTTTTTCATTGTGTTCCAGGATTAATAAAGGTTTCCTGACGTTTAGTTGTTTTTATAATTCTGATAACAGAATTATAGATGAAGGATAAATGGTTTATCAATTTGGCATTGATGAGCAATCTTGATATTGACAGGGAAATAAGCAACTGCTGGACCCTTTTAAAGGCTCTTCCCTATTCATGAATGAGAAGGAAGTTAAAGGCTTGAGAATGAACGAGTCATTCGGAAATTCGGACGAAATTTTGATGGTAAAGCTGAAGAAGAAAATCATGACATTCAGTGACATCATTGACCTACCTCCTCCTGATCGTTCAAATTCAATAGGACAGGTATTATTTTCTGTCCGTACTTACCCTCTCAAAAGTTTGTACATCAAAAGTATCATAAATCCTGAAAATTTTCTCACTTGTAGCTGGTGATGAGGACAATTAAAGATCTCCAAAATCTGTATCCTGAAATCGTTCCGAGGATTCAGTTATCAGAAATGAAAGAAACATCTATAGATCAAGTTCTGGATCACTTTTCAAAGACTTTGAAATCCGTAGAAAGTTCGTGGACGATGCATAACGAATCCATGGACATATTTGAATTGGATATGCACGGAGATATGGAGAACAGCAACACAGAGCACCGTGGTAATATATGAAGTTGCAACATTTAGATAGCAATTACCCTTTTGAGATTCTTAATTGAAATTGCTAAAAACTTTATATTTTTGTTTCAGTTGAAAGTGTAATGGCAACACTAGATTCCTTGATTAGGATAGCGAGAGAGAAGTTTGATATGATGGATGAAGATGAGGAGAAGAAAGATTCAAGTCCACGAGGTAGTCAATCGGCGAAAATCCTGGAGAGTTGTTCAGACTACGACGGCAGCTCTCTTTGTGGCTCACCAGCCACGCCGACCTCGGTGCTTCCGGAAATGAGAAAGGCTGGAGAGTTTCGAAGTAATACATCTTATACCTCACTTCTTTTCTTGTCTCTAAGAGTTCAAGCAGTGGGGAAATTAAACCCCATTGATGTCAAGCGCCTGTCTTTCCATATGCCTCCTCATGCCGGAGTTCAAGTTTCAAGGACTTCCACTCAAAACAACATTATTGCTGATGAAGTTATGGAAGATGCACAAGTGAATAAAGCACCAGCTGCTATTATTGAAGACACACAAGAGCATTACACTGAAACTGAAAAGCCAAAGGATTTGGTGACAGCTCCTGTAGCCATAGCAAGGGAACCTTCATCACAGCCAAATTTGTCTCCAAATGTAGCACTAGTACCATCAACTCCTACACCACCTCCATCACCTGATTTCCAGCCAAACTTAACACTTACACCGCCACTGCCGCCACCACCACCACCCATGTGGAAGTCAAATCTCACAGCAGCACAATCAATACCGCCGCCACCACCGCCTCCCCCTGCAAAGTTAGGAGCTGTATCAGCAGCACCTCCAGCACCTCCAGCACCACCTGGAAGGTCAGGAGCAGTATTAGAAGCACTATTAGCAATGCCGCGGCCGCCACCGATGCCAGTTGTAAATGGAGCTGCTGCACCTCCACCTCCTCCAGTTGGTGTAGTACGATCCTTGCGACCCAAGAAATCAACTAAATTGAAGAGATCAAGCCAAATGGGGAGTTTGTATCGGCTTCTAAAAGGGAAGGTAGAAGGGAATGATTTAAGTAAATCAACAGGTGGAAGAAGGGGCGTTGGTGGATCTGGAGCTGGAGCTGGAGCTGGTGGAAAAGGAATGGCTGATGCACTAGCAGAGATGACAAAGAGGTATAAATATATGCTAAATTAATCCATCTTTTGAGTTATTTATATTTCAAGGACATGAATTAAATTTATGTTATTTTATGCATCTCTCAGATCGGCTTACTTCCAAAAAATTGAAGAAGATGTTCAAAAGTATGCAAAACCAATTACAGAGTTGAAATCTTCAATTAGTACTTTCCAGACGAAGGACATGGCCGAGCTGCTTAAGTTCCAGAAACAAGTAGAATCACTACTTGAGAATTTGACTGATGAATCTCAGGTTTAATTTCAGCGTTGTTCATTCAATGGCTTACCATGATGATGAACTGCGAATAATTAATGGTTTGATATGCAGGTGCTAGCGCGATTCGAAGGCTTCCCTTCAAAGAAGTTGGAAACATTGAGGACAGCCACAGCATTATACTCAAAGTTAGAAGCAAGGGTTACTGAATTACAAGATTGGAAGATTGTGGCTCCCTTGAAGCAACTGCTGGACAAGGCTGAACGTTACTTTAACAAGGTAATTAGTCTTCTGAGTTCAGCCATAAATTAAACTTTCCTTCACTAAACACTATCCCTTTATATTCCCATAACTAACAAAAAAACAATAACTAGCAGGTCAAAGGAGAAATCGAAGCATTGGAGAGAACAAAGGATGAGGAAATCAAGAAATTTCGGACTCATAATATCCATGTCGACTTCAGCATCCTCATCAAAATCAAAGAACTAATGGTGGATGTTTCCTCCAGCTGCATGGAGCTTGCACTACAGGTAAAAAAACAAATCTATATGCATACATGTTTCCGTTGTTGAAATTTCATAAAGGTGACTTACATTTCAAGGGGACAATTTTGTTTTGAACTTGATTCAGGAAAGTAGAGAAGCAAAAGCAGAAGCAGCAAATGGAAACAAATGTGAAGGAAAAGCACAGGAATGTGTTAAAATGCTATGGAGAGCATTTCAGTTTGCCTTTCGGGTTTATAATTTTGCCGGAGGACAAGACGATCGAGCTGACAATCTCACCCGAGAACTGGCTCATGCAATTGAGACAATTCCTAGCCAGAATTGATATCAAACTCGATCTCCATCTTCCTGAGAGGCCTTGTTATGCTACTTTTGTTTAAGTAGAGAAATTTATAGTAGGATTTTAGAACTACTTCTTCCTTAAAGGGTTTGGATAATTGGTTGTGCTACTGGGGAACATTATTGAGAGAGCAAACTGCAAGCTTCATTAACCTCTGTCGGCAATATATATATATATATATATATAGAGGGAGAGATTAAACATTTATTACTTCAATTATAAGTTCCTTCATCGGTCGTGACAAGAATGTATCATCTGTTGATGCTCCATGCTTCGTTATTGAATTTTTTAAATTATTTTTATTTTGGTGTAACAATGTTGATTATATACAGTAGAATCTTTCTATAGTCATAATCATAATAGTAGAATCAAACTAATTTTATTACTATAAAGAGATTATAGCCTAATAGAGATGTGATTACGAAAAATATTGTTTTGACTTAGTTATCATTAATGCAAGTGGTATAGTGGTAAAATATGCAGCACATTAATAATTAATTAATGGAGCATGTTAAATCTAATGTATAGACTTTGATAAAAGAGATAAACATAGTTTCGTGCTAAGAAGCTCTAAACATGCTTGAAAACTCAGAAATATTTTGGTTTCAAGAAGATGTCAATGTTAGGGAGTTATTACATACCCACAAGTTCAACGATGTGGTAACAACTCTAAAGTATAAATTATTGTCCTAAACAACTTTAAATAAACATTTTATTTCATCTTAAATCTTTAATATAATATGTTGGGATTCATGCATTTTGGACACGAAAATGGTGTAAAAATGATGAACAAGACGATGGATGCAAGGTAGAATACAAACATAACACATAAGCCCAAAAAATTTAAAGGTAAGGATGAAATATTACCTACTCCTTTGCTGTTCAACACTTGAATCTTCTTTCTTGGAGTCATAGTTCTTCAAGTTCACTTGAAGAACCTCAAAATGTGATCCACACAAGCCAAGGAAGAGAGAGCCAAGAGATTGAGAGAGAAAATGAGAGAGTGATTTTGTTTCGATTATTTTCAAAAAAAATGAAAATGGTATAACACTTGGTTTATATACCATGGGCACAAAGTGTAATTTTAAATTGTCTTGGGAAGTCCTCAAACAATTTAAAATTAATATTGGAAAAGAGCATTTATGTCAAGTCCTTGGTTTTATTGTTTATTGTTAATTGACCCAAATTTTAATCCCATTAAATATTTTAACTCTTTAGAATAAAACTGATATGTTTACAAGTCCTAAAACACTTGCAAACATGAGTGGACAAGGAATTGCAAGTCTTCACACACTTGCTAATTCGGTTGAATTGAAGAAATTCACTCCAAGTCCTAAAACACTTGGTTTGTGGAATGTGGGGAGTTATGAAGACCAATCGGCCCAAGCAAGTTCAAAGAAAGAGAAGAGTCCAAACATTTCGGCCCAAGTCACTCCACGCCAAGCATAACAAGGGAAGTTCAAATCCACCAAGAAAGAAACCCAAATGTTCAAAGTGTCAAATTCGGCCCAATTTGCAGTACAAAGGGGAAAGTCCACATGACCCATTGTTGGATCCATTTGCATGATTATAAAGGCCCAAATTCTTACACCTTTATTAGTAGACTTAATTAGGACCATTGATTAGCTTTTGATCTAATAGGAGCAAGCTTAGACAACTAATGAGTTGGTTAAAGACATAGATCCTAAAATTAGGGAATTGTGTCTCTTTTGCATTAAATAGGCATGACCTTATTTTTTGAATGAATGACTTGTAATATTAGCTAATTTTATTTCATTTTCTTGTATTTGTAATTTACTTGTTTATCCTTGTATTTGCCTATATAAGGGTAACTATTCCATTGTATCACTTGGTCTTGAAATATATGAAAATTGGTTTATCCATTTGAGAGAACTTTTGTGTTCTTTGATTGTGCATTCTTTATCCAAGTCTTGGCAAGGGGATTTGGTGGTAAATCAATTCAAGTTGGTGGAGCAATCCTTTATGCTTGAAGTGTTTCCACTTGTCTTGTTCCGAAATTGCAAGTAAGTGTGAGATTGTTCTTGGTTTGTGTTTGGCCAAATTTTAACTTGGATTTATGGCATGTTGTGTTGTTGAATTGGTTGGATTTGGATCATCTGGTACCAGAGCATAGGTTGTGAAGTGGAGTAGAATTGTTTTAGGGTTGAATTTGTGTAGTTTGGCTGGAATTTAAGTTGGAGTTATTGGATTTTGGAAGCGTTTTGGCTTGAAATTGTTTTCTCCAATTGTCATTTCATTGAACCCACTTTCTCTTTCCTCAAACACTATTACCACTAACCAACTCCCTTACATCTTATCCCCTACTGACCAACTCCATTGCCACCTCACCCAGTCCTAACCAATTCCCTCCAGATTCAACTAAACCCATTCCTTTCCAACCAAATCAACTCTAAACCTTAACCAAACGAGACTAATCCCCATTAATTAGTCTAATCCCTACTATTCATAAATACTATTCATAGATTACTATTCACTTCAACCAAAATCACCAAAACTTATACACTTTACCTCCCAAATTTCACTATTCCCATATTAAAAAAAAAGTTACTGTTTATCCGAGGTTACTGTTCACAAAACGAAATTTACCTAAATTTCATGGCAAACAAAACCCCAACCTCCTCACCTTCACCTCCACCCCCATATGAGTTTGCTAACCTAAAGTTACAAGGGGAAATTGATGAGGTTAAGCAACAAATGAGTACCATGATGGCCATGATTGTTAACATGTCTAAGGACATAGCTAATTTATCCCAACCCAAACCCGTCCTGTAGAAACCCCACACCAACCCCACCGAGAAGGACGACCACACTACCACCATGGGAACACCACCACGAGTGGAAGAGATAGAAGATAGTAGTGCTTTATCTAGTGAAATCGAAGCACCTAGGAGGAGAAGAAGACATTTTGAAGATGATTGAGGTATCAAGATAAACTTACTTGAATTCAATGGGAGTCTTGACCCAAATGACTTCATTGATTGGTTGCATGAGATTGAACAAGGATTTGAATTTAAAAACTACAATAATGAGAAGCGATGTAGCCCATATTGAAGTTCAAGGAGTATGCCTCATTGTGGTAGGAAAATACAAAGAAGAAGAGAGAAAGGGAAGGGAAAACTAGGATAAGGTAATGGGAGAAGTTGAAAAGAATGTTGAAGAAAAGGTTCTTGCCCAACAATCGCAAGCAAGACCTTTATCTTAAACTCCATAATTTGAAGCAAGGAGATAGGAAGGTTAAAGAGTATATTCGGAGTTTGAAGGGTTGATGTTGAGAAGTGATATTCCCGAAGAGAATGAACATACAATTGCAAGGTTCATTGGAGGTTTGAGTAAGGACATTGCATACAAGATTGAGTTGCAAACTTACCATTCTTTTGAGCATGTTTGCAAGCTTTCCACCAAGATTGAGAAGCAATTGAAGAGTATGAAGTCCTTGGCCCTTAGGAAGCTTTTTAAGGAGAATAACTACCAAAAGGGTTCACCTTCCTACACCAAACCTTATGTGACACCTACGGCCTATGACAGACACAAGAGCAATGAAGCACCAAAGGAGAAAACAAGCTTTGTGAAGAATGATGCTCCACGGCCAGATTTGAAAAACAAGAAGTGTTTCAAGTGTCAAGGTTATGGACACTTCCAAGAAAACTGCCTAAACCAAAGGGTTATGACCCTTAGAGAGATTAATGAGATTGATGATGCATGTCAAAGGGATTCTAGTGAAGAAGAGGAAGTACATGAAAGTGAGATTGAGGTTATAGGAAGCCGATAATGGAGAGATGCTTATGCTTAAAAGATTGCTGCATACTCAATTGAACCCTCAAGAAAACCAAAGGGAGAATTTGTTTCACACAAGATGCACTATAAAAGGGAAGGTTTGTTCAATGATCATTGATAGTGGAAGTTGTACCAATATTGCTTCCACCACACTTGTGGAGAAATTGGGGCTGCCGAGTGTAAATCATTCTCATCCATACAAGCTACAATGGTTGAGCAATGGAGACACTATCCAAGTAGTCAATGTTAGAGTAGGTGCCCTGGAGCCATGCAATTATTATAAAATTAACTCTTTGTAATAATGTTCAATCAATAAAAGACATTTTTATTCTATATCGTGTAAATCATCATTATATGTATTGATATATGTCCTTAGAATGGTAGAACCGTGACGAATGTATCAAGTGTTTCAAATCTTGATAGTAAGAACCCTATGAGCATATATGGCGGCCATTCTAGAAACGTCAGTAGCCCCAATATTATTCTGAAGTAAGGACACAGATAATACGATAAGACCATCATAGTGTTGAACGACCCTATCGAAAGGTAGTGACTTATCTCACTTGTCAAGATTGTTTGCTGAAAACCTAGTGCAACACATGGCTGCTTGCTGTAGGCAAGTTCATTGGACTGACCTATCAAAGGATTCCATATAGATGGTAACCCCAGTGTTTATGGAATAAATCCTCTAACGAATGGCGGTGCATGTGATCCTTAGACTTGAGATCACCGGAGTGCCTTATGCACCAATTGGTATTGTTTGACACTAGCCCAATGCAGTTCTATTCAGAGCTGTCAATACGGTAGTGATTGGCTACATTGAGGAGTGTATCAAGACTATTGTTGATCGACAAAGGATTCATCAATCCCAGGTACAGAAGAAGTTATCTCACTGTGCATTTTAGTAAATGGCAATGACACTAAATTTGTGGTCACAGTGGGATTGAGTTGTTGCTCTCAATCCAATTTATTATTCTAGTCATCGGTCTAGTAATTGAATACAAAAGTATCGAGGATAACTGAGGTTGACACTATTTATGTACCTCAATCTCGATGAGATAACAGATGATGAATGGATTTGATTACACGGTAACCATATCATTAATAGGTAGCTATTTGCTGAATCCGAATCTATCGGATGGCCATGATGCCTTTCTAGGAGCCAATCTTGGTCTGTGTCTAGTGAGACGATTAGTTGGTGTTAATCGCGATACTACTCACTGCCAATATGAGGAGGAGCCTCGGGTCACACACTTAGAAGATAATTTAAGAATCATTTTGTCCAAGGGGTATTTTCATCTTTTAGGATGAAAGAGTATTTTGGTAATCTTACAGTGCAATTAAATTTGTTGAGATTGTTGCCTGTATTTAATTTAATGTTAAAATTAAATTAGTGAGATTATATTTAAATATATGTACGTATATATTTAAATGAATTATTATTATTAATTAAATGTTAATATATTTTATAAATATATTAATTGATTTTAATTATAATAATAATTAATTAAAAATAAAATACCTTAACAAGGCTGTTTGGATACAAGGGTGGATTAGGGTTCGAGCCCATGCCTATTCCTTATAGGAATAGGGTTTTAGCTAGACCTGGCAAAACGGGTTTGGACCCGCGGGTCGGTCCGTACCCAGGTAAAAAATATAGGGTATGGGTTCAATAAATTAAACCCATTTTTTTGTGACCCGTACCCGTACCTGGTCCAATAAATTACGGGTCATACGGGTGAATGTAATGCCCCACCTGAGGTACGTTGTTATTGTTTCCTCTTTCGCTCTTATTTGAGTTGGTTTTGGTAATATTGTTTGATTGAATGTTATGTTGAATGTTTGCCCTGAAATTGGTTGAAAATAGAAGAATTTTAGTGTACCAAGCTTCGCAAGGCGAAGAAGAACCTTAGCCGCGGCGAAGATGTGTTGAAACCATGGGGAAACTCTCTAGACAGTTTCGCCGCGGCGCCAGAAGTTTCTTCGCCGCGGCGACAGGCCGATTAATTTGTTTGTTGAGTTTTGGATATTTTCTTCCCTAAGGGCAATTTGACCATTCTACCCCTAATTAGCAGGAAAAGTGGGGAGTTAATTGTAAGGATTTTTCATGGAGAATATGTTGATATAGGGGTGAGTTAGTAATGAATCAAAGGATATGGATGGAATTCCCAAAGAAGAATAAGGGCAAAATGGGAATGAGTGTGTTTATATTTTATTAAAAGGAATTAGAATCAAAGAAACCCCTCATTTCTCCTTCTCAAACGCAACTTTCCATCTTTACTCCTCTCAACTTCTCTTCTCTTTTGATCAAGGAATTTCAAGGGGCTTTTGAAGTGATTTGGAGTAGAAAAGCAACCTAAGGCTTCCTAAGATTAGAGGAAAAGTCAAGCTAAATAAGTGAAAGGAAGAGTTGGTGAAGTCTCTCCTTAACAAGGTAAGTAAAACCCAACCCAAGTTGAGATTTATGAAATTTCTTGATTAGGGTTTTGATAGACTTGATGTATGTATGTGATGTACATGTAATATGTCATGTATGAAGGACTAAATAGAGATTTCTATGCCTTGTGATTGTTTATTCATTGCAAATATGAGAAATGGGTTGTTGGATTGGCAAGGTAGTTGAGATGGATTTGAAGGGGTGTTATGGAACCCTTTTTGGAAGTGTTTTGTTTGACAGGTTATTATGGCTTTGTGAAGGGGTTTTTCCCCATTTTGGATGGTTAGGAAAAGTTTTAGAATCATGGCTATGATAGAGTTTTATAGTGCACATGAGTTGTTTGATGAAATGCCTAATAGAGGTTTGAGTGTGAGTAATGAACCTTAATTCTTGCAACATTGCACATTGGCATCTCATAAGTGCATTGATGAAGATGAACCATCCATAGGCACTAGTTGTACATGGAAAAGTGACCTAAGAAAGTGTAAGGAAATGGTGTATGCAATTACCCTATGAGTAGAGAGCTTAGTGGGTAAATTACTCTAAGGGTAGAGAGCATTGAAAAAATGCTACAATAGAATGAATTAGAAGAGTAGTAAAGTTGGGATGATGCTTTGTGATCATCACCCGACCGTTATGAGAATCGGATTGATGCTTTGTGATCATCACCCGAATAGCCCTTAGAGATGGGTCGATGCTTTGTGATCGTCACCCAATAAGTAATAGAAATGGGGTAGATGCTTTGTGATCACTATCCGATTAGTTATTAGATAAGTGGGTTGATGCTTTGTGATCATCATCCAATGGTTAGTAGAAGTGGGTTGATGCTTTGTGACCATCACCCGATAGTGACTAGAGACGGGTAAATGCTTGGTGATCGTTACCCAAAATTCATGAGGAACGGGTAGGTGCTAGGTGATCTCCACCCGATAGTTAGGAGGAACCGAGTTGGTGCTTTGTGATCCTCACTCGGTAGTCACTAAGAACGGGTTGGTACTGTGTGAATTCTACCCGATAACCATAGAGAGTGAGATGGTCTTGGTGTGAACACCATCGGCCGTACCTCCGGTAAGATGAGGCCATGATGTTATTAGAAACAGAAATAGAATCAGAAATAGTATAAGGAAAGAATTAAGAGTTATTCATACGGGGAGAGACAGGATAGAGAGTTTTACTTACGAGGCATTATTTTGTGCTCACCCGTTATTTTCCTTTGTGGATGCGGGTTCTAGGTGATATTGCGGTCGGAGGGGCGTCGGCAAGCGATGAGGAATAGCTACATTGTTTCCCCTGTTTTGTCTTTTAAAATACATTTTTGTAAACAGTACTCTTTATGTATAAAAGACACATGATTAGTAATGAAAAGAAAGCTTTGGGCCCAATTTTCTATTGTTAAATTGCATGCATTGTACTAGTTTTCAGTAGATGTTACAGTGAACCCGTGGGCACCTGTATAAGCCAAGGCTCCTATTCTGTTCATTTCAATGTCTGAATGAGTCCCTAAAAGTTTTTAATTTTTTATCACAGACTTCACAGTTCACACTCACGCCTCCCTCTCACACCTCCCTCTCACGCCTGACGCCTCCCTCTCACAGAGTCACAGTCATCACGAATCAGAATCACGAATCCTTCTCACTGAGTCACAGTTCACACTCACGCAGTCAAGCCTCCCTCTCACGTCTCCCTCTCACGCATCTCGTCGGTCATCGAGACTCATCGAGACTCATCACGCTCAGAATCACGAATCATACGCCCCGAGTCGGTCACACTCGCATGATCAGCCTCACATCTCATCGTCATGATCATCGACTCATCAACGCATCTCATCGTCGTCAGACTCATCAGACTCATCACGCTCACGCCTCCCTCTCACAGTCTCACTCTCATCTCAACATCTCATCTTTGATCTCTCAGTCTCAGATCGCGGAGGTCGCTCATGTCGTCGCCGTCATCATCTCTCGTGGTCATGCCTCATCGGTCTTCTTTATTAATATTCGACGGCCGTCACAATGAAATAGAGGCTCGAGAGAGATCGAAGCGAAGTTCGGAAAAAAACAAAAGAAGGCTGAACCCAGGTGACGCCTATTGTAGTGTAGTACCTGGGGCCGCACGACTCAGGCAGACTCTTTTATAAACTGAAATTTTGTCTTCTTTGGTATATTATTGCGATTGATGTACTAATCAATTACTTTAATCCTCTTTCTTTTATTTTGTGAATTTAATATGCTTTGTTTATGATTACAGAATGTGCAGAGTTCTTAGGAAGACTAAGGCCATTCTTCATGTCCAAGATGGAATTTGTCGTTTGCTGTAGCCTGTAGGTGCTCATGAACTTGAAGATCTAACAGGTTTATTTTATTATCCTTCACCTTCCAATTCTATTGAGAAAGATGATTACGCGAATGCAAGAAGAATTTATATTAGGTATGTTTCTTTGGTAAAGAATTTTTAAATTGCTTGTGAGTTGGTTGCTTGCTTTGATCTCAAAATTGGTCTTTTAGTCGGCTTCCTATGATTCATTTGTAGTGTACTTGTATTATTTAAACTTGGTTTTGATGTTTGCTAGTTTCAGATGTGTTATATCTGTAGGATTAAATGGTACATATTTATAGGAAATTAGTGACACATATTTGTTTGGATTTCTGAGAATTGAACTTCGGGCTCCAGAGATTCTCTTGGTTGCTATCAGTTGCTCTAATTGTTGTATTACTTTTATTCAAATTTGAAGTGGGCATCCGATTGTAATTTTCTGAAATGGAAATTTATTTAACCTCTAATTTTCCACCTTTATCAGGGCTTTCTAAGCCGAAGGAGTTACAAATTTCAAACTCATTACAGATTTCGGAATTTCTTATTTAAGATGTATTTTGCAGTTTGCTTTGTTTAATTATTTTTTAGTTTTATTTTCATCTTTGAATATCATGAGCATTAGTGTTTGTAAGGGTATCATGTATGTATAATGTAATAGATGGGTATTTTGCAGTTTGCTTACTTCTCCTTGTAATCTAAATCTTGAGCGAGGATGTATCATGTATGTATAATGTAATAGATGGGTATAAAATATAAATGAGGATTGGGAGTATCATGTATCCTGTTCCCGTTGTACACACAAACTCCATTAATGTCGATCTTGTTAGTTAGACAATAAAAAATATTATTATTATTTTTATTTATTTTCTCTATGTATTTTTGCCTTTTTTTAGATATGGCTTTAAGGGTGAATCTTGCTGGGACTTCTCAATAAATAGAAATTAAACGATGTTCTTGGCAAGTTTTGTTCATGGGGCCTATGAATCAATGCTAGTTTGACATCTTTTAATGATTCATCATTCATGCATATATGTTTTTCTTTTGCAAACAACACCTTCACTTCTATTTCTATGTTTTCAACATTCAATTTCATTTTCTGTGGTGCAACCAAAATTAATGTCAATACATTTAATATTCTTTTTTTTTTTTTTAATAAAGATTAAAAATATTTAAAAGAGGATGAAAGGAGAAATGGTAGATAAGCAATTTGGCAAATTGCACATGAGGTGCCATGTGATTAATTTAGAATTCCATCATAGTAGATAGATATAGTAGCAACAAAAAAAATATATATATAAAAATGAACCGCTTTTAAAAGGGTATTAAGAAAGAATGTCTGCATTAATAAATCATGACACCAACTTCATTTTCTTTGACCATGTAATTATATATTTAGATCAACATGTGTATATAATTTAACATTAATCAATCTATAAATAACTCACTTATGCATAATTGCTACATAGAATCATTCTTGTCATCCTCATCCTCAACCACAGGCCCACAGCCACAGCCACAACCTTTTTTTTTTTCAAAATTTTTGATTGAAATAGTGGAAAAGAAATAAACAAATTTTATACAAAGAAGAAATATATATTTAATCATCAATTAATATATAGTTAATCTATTATCAGTTAATCATCAATTAATATATAGTTAATCTATATAGGATAATAAGATCTATTAATGTGTTAATAATGGTGAAAAGATCCTGAAATTATGAAACATGTTTATTAATTAAACAACACTAACTTTCAACTACCATTCCCTCTCCTGCAAAATCCGGAAATCAAGCCATAATTAAACAAAAATGAAAAGATAAATTGGTTTATAAGTACAGTGATTAAATGAAGAGAGATGATTTAGAAGACAATAAGATAGATTTGCTTAACTCGGTCAAATTAATAATGAACTTTACACCCAAAGTTTTTCTCCCTTTGAATGGGTATGAATATGATATCAGCACTAAATTCTTGATGTTTGTTTCTTTATTTTATTGTATTATCCTTTGAGTGTGTGTGAGAGACCTAATATATATATATATATATATATATATATATATATTTTGTAGTCTCAAGCATTGACATGGCGGATTCAGAAACTATAGATACGGATATGGTTAACATGAGAGCAAGTGACGATGCTTCTAGGGTAATGCCACCTCCTTCTAGTTCTAGTATTCCTACAACTAGTTCTAGAAATAAACGTAAAACATCAGAAGTTTGGAATTATTTTGAGATATATGTTGAGAATAACAATGAAAGGACTAGGTGTAAGGCATGCAGTAAATCTTATGCATATGGTAGTGCCACACATGGGACTAAAAATATGAAGCGTCATATACAGAATTGTCCAAAACGTGCCAACCATGATGTAGGGCAATTATTGATTGATCATGATCATAGATTGCAAAGTAGAAAGATTAGTCAAGAGACTTTTCGTGAATATATGACCTTATCAATTATTCAACATAACTATCCATATTCATATGTGGAGAATCAAGGAACTAGGAGAGTCTTTTCATATGTGTGTAAGGAGCTTGTGCATTATTCTAGGAACACCGCTAAGGCGGATTGCTTAAAAATATTTGAAAGGATGAAGAAAAAAACTAAGCTTGAATTAGGGAGGCTGACAAGTAGAATATGCTTAACTTCTGATGTTTGGACTTCTGGTACAAGCGAGGGATATATTTCTTTGTGACTCATTATATAGATGAGGATTGGGAGTTACGAGAATAAAATATTGAACTTTTGTCATATTCCTCCTCCACACTCAAGGGTTGTTTTGGCAGAAAATATCATGAATTTCTTGCAAGAGTGGGGTATTGAAAAGAAAATTTTCTCAATTACTTTGGATAATGCAAGTAGTAATGATAGGATGGAGGATATCTTGAGGAACCACTTTGTGTGCGAATGCTTTGTTATGTAAAGGTGAATTTTTTCCATGTGCGATGTTCTGCACATATCTTGAATCTTATTGTTCAAGAAGGGTTAAGAGCTACTAGTGTTGCTTTGAATAAGATTCGAGATAGTGTGAAATATATTAAAGCAACTGAGGCTAGGAGAATCAAGTTTGGAGAACTTGCTGTACAAATGGGAGTGAAAAGCTCAATGGGGTTGAGATTGGATGTTTCCACTAGATGGAATTCGACATTTTTAATGCTTGATACAACGTTAATATTTCGTCCCGTGTTTGTGGCTTTGTCAACAATAGATCCTAGTTATAAATTTTGTCCATCAAATGAAGAATGGGATAGGGGGGAGAGGATATGCAAGTTCTTGGAACCATTTAATGATATTACGACTTTATTCTCAGGTTCTAAATATCCTACAGCAAACTTGTACTTGAAATGTGTGTGGGAAATTTGTTAGAGTAGATGCCCTAGAGCCAATCAATTATTGTAGAATTGACTCTTTGTAATAATGTTCATTAATCAATAATAAAAGGCATTTTATTCTATATCGCGTAAATCATTATTATTGCAATATGTATTGAAATATGTCCTTAGAATGGTAGAACCGTGACGAGGGTATCAAGTGTTTCAAATCTTGATAGTGAGAACCCTATGAGCACATATGGTGGCCATTCTAGAAAGCGTCCAGCAGTATATTATGCAAGTAAGGGCACAGATAATACGGTAAGGCTATCATAGTGTTGAGCGACCTGTCGAAAGCGGTGGTGATCTCACTTGTCAAGGTTGTTTGGTGACAACTGGTGCAACACATGGGTGCTTGTTGTAGGCGGATATACCACGGCAAGTTCACTGGGTGACCCAGAGAGGATTCCATATGGATGGTAACCCCGTGTCTATGGAACAAATCCTCTAACGAATGGTGGTGCATGTGATCCTTAGACTTGAGATCAGGAGTGCCTTGTGCACCGGTTGGAGTCGATTTGACACTAGCCTACGCTTGATTCTATTGTGTCGATGCGGTGGTGATTGGCTATATCCGGAGTGTATCAAGACTATGGTGGATTGACAAAGGATTCATCACTCCCAGGTGCGGGAGAAGTTATCTCACGGCGCAATTCGGTATATGGTAATGACACTAAAGCGTGGCCACGGTGGGATTGAGTTGTTGCTCTATCCAGTTATAATACGGGTCATTGGTCGAGGCGAATATATAATATCGAGTAACGAAGGTTGACACTATTTCTATGCCTTCGTCTCGTAGAGATAACATATGATGAAAGGATCGTATTGTACGGTAACCATATCGTTGACGGTAGCTACTTTCTTTGAATCCGAATCTATCGGGTGGCCATGATGCCTTGCTAGGGGCCAATCTTGAGTACGTGTATTAGTGAGGCGATTAATTGGTGTTAATCGCGATCTATACTGTCGGTATGATGAGGAGCCTATGGGTCACACACATAGAAGATAATTTAAGAGCCAAGAAGAAAGAAGGGCGTTTTCGTCTTTTTTAGGCGAAAGGGTATTTTGGTAATTTCACGGTGCAATTAAATTTGCTTTGAGGTCGTAGCCTTTTATTTAATTTGTTAAAAAAATTAAATAAGTGAAATTCTGTTAAATGTGTGTTCGCACATATTTAATTAAATCATCATTATTGTTAAATGTTAATTAAATATTAATTGATTTTAATTAAGATAATGATGAATTAAATTAAAATATCAAATTGGGAGTGTTTGGCAACATGGGGTGTTTGGGTTGGAGCCCAAGCCCATTCCATGTGGGAATAGGGCAACTTGGTTTGCCTATAAAAGGAATAGTGTTTGTGTGATTTTTTAATTGATTTTGCCTTTGAAAACAAACACACACAGCAGCCCCTTTTACACTCACTCCCACGCCACTTTCATCTTTTGATTGAAAAAATCAAATACTGATTTTTCTTCTTGATTTCTTAAGGCCAAGGAGGATCTAGCAAATCCCTCCTTGGTTCTTGTTGATTGTCTTCGTGTGGACCTCTACGGTTCGATCCTACACTTGGATCGGTAGCAAACACATTCGGGGACAACATTGGTGGAGCCTCCAAGCGTGGGTATGAATCTAAACATTTGGATTTATTTTTCTAGATTCTCATTATGCATAAAGCGTAAAATCATGCCTTGATTTTGGGTTCTAAGGAACGATCCGTGGTTGTAAATTTTTTGTTTTTCCGCTGCGCAACCGGGTCCGTTTCCTAACGTTGGTATCGAGCCTAGGGTACTAGATTTACAGTTATTGAATGGTTGATACATGTATTTGTTGAAAACATCTTTGCCTTGATGAATACGCCATGAAAAACCCAGATTTTGTTAAAACTGAAAAATCTGTAAATCCATGATTGAATGAGTGATTCAAATGATAAACTGGTTTAATAATGTGTTGATGAATGTTATATTGGTTGGTTAATATCCTGGTTGAACGTATGTGCGTTTGATTTGATTTGGATTAATGTTTATACACAAAAAACTGCAAAAAGCATGCTGCAGGTTGGGGATTTCCGGGAGGTTTCGACGGCGAGGACCTCAGGGACGGTTTCGCCGCGGCGAAGATAAAACCTTCACCGCGGTGTCTGCGAAATGCAGGCGGCTAGACCTAATTTAAATCCTCGCCGCGAAGATAAAACTTTCGCCGCGAAGTATGCAGACGAAATGCATCTGTAAATCCTCGCCGCGGCGAAGATAAAACCTTCGCCGCGACGAAGGATGTATCTTTTCAATTCTGTATTTTTGCAAGGGGACTAATCTGCAGTTTTTAATAACCTATAAAGCCAATGTACATTCTACACATTTAAGAGGGTAATTAATTAATTAACCCACCCAATTCAAAAATTGATTGTTTTTGAAATGTATGCTTTGTACTTGTTTGTATATTGCATGGTGCGCGGTACATGAGCCTTAGACCTAAGGGTGAATGTTTTAAATTATTTTGGGTATGTATGGCTGTAAATTTTTTTTAAATAGGGCCTGCGTGTCCTGCCTTCTCTCTTCTTCTTAATGTACATTCTTTTCTCATCTCATTCCCCTCGAATGTAAATCGAGGTTTCTAAATTTGTTGGATGTAAAATTAGTTTAATATTAATTTTATTGTAAATTTAGAATGATGCTTTGTAATGTACTGGAGGACGAAGCGAAGGGCGAGGCAACCATACTTGAAGACTCAAGATATTTGTTACGGGATCCCTAGGTGACCCACGATCCCTCCAGGCTCGAGGAGATCGGTTTTAGTTAGGCCATGTACCGGCACGTTTAATATTTTGTTTAGAATGCATGCTAAGGTTGAATGTTGAATAACATGCCAAACAATGTCATTCTAACAAAGATAATAATCTGATGAGACATTAAATAACAAACCCCTCAACTAAGTATATTAAGTCACGAATGCCTTCCATCACCATGGTTTTAATCAAACCCTTTGTTCGTGAAACCTTGTTCGCCAAAGCGAAGGGTACACTTCTACCGGTGGGAGGTTAAAATTCATTGGAGTTTTCCTTAATGGTGATGGGAGTGACTTAAAATAGCGGTTTTGCTTGTTCGCCAAAGCGAAGGTTGATAAACACGTCATAGGCAAAGTAGAGCGTACATATATTATGTGTGCGTGGTGACATGTAGTGTCCACTCTCGTCTGAGAATCACACTTGAGGACAATGGTTGGAGCCATTGAATTGTGTGATTGGCTTGTTGGCTTTTTCACATTTGAGGTTGATAGTGGGAGCTATCAATTGGTGTGGATTAAGTTTGTTGGCCTACCTAATCAACCCATTTTGGCTTGTTCGCCAAGCGAAGGTTTGAAATGGGCGGGATGGGATCTCGGTCCACTAGGAAAGCCAACGGGCTTTCCCGAGTTAATAGTGAGGGCTATTGGCTTGAGTAAAATAGTGGGAGCATCGTTTAATAAAAGACCTTATTAAATAACAATGAACTTTATAATAACTTTATCTTTTACGCAATTGTAGATTCACCAAAATGAGCATTATGAACTGCGGACCGATAATCGAAAAAGAAAACAGGTTGGATGGATCCAATTTCTCGGTGGTATCGTAATCTTGGATTATACTTAAGTCGAAAAGAAATTGTATATCCTTGAAAAGCCATACATGGTGAGCGATCTGATGCCACTCGGGAAGTTAAGGAAACTTATCAAAAGTTCCTTGATGATCTTGATAGCGTACAATGCTTGATGTTAGCATCGATGACACCTATCTTGCAAAAGCGGCATGAGAATATGGATGTTTCTTCCATAATTCTACACCTCAAGGAGCTTTATGAAACAAATGCTCGACATGAGAGGTACAAGGTGTCGAAAGCCTTTGTTTGGGAGTCGTCAGTGAGGGTGCCCAAGTTGGTCCTCATGTGCTCAAGATGATCGAGCACATTGAGAGGCTTGAGACTTTGGGATGTGGCTTGGATGCAGAATTACAAATGGATTTAATTCTGCAATCCTTGCTGACTCATATGCTCCGTTCATAATGAATTTCAATATGAACACGATGGAAAAACCAAAACCATCAGAACTTCGAACATGTTTGAGGAGTGAGCGGGACTTGAAAAAGTCAAGCTTTGTTTCTTGGTTCTTGCCCAGTAAAGCAAAGGAGGGTAACGGCAAGGAGGGTAAGGCCAAGGCCAAACCCAAGCCCAAGCCCAAAGGACGAGGTTGCTCTTGGGCTTCGAGGTGGCATAGGAAAGGGCAAGGTAGTTTGCTTCTTTTGTGGCAAGCGCCCTTTGGAGGAAACAACTGAGGCTTTCCTCGCAAGCAAGAAGAAGTCGGAGGCTACGACTTTAGGTACTTTCATGATTGAGATTAACTTCTCTCCCTCAACATCTTGGGTCATGGACACGGGATGTGGTACTCACATTTGTCTTGATGTGCGGGGACTAAGGCGAGTAGTGCTCGCCAAGGGAGAGGTGGACCTACGAGTTGGAAATGGAGCACATGTGGCTGCATTAGGCGTAGGGACTTATTGTTTATCTTTGCCTACGGGCTTATTGTTGGAACTACATAAGCTGTTATCACGTACCTTATTTCTAGAAATATTATTTCGTATCCGTTTTGGATAATATGGGGTATCATTTTGAGATATCTAATGGATTGTTGTCCTTTAGTTTGAATGGTATTCTATTTGGAATTGCAAGGTTATATAATGGATTATATGTTCTTGATTTAAACAATAAAGATATTCTCAATATAGAAACCAAGAAAGCTAAGCATAGCGATCAAAACCAAACATATCTACGGCATTGTAGATTGTGTCATATTAATAAGACTCGCATTGCAAAACTTCAAAGGGATGGAGTTTTGGCCCTTTTGACTTCCGGTCATTTGAGGTATGCGAGTCATGCCTTTTAGGCAAGATGACCAAGTCTCCTTTCACGGGAGGACAATGTGAAAGGGCTCTTGAAGGCTGTTAGGCATCATCCATAGTGATGTATGTGGTCCACTAACGTTGAAGCGAGGTGGATATTCATACTTCATCACATTTCTTGATGATTTAGGTAGATATGGTTATGTCTACCTTATGAGACATAAATCTGAAGCCTTTGATAAATTCAAGGAATTCAGGAATGAAGTACATAATATGTTGGGCAAAAGTATTAAAGCTCTTCGGTCGGATCGAGGAGGTGAATACTTAAGCTCGGGGTTTTAGTACTGAAGGAATGTGGGATAGTATCACAACTCACCCCTCTTATACACCCCACACAATGGAGTGTCGAAAGGAGGAATAGGACCTTACTTGACATGGTTAGGTCCATGATGAGTTTTAGTGATTTGCATCGTTACGGGGTTATGCCCTAGAGACTGCGACTCACGTTTTAAACCGTGTGCCGTCAAAGTCTGTAGATAAGACTCCATATGAGCTATGGAGTGGGCGAAAGCCCAACTTGTCTTATCTAAGGATTTGGGGTTGCGAAGCTTATGTTAAGAAATTAACTTGAACAAGTGGGCCCAAAATCCTGTAAATGTATATTTGTGGGGTATCCAAAGGAGACCAAAGGATACTATTTCTACCACCCGAAGAGCGCAAAATTTTTGTTGCTCGATCTGGTGTCTTCTAGAAAAGGAACATTTTCTAAGAAGTACTAGTGGGAGAAAAGTAGAACTTCGATGAAGTTTTAGAACCACAAGATATACTAGGACGAAGGGCGGGATGATGTGCCACAAGGAGTGGTTGAGCATCATGAGGAGGTTACTCCATAAATTGTGGATCAAAGTGAACCACCTCGGGTAGCACGGGAGCTACGTAGATGCGGGAGAGTACGCCATGAGCCGAGAGATACGGTTATCTCGTGACTCAACATGGTGACGTACTAGTCTATCAAGGCGATGAACCCTAGAACCTACGAAGGCGCTATATCGGATCAGATTCCATTAAATGGCTTGAAGCCATGAAATGCGAGATGGACTCCATGTACGAGAACCAAGTGTGGTCTCTGGTGGAACCACTGAAGGGTAAAACCTATAGGGTGTAAATGGGTCTTCAAGAAGAAATGACATGGATGGCAACGTGCATACTTATAAAGCACGGTTTGGTTGCCAAAGGTTTCAAACAAATTCATGGCATTGACTATGAAGAAACCTTTTCGCGGTTGCCATGATTAAATCCATCCGGATTATGCTTGCAATTCTTGCATATCATGACTATGAGATTTGGCAAATGGATGTCAAAGCGCTTTCTGACGGAAACCTTGAGGAGGATGTGTATATGACACAACCTGATGGTTTCGTTCTTGATAGTCAAGCTAATAAGGTATGCAAGTTGCGAGATCCATTTATGGACTCAAGCAAGCTTCAGGAGTTGGAACATTCGTTTTGATGAGGCCGTAAAAGAATTCGGTTTTATCAAAAATGAAGATGAGCCTGTGTTTACAAGAAAGTAAGTGGGAGCGCGTAGCATTCCTAGTGTTGTATGTCGATGACATACTTCGATCGGGAATGATATACCGAACTTGCGATCGGTAAAGACTTGGTTATCCAAGTGCTTCTCCATGAAAGACTTAGGGAAGCGGCCTACATCCTTGGTATAAAGATCTATCGTGATAGATCGCGTAGGTTGCTTGGCCTAAGTCGAGTGCATATATTGACAAAGTCTTGAAGCGATTCGGTATGGAAGAATCCAAGAAAGGATTTCTTCCGATGTCACATGGTGTTTATCTCTCTAAGGAATTGTGTCCTAAAACACAAGATGAGAGAGATAGGATGAAAGGATCCCATATGCATCAGCAATTGGATCCATCATGTATGCCATGCTATGTACTCGGATTGATGTCTCATGTGCTTTGAGCACTTGTAGTAGATATCAATCGGATCCAGGTGCGTCACTTTGGATGGTGTCAAGAACATTCTTAAGTACTTGAAGAGGACTAAGGATATGTTCTTGGTTTATGGAGGAAGATGAGCTCTTTGTAAGAGGATACGGTGATGCTAGTTTCCAAGCGGACAAAGGCGATTATCGATCGCAATCGGGGTTTGTATTTTTGTCTCAATGGCGGTGCGGTGGTGGAAGAGCTCAAGCAAAGCAACTGTGCGGACTCTACAATGGAGGTGAGTATATTGCATTGTCGAGATGCGGCCAAGGAGCGATCTGGATTAAGAAGTTCATCATTGAACTTGGTGTGGTTCCTACGATTGTTGATCCTATAGACATCTATTGTGACAACAATGGAGCAATTGCTCAAGCTAGGGAACCACGGTCTCATCAAGTCCAGGACACATACTCGACGATTCCATCTCATCGGAGAGATAGTTTAGAGGAAAGACGTGCAGATTAGTAAAGTGCATGCGCGACAATCTCGCAGATCCACTAACAAAGCCTCTGTCGCGCGAAGCATGAAAGGCACTTGAAATCATTTGGTATTAAATACATGAATGATTGGCTATAGTGCAAGTGGGAGATTGTTAGAGTAGATGCCTAGAGCCAATCAATTATTGTAGAATTGACTCTTTGTAATAATGTTCATTAATCAATAATAAAAGGCATTTTTATTCTATATCGCGTAAATCATTATTATTGCAATATGTATTGATATATGTCCTTAGAATGGTAGAAGCGTGCGAGGGTATCAAGTGTTTCAAATCTTGATAGTGAGAACCCTATGAGCACATATGGTGGCCATTCTAGAAAGCGTCCAGTGCGGTATTATTCTGAAGTAAGGGCACGATAATACGGTAAGGCTATCATAGTGTTGAGCGACCTGTCGAAGCGGTGTGGCCGATCTCACTTGTCAAGGTTGTTTGGTGACAACTGGTGCAACACATGGGTGCTTGTTGTGGCGGATATACCACGGCAAGTTCACTGGGCACCCGACCCGAGGATTCCATATGGATGGTAACCCCGGTGTCTACGGAACAAATCCTCTAACGAATGGTGGTGCATGTGATCCTTAGACTTGAGATCAGGAGTGCCTTGTGCACCGATTGGTATAGTTTGACACTAGCCTACTGATTCTATTAGGATGTCGATGCGGTGGTGATTGGCTATATCAAGGAGTGTATCAAGACTATGGTGGATTGACAAAGGATTCATCACTCCCAGTGCGGGAGAAGTTATCTCACGGCGCAATTCGGTAAATGGTAATGACACTAAAGCGTGGCCACGGTGGGATTGAGTTGTTGCTCTATCCAGTTATAATACGGGTCATTGGTCAGCGAATATATAATATCGAGTAACCGAAGGTTGACACTATTTCTATGCCTTCGTCTCGTAGAGATAACGTTATGATGAAAGGATCGTATGCGGTAACCATATCGTTGTGGTAGCTACTTTCTTTGAATCCGAATCTATCGGGTGGCCATGATGCCTTGCTAGGGGCCAATCTTGGTACGTGTATTAGTGAGGCGATTAATTGGTGTTAATCGCGATCTGCACTCTACCGGTATGATGAGGAGCCTATGGGTCACACACATAGAAGATAATTTAAGAGCCAAGAAGAAAGAAGGGCGTTTTCGTCTTTTTAGGCGAAAGGGTATTTTGGTAATTTCACAGTGCAATTAAATTTGCTGAGGTCGTAGCCTTTTATTTAATTTGTTAAAAAAATTAAATAAGTGAAATTACGGTTAAATGTGTGTTCGCACATATTTAATTAAATCATCATTATTGTTAAATGTTAATTAAATATTAATTGATTTTAATTAAGATAATGATGAATTAAATTAAAATATCAAATTGGGAGTGTTTGGCAACATGGGGTGTTTGGGTTGGAGCCCAAGCCCATTCCATGTGGGAATAGGGCAACTTGGTTTGCCTATAAAAGGAATAGTGTTTGTGTGATTTTTTAATTGATTTTGCCTTTGAAAACAAACACACACAGCAGCCCCTTTTACACTCACTCCCACGCCACTTTCATCTTGTGATTGAAAAATCAAATACTGATTTTTCTTCTTGATTTCTTAAGGCCAAGGAGGATCTAGCAAATCCCTCCTTGGTTCTTGTTGATTGTCTTCGTGTGGACCTCTACGGTTCGATCCTACACTTGGATCGGTAGCAAACACATTCAGGGACAACATTGGTGGAGCCTCCAAACGTGGGTATGAATCTAAACATTTGGATTTATTTTTCTGATTCTCATTATGCATAAACTGTAAAATCTGTGCCTTGATTTTGGGTTCTAAGGAACGATCCGTGGTTGTAAATTTTTTGTTTTTCCGTTGCGCAACCGGGTCGTTTCCTAACAAAATTCAATTGCGTTTAATTGAAGAGAGTACGAGTGAGGATGAAGTTGTTAAGAGCATGGCAAAACAAATGATCCCAAAATTTACAAAATATTGGGATTCTTATAGTTTTGTGTTGACGATTGCAACTATTCTTGACCCACGTCTCAAGTTTCAGTTTGTGGAGTATGCTTTCAACAAAGTTTATGATTCAAATCTTGCGTACTGAAGTTGGAGACTGTTAAGAATAACTTGCAAAAGCTTTTTCAAGCTTATGAGGCTAAATGTTGTAAAGAAGTTCTTGCCTCACCTTTAGTTGTTTCTCCTGCGAGTAGTTCTACTTCTAGTAGGCGTGTAGATCATTCTTCTGTAAGTCACTATACTTTTTAGTTTTTATATTCTTATGATAAATAAAGTATTGTTTATTGTTTAATTTTAACTTTTGACACTTAAGCTGTTTAAATGATGTAGGATTTTGGTGACTATGAGAGTGTTTTCATTTCCACTAAGAAATCCGAGTTAGATCTTTATTTGGAAGAGATGAGGTTTGATCACGTCAAATATCAGAATTTGGATATCCTCGATCATTGGAAGAATAATGGTGATCGTTATCCGGTACTTACCATGATGGCTCGTGATATCATGGCAATACCAATAACATCCGTTGCCTCAGAGTCCGCTTTTAGTATTGGTAGTAAAGTGCTCAACAAATATCGAAGCTCACGACCAAAAAAATGAGAATCTTTGATATGCACTCGAACTTGGCTATATGGATATGAGTTTGAAGGTAACATGTTAACATAATATTTCGTATATTTTATTATTTAAATTTATTAATATTTGTAAGTTGATCATTGTTTTGTAGATGATGAGGTGAAAGATGATTCGGATGATGATCTTGATGTGCCATTGACTAATCTCGAGACCGTGGAATCAAGAGACTCTATCACGCCCATTGTGGGAATGAACATTTGTTGTCCTAAGAATGTTTTTTGTTGAATATTGGATTATGTATTTGTTTATTTTAATTGGTATTTATAGTTTATTGACTTATTTGGTTTGTTTATGTGTAATTGTGTATTAGTGATTTTGTATTTGTTTGTTTTGGTTGGTATTTGTAGTTTTGTATTATATGTTATTGTTTGTTTATGTGTTATTTGTTTATTTTGGTTCATATTTGTTTATATTCTTAATTGAATTGAATTTAGAGTAGTTGATTTAGGGGGTGTAAATGTAAAAAATTAAAACTGCAGGAATTTTGGGGGTGTAATTGTCATAATTGAAAACTGTTAGGGGTGAAACTGTCAAAACTGAAATCTAGAGAGAAAAAAGGGTCCACCAGCGGGTCCACCACCCGTCCCGTACCCTAGGGTAGGGCACAGGGTCCAAAATATTGGACCCGTATATATCAACCCGTATAAGTGCATGCCGTTGACCGTACCGTTTGACCGGCCATCCCACCCGTTTTGCCAGGTCTAGTTTTAGCACATGCACTATATAAGTGCATGTGTGTTAAAGAAAAAATTGATTCATTCATTATTGAAAGAAAAAAGGTAGCCTTTTTACTCTCACCCTCTCACGTTTCCCTTTGTGTGTGAATCAAAGATTTTTTTTTATTCAAGTTTTTTCTTGAAGCCATTGAGTGGATCTAGCAAATCCTTTCTTGGTTCTTCAGATTGTCTTCATGTGGATCACCGTTCGTTCGGTTTTACGTTGAATTGGTAGCGAAGTTGATTCAGAGACAATTGAAGGAGCCTCCAAACGTGCGTAAGATCTCTGATCCTTGTTTAGATTGATATTATTTTGTGAAGAATTTTGATTTAACATGTAAACTATATAATCTATACTTGGATCTTGGCATAAAAGGAATCGATTCATTCTTTTAATTTTTGTTTTTTGGCTGCATTGGCTAGATCGATTCCTAACAGTCAAGCAAGTAGTAGTGTCATTCTCCATTGGCAAGAGCTATTCGGATTAAGTGCTTTGTGACATCATCCCCATGGATGCTTGTAATCTTTTACTTGGGAGGCAATATGACCGAGAGGTGATCCATGATGGCTGCAAGAACACCTACTCATTTAAGCTCAATAAGAAAACCATAACCCTTGCAACATTAGCCCCACCCAAGCTGTTGTCAATGTTAGAGTAGATGCCCTAGAGCCAATCAATTGTTGTAGAATTGACTCTTTATAATAATGTTCATTGATCAATAAAAGACATTTTATACTATATCGCGTAAATCATCATTGTATGTATTGATATATGTCCTTAGAATGGTAGAACCATGACGAGGGTATCAAGTGTTTCAAATCTTGATAGTGAGAACCCTATGAGCACATATGGTGGCCATTCTAGAAGCTTTGTAGCCCCGGTATTATTATGAAGTAAGGGCACGAGATAATACGGTAAGGCTATGATAGTGTTGACGACCTGTTGAAAGAGCGGTGGTATCTCACTTGTCAAGGTTATTTGGTGATAACCTGTTGCAACACATGGGTACTTGCTGTAGGCAAGTTCACTGGACTGACCCACCAGAGGATTCCATATGGATGGTAACTCTATTGTCTATGGAACAAATCCTCTAATGAATGGTGGTGCATGTGATCCTTAGACTTGAGATCACTGGAGCACCTTGTGCACCGATTGGTGTAGTATGACACTAGCCTAACGTAGTTCTATTCAAAGCTATTAATACGGTGGTGATTGGCTGCATTAAGGAGTGTATCAAGACTATGGTGGATAGACAGAGGATTCATCACTCCCGGGTACGGGAGAAGTTATCTCACGGTGCAATTCAGTAAATGGCAATGACACTAAAACTGTGGCCACAGTGGGATTGAGTTGTTGCTCTATCCAGTTTATAATACAAGTCATTGGTCTAGTAACTGAATACATAATATCGAGAGTAACGGAGGTTGACACTATTTCTATGCCATAGTCTCGTCGAGATAACGAATGATGAAAGGATTGGATTGTACGGTAACCATATCATCGACATGTAGCTGCTTTGCTGAATCCGAATCTATCGGGTGGCCATGATGCCTTGCTAGGGGCCAATCTTGGTCTATGTGTAGTGAGACGATTAATTGGTGTTAATCGCGATACTACACACTACCGGTATGATAAGGAGCATACGGGTCACACACATAGAAGATAATTTAAGAACCAGTTTATAAGAAATGCGTTTTTGTCTTTTTAGACGAAAAGGTATTTTGGTAATTTCACAGTGCAATTAAATTTGCTGAGGTCGTGTAATGCTTTCTTTCTAGCTAGTATACTCGTAAAATAATCACTGTAATTGATTAAAAATATATATAAGAAAATACACACATATATATACGAGTAATAAAGTATGGGCCCATATTTAATTTTTCTTTATATACAAATATTTACAAAATGTTGTCAAAAATAGCAACTTGACAGTGTAGCCCAACCCTTTCACTGCGTGGCGTTACGGCGCGCAACTCACCTATTACCTGCAAAACATTAAAAACAACGGAGTGAGCACTAATGGCTCAGCAGGTAAACCCGCTGTGTGTTAGTAAACGGTCTCATATACGTAGCGGAAACAAAACAAAAATTAATATAGAGATCGTTTACATGAGCCAAGATCAAGGGTATAATTTTACAATTCATATTAAATAAAATCTGCAAAAAAATAAATATGAGTTTAAGAAAAACAAACGCATGTCGGAGGCTCCTCCAAATTTGTCGACGAATGTTTTGCTACCGATCCAAGTGTAGGATCGAACTCACGTAGTCCACACGAAGACAATCTCAAAAGAACCAAAGAGGGATTTGCTAGATCCTCTTTGGCTTCAAGATTAAGAAGAAAGGAAATCAATTGAATTGATTTCTAAGCAAAAGTGTTTCTGCCGTAGGAGTGTATTTCAAAGAGGGGCTGCCGTGTTTTTTCAAAGAAAAATCTGTTTCATTTAATTAACACATTTTTCTTTTTATAGTACATCAATTTGCCCTAATCCCATATGGAATAGGCTTGGGCTCCAACCCAAACCCCCCATGTTACCAAACACTCCCAATTTGATATTTTTATTTTTCCATCATTATCTCAATTAAAATCAATTAACATATATTTAAATATATATTAACATTTAACAATAATGATAATATATTTAAATATGCGCGAACACACATTTAAACGTAATTTCACTTATTTAATTTTTCTAATAAATTAAATAAAGGCTACGGCCTCAACAAATTTAATTGCACTGTAAAATTACCAAAATACCCTTTCGCCTTAAAAGACGAAAACGCCCTTCTATCTTCTAGGATCTTAAATTATCTTCTATGTGTGTGACCCATAGGCTCCTCATCATATTGGCAGTGTATAATATCGCGATTAACACCAATTAATCGTCTCACTAATACACAGACCAAGATTGGCCGTGCAGCAGCATCATGGCCACCCGATATCGAGATTCAACAAAGTAGCTACTGTCAACGATATGGTTATCGTGCAATTCGATCCTTTCATCATACGTTATCTCGACGAGACAAAGGCATAGAAATAGTGTCAACCTTCGGTTACTCTCGATATTATTTATTTAGTTTCTAGACCAATGACCCGTATTATAAACTGGATAGAGCAACAACTCAATCCCACTGTTGCCACAGTTTTAATGTCATTGCCATATACTGAATTGCGCTGTGAGATAACTTCCTCCCATACCCGAGAGTGATGAATCCTCTATCAATCCACCATAGTCTTGATACACTCCTTGATGCAGCCAATCACCACCGTATTGACAGCTTTGAAAAGAAACTGCGTTAGGCTAGTGTCAAACTACACCAATCGGTGCACAAGGCGCTCCGGTGATCTCAAGTCTAAGGATCACATGCACCACCATTCGTTAGAGGATTTGTTCCATAGACACTGGGGTTACCATCTATATGGAATACTCTAGTGGGTCAGTCCAGTGAACTTGCTGCGGTGTAATTGCCTACAGCATGCGCCCATGTGTTGCACTAGGTTTTCACCAAACAACCTTGACAAGTGAGATCAGTCACTGCCTTTCGATAGGGTCGTTCAACACTATGATAGCCCTATCGTATTATCTGTGCCCTTACTTCAGAATAATACTGGGGTAATGGACGTGTAACAACTCGATTCTTATAAAAACATGCACAGTGAAAATACACATAACCATGATATAAAAAGTTGGGCCCAAAATTTTCTTTCATTAAACATATGCATTCTTTACACAAATATAAACAAGGTTTGTGACATATGCAAAACTATCAAAAGAAGGTGGACAGTGTAGCCATTTCTCTTCGTGTGCCGATGTCCATCCGACTGTGTCCTCACTAGAACCTGCAAAAACATAGGGAACAACTGGATGAGCACAAACAAGGCTCAGTAAGTAAACCCCTGAACTCAAATATCTCCGTAATTCTTTCTTTAGATCACTAGCTGAATTACTCTTTCTCATAGCTCATCTATACTAACTTTCTTTCTAGTAAGTCACGGCCCCATCTGACCGGAGGCACGGCTGGGACTCGCTCCCACTCCCAGTGACTTCTACTCATTCTAGCCGATCGGACTTGGTTATGCATGGATTCGGAACCTTTGGCCATGTGAGTGCATAGAATCTCTCGGGTAAACTCGGGTAAACTCGGGTATAGCCCTTATCCGCATGTACACTACGGGCTACACCACTTCTCTTTCTGATATTCTGGCCGCTTTATTGATGCGGCGTACATGCGGGAATACTCTACCCGTACTCACAGGTTCCCCATCACACAACCTACTCTATTCTCTTATTAAGCACTACTCTAGCTTTACTCTATAGTGCTCATTCTCTCTTTCTTTCTACTCTTAGAGTAGTCTAAACTCAAAAGTCTCTACTCTTTCTCTACTCTCTTTTCTAATGCATAAGTAGAGCATAATTAATGCACATCAATAACTCATACTCATTAATGCATTTAGGAAAGGTAGCTATGACATGTAGCAACAATTAAGGCTTTCTACCCTTACTTATGAATCTCTTGAGCATTTCATCATACAACTCATGTGCATAAATAACTCTATTCTAATTCTAACTTTTCTGTTTTATTTAATCAACCAAATGGGAGAAACTCCCTCACAACCATTTAAATTCCCTGTCACAATAAAAACACTTCCATAAGCTTGCTCAAAACTTCCTCCAACTTCTATCAAACTCAACTCAACATCAAGCAAAATACCACAGTTCTCATAACTCATAACTCAAACATAATTACTACTCTCATTCAACAATTAAAAGGAAACACATATGCATTTCAATCCACTCAAAAGAGTTCTTCAATCTCAACTTAGGTTGAGTTTACTTACCTTATGAGAAATTAGCTTCTTTAACACTTCTCCTTTCCTTTGGAAGCTTGCTTTTCCTCTACAATTTAACCAACAACCTTAACATGAGATTCTAATCAAAACATAAGAAAACTCTCATCTAAAATACAAATCCTTACCTTAGGAAGCTTTAGGTTAAAACCCTACTAAAAGTTTCTCAAAAAGGCTCTTGGAAATCCTTGAAAGATTGAAGGAAATTTGAGAGAGTTTAGAAGAATGAAGGAGGCGGTGGAACTGGAAAAATGAAGAACATTCAAAGGCTAAACCCTTTTTAATAACTCTTAATACTCATTCTTCCCATTTTGCCGTTGCTCTTTTATGGAAATTCCATCCATATCCTTTGATTCCTTACTAACTCACCCCCATACTAACATATTCCCCTTGAAATTTCCTTACAAATCACTCCCCACTTTTCCTGCTAATTAGGGGTAGAATGGTCAAATTGCCCTTAGTGAAGAGAATATCTAAAACTTGGTAAACATTTTGGTCGGGACGTCGCCGCGGCGAAGAAACTTCTGTCGCCGCGGCGAAACTATCCAGAAAGTTTCTCTTGGTTTCAACATCTCTTCGCCGCGGCGAAGATCATGCTTCGCCCCGGCGAAGGTTGACACACTACACTTCTTCTATTTTTAACCAATTTCAAGGCAATTAGTCAACACAACACTCGTACTAATGTCAATCAAACAATATTACCACGAAACCATCTCAAATAAGAGCAAACGAAAGAATAGTAACTACGTACCTCAAGTGGGGCGTTACAGGACGTTTCTAGAATGGCCACCATATGTGCTCATAGGGTTCTCACTATCAAGATTTGAAACAATTGATACCCTCGTCACGGTTCTACCATTCTAAGGACATATATAAATACATATTGCAATAATAATGATTTACGCGATATAGTATAAAATTTCTTTTATTGATTAATGAACATTATTACAAAGAGTCAATTCCATAATAATTGATTAGCTCTAAGGCACCTACTCCAACACTGTGCTGCCCTTCTCTCTCTGTTGCTTAAATCCTGAATTTCCTTTCGTTACAACTCATTTCCCGAGTATTCTCTATTATTTCTTTGTTCTTCTCTCCGTTCTTTCTCTATTCTGTCTCTGTTTTACTCTCCGTTTTTCTCTTTGTTTTCTAATTTTTTCACTACCCATGATAATAAGCATGGTATTATGCATATTCATGATGCAAATGCACAAATGCATAAATTATGCATTTTCTTTTCTATTTTTCTTATTCTGTTTCTTTCTTTCTTTCTATTCTTGCCGATCAGACTCGATTGAGGCATGGATTTGGAGCCTTGGCCGTGCGAGTGAATTCTCTAATTATGGGTACAGTCCTCATCCACACACACTTCTAACGGACTGTACAATTCTTCTTTCTCAATTCTGAGGCCGCTCACTAAAGGCGGCGTGCATGTGGAACTATGTCACTCACGGCTGCCCATCGCAACAACCTTCTCTTTTTATTTATTTATTTATTTTATTTTAATTTTATTTTTTTGACACTTCTTTAAGAAAAATTCAGATTTGAATATCTTTAATCTTCTCACTTCTTTCTATTTCCTTTAACATATTTTAGGGCTTTTTCATGCTCTTATGAGTATGTATGCATGTTGATGGTTTCATGCTTATAATTCTTTCTAAATTCACATATTTAAATGCAATTATGCATTATGGAATGAAAACACGTCATTCTCTACCATCTACAAACTCATCCCAAAGTAACACATAATCATTCTCATACATGCACTTCTCTTTGGCATTTCATCAAACAATTCATGTGCACAAATTAACACTAATTTGGCTACACTTCTATCTCTATTTTAGGCCACCAAAAATTTGGAATGAACTCCTCCATAATTAACACCAAATCTGCCCAAAATACACACTTCAAAATTTTCACTTCAATTTTTCCAAATCTCATCCAAACATTCATCAAATAACAACTACACCAACACAACTTCTCATGGATAGGTTCTAATCATTATTCAACACCAAATCCATCAACAATTATACATATAACACATATATATGCATAAAGAAAATTCTCTACGCAACATAACTTAAATCATACTTAGGGTAGGATTTACTTACCTTGTGCTTGAGTAATTCCACTAGAATCTCTCTTCGTTTGGTAGACTTGTTCTTTCTCTAAAACCCTAAGCATAAACACGATAAGAATTCAACACTTTAAAAGTTAATCTCACATCTATTGCAAGAATTCTTACCTTTGGGTGCTTAGGATCAAATCTCTACCAAAATCTAACGAAAAGCCCTCTAAAATCCCTTGGGAATTTGATGAAGAGATGAGAGAAATTGAGAGTTAAGTGGCATGAGAGGGAGTAGAGAATGATAGGGTCTTTTTGCTTGAACTCTTAATATCTCATATTAATATGCATACTTTCCCATTTTGCCCTTGCACTTTCTTTAAAATTTCATCTATGTCCCTTAGTCAATTACCATAATGCCCTCATTTTTAATACATTCTCCATGAAATTCTACCTCTTTTCACTCCTCACTTATGCTTAACGGGGAACTGAATGAAATAATAACTGACTAGTAACTGCGGATGGGCTAGCTTCAGCTTCACTCTGGCCTACTGTAAACACTCGAGCATTGGTACCTCTAGATGTCTACGCTGCAGGTGCAGGAGAGGCTTTACAATCTTTCATTATATGCCCTGGCTGTCGGCATCTATAGCATACATTTCGGCCCAAATCTCTAAGACACTCCCCAGAATGATTTCTTCCACACTTTTGGCACTGGGGAACTTCTCTGGTTCTTGGCTTTTTATTCTACCAATCCTTCCTGTTCTTCTTGGGTTGAAACTTTTTCTTATTTCTCACCTCTCTATTAATGGGGGCATCAGCTCTATCTCTCTGTGAAGCAGGAGGTGGAACATTGGGGGCTACTGCTGATGGAGTTGTCGGGGTTAGCTTATTCACAAATAGTTCTGCCTGTAAAGCTCATTCCAAAGCTTCATTGTATGTGTGAGGGGGCTGGGCACCGGCCATCACATCTCAGGCTATTTCTGGTCTCAGTCCATGCACGAATTTATCTCTCCTTAACTTTGGTGTACTCACTACTCTTGGCGCAAACCTTGCCAGGGAATTGAATTTCACTGAATATTCTTTCACTAAATTAGGCCCCTGTTGCAAACTAATAAACTCCTGAATCTTTTCATGGACTCGATCAACTGTTCTATATGTTAGGAAACGATCCACTAAGGTAGCGGAAAACAAAAACAATAATAACAAGGATTGTTCCATAGAACCAAAATCAGGGTACAGTTTTATAGTTTATACCAAATAAGAATCTGCAGAAAATTAATCTAGAGTTTAAGAAATCATACGCACGTTTAGAGGCTCCTCCAACTTTGTCTCTGAACGTGTTTTGCTACCGACCCAAGTGTAGGATCGAACGAACATAGTCCACACAAAGACAATCGCAAGGAACTACAGAGGGAATTGCTATATCCCTCTTTAGCCTTAAGAAACAAGAAGAACAGAAAAGTATTTTGATTTTCAATCAAAACCAAGTCTGGCGTGGGAGAGAGGAAAAGGGGCCGTGTGTTTTTCTCTTTTACAATGAAAATCAAATGAATAAATCTCATGCCTTTTACAAATAACCTTTTTCTTTTATAGTAAAATTTAATTGCCCTATTCCCATATGGAATAGGCTTGGGCTCCAACCCAAACACCCCTTGTTCCCAAACACTCCCAATTAGATATTTATTTTAATTCATCATTATCTCAATTAAAATCAATTAATATATATATATATATATATATATTAACATTTAACAATAATGATAATTTATTTAAATATATGCTAACACATATTTAAATGTAATTTCACTTATTTAATTGTTCTAACAAATTAAATAAAAGACTACGACCTCAGCAAATTTAATTGCACTGTGAAATTACAAAAATACCGTTTCGCAAAAAGAAAGAAAACAAAACCACCCTTCTTACTTCCTGAGTCTTAAATTATCTTCTATGTGTGTGACCTATAGGCTCCTCATCATACCGGTAGTGTATAGTATCGCGATTAACACCAATTAATCGTCTCACTAATACGCAGGCCAAGATTGGCCCCTAGCAAGGCATCATGGCCACCCGATAGATTTGGATTCAGCAAATTAGCTACCTGTCAACGATATGGTTACCGTACAATTCGATCTTTTCATCATGCGTTATCTCGACGAGATGAAGGCATAGAAATAGTGTCAACCTTCGGTTACTCTCGATATTATGTGTTCAGTTTCTAGACCAATGACCTGTATTATAAACTAGATAGAGCAACAACTTAATCCCATTGTGGCCACAGTTTTAGCGTCATTGCCATTTACTGAATTGTGTTGTGAGATAACTTCTTCCGTACCCGAGAGTGAGAATCCTTTGTCTATCCACCATAGTCTTGATACACTCCTTGATGCAACCAATCACCACCGTATTGACAGCTTTGAATAGAACTGCGTTAGGCTAGTGTCAAAGCGCATTGGTCGATGCAGAGGCACTCGGTGATCTCAAGTCTAAGGATCACATGCACCACCATTCGTTAGAGGATTTGTTCCATAGACATTGGGTTTACCATCCATATGGAATCCTCTGGTGGGTTAATCTAGTGAACTTGCTGCGGTGTATTCGCCTATAGCAAGCACCCATGTGTTGCACCAGGTTGTCACCAAACAACCTTGACAAGTGAGATCAGTCACTGCCTTTTGAGAGGGTTGTTCAACACTATGATAGCCTTACCGTATTATCTGTGCCCTTACTTCAGAATAGTACTAGGGCTATGAACATTTCTAGAAAGGCCACCATATGTGCTCATAGGGTTCTCACTATCAAGATTTGAAACACTTGATACCCTCGTCACGGTTTTACCATTCTAAGGACATATATCAATACATATTGCAATAATAATGATTTACGTGATATACAATAAAATTCCTTTTATTGATTAATGAACATTATTACAAAGAGTCAATTTACAATAATTGACTGGCTCTAAGGCATCTACTCTAACAATCTCTCACTTGCACTATATCCAATCATTCATGTATTTAATACCAAATGATCTCAAGTGTCTTTCATGCTTCTACTGCGACAGAGGCTTTGTCAGTGGATCTGCGAGATTGTCGTCAGTATGCACTTTACTAATCTGCACGTCTTTCCTTTCAACTATCTCTCTGATGAGATGGAATCGTCTGAGTATGTGTCTGGACTTCTAATGAGACCGTGGTTCCCAGGCCTGAGCAATTGCTCCATTGTTGTCACAATAGATGTCTATAGGATCAACAATCGTGGGAACCATATGTTAGAGTAGATGCCCTAGAGCCAATCAATTATTGTAGAATTGACTCTTTGTAATAATGTTCATTAATCAATAATAAAAGGCATTTTATTCTATATCGCGTAAATCATTATTATTGCAATATGTATTGATATATGTCCTTAGAATGGTAGAACCGTGACGAGGGTATCAAGTGTTTCAAATCTTGATAGTGAGAACCCTATGACATATGGTGGCCATTCTAAGCGTCCCGTAGCCCCATATTATTAGTAAGGACGCGATAATCGTCAAGGCTATCATAGTGTTGAACGACCTGTCGAAAGGCGATGATCTCACTTGTCAGGTTAGGTGACAACGGTGCAACAGCATGGGAGTGCATTGTAAGGCGGATATACCACGGCAAGTTCAGAGCTCACCCGCGAGGATTCCATATGGATGGTAACCCCGTGTCTATGGAACAAATCCTCTAACGAATGGTGGTGCATGTGATCCTTACTTGAGATCCCGGAGTGCCTTGTGCCATTGGTGCGCTTTGACACTAGCCTAACGCGTATTCAGATGCGTGATGATTGGCTATATCAAGGAGTGTATCAAGACTATGGTGGAATTGACAAAGGATTCATCACTCCCGAGTGCGGGAGAAGTTATCTCATGGCAAATTCGGTATATGGCAATGACACTAAAGCGTGGCCTATGATGGGATTGAGTTGTTGCTCATCCGTTATAATCGGGTCATTGGTCCAGCGAATATATAATATCGAGAGTAAGAAGGTTGACACTATTTCTGCCTTGCGTCTCGTCGAGATAACGAATGATGAAAGGATAGTGTTATGCGGAACCAACCATATGACGTCGTACACTTTGAATCAATCTGTCGGGTGGCCATGATGCTTGCGAGGGGCCAATCTTGATGCGTATTAGTGAGACAGGTTAATTGTTAATCGCGATCTTGCTATATGCGATGATGACCTATAGTACACATATAATTTAAGAGCTAAGAAGAAAGAAGGGCGTTTTGTCTTTTTTAGAAAGAAAGGGTATTTTAGGTAATTTTAGGTGCAATTAAAGGGTTTGCTGAGGTCGTACCTTTATTTAATTTGTTAAAAATTAAATAAGTGAAATTACGATTAAAGTGTGTTAGCACATATTTAATTAAATCATCATTATTGTTAAATGTTAATTAAATATTAATTGATTTTAATTAAGATAATGATGAATTAAATTAAAATATCCAATTGGGAGTGTTTGGCAACATGGGGTGTTTGGGTTGGAGCCCAAGCCCATTCCATGTGGGAATAGGGCAACTTGGTTTGCCTATAAAAAGAATAGTGTGTGTGTGTTATTTGATGAGATTCATTCTTTAATTTTTGAAAAGAAAAACACAAGCCCCTTATACACTCTCCCACGCCAATCTCTGTTTGATTGAAAATCAAATACTGATCTTCTTCTTGATTTCTTAAGGCCAAGGAGGATCTAGCAAATCCCTCCTTGGTTCTTGTTGATTGTCTTCGTGTGGACCTCTACGGTTCGATCCTACACTTGGATCGGTAGCAAACACATTCAGAGACGACATTGGTGGAGCCTCCAACGTGGGTATGAATCTAAACCTTTAGATTTATTTTTCTGCGATTCTTATTATGCATAAACTGTAAAATCGTGCCTTGATTTTGGGTTCTAAGGAACGATCCGTGGTTGTAAATTTTTTGTTTTCCGCTGCGCAACCGGGTCGTTTCCTAACACCATACCAAGTTCAGTAATGAACTTCTTAATCTAGACTGCCTCTTTGGCCGCATCTGACAATGCAGTATACTCAGCCTCCATTGTAGAGTCTGCTACAATGCTTTGCTTGGAGCTCTTCTAGCTCACTGCTTCGCCATTGAGACAAAATACAAACCCTGATTACGATCGATAATTATCTTTGTCTACTTGGAAACTAGCATTATTGTATCCTCTTACAATGAGCTCATCTTCCCCTTCATAAACCAAGAACATATCCTTAGTCCTTTTCAGGTACTTAAGAATATTCTTGACGGCCATCCAGTGATGCTCACCTGGATCCGATTGATATCTACTACAAGTGCTCAAAGCACCTGAGACATCAATCCGAGTACATAACATGACATACATGCATGATAGATCCAATTGTTGATGCATATGGGATCCTCTTCATCCTATCTCTCTCATCTTGTGTTCTAGGACACAATTCCTTAGAGAGATAAACACCATGTGACATCGAAAGAAATCCCTTCTTGGATTCTTCCATACTGAATCTTTTCAGTACTTTGTCAATATATGCACTCTGACTTAGGCTAAGTAACCTACGCGATCTATCACGATAGATCTTTATTCCAAGGATGTAGGCTGCTTCCCCTAAGTCCTTCATGGAGAAGCACTTGGATAACCAAGTCTTTACCAACTGCTAGTTTGGTATATCATTCCCGATCAGAAGTATTTCATCGACATACAACACTAGGAATACTACTGTGCTCTCACTCACTTTCTTGTAAACACAAGGCTCATCTTCGTTCTTGATAAAACCGAATTCTTTTACTGCTTCATCAAAACAAATGTTCCAGCTCCTTGAAGCTTGCTTGAGTCCATAAATGGATCTCTACAACTTGCATAACTTATCAGCTTGCCCATCAAGAACGAAACCATTAGGTTGTGTGGCGTGCTGTCGTAGGCACCCAGAATTAAAACCTAAAAATACACTTAGTAGTGTAAGTCAGGGTCGATCCCACGAAGAGTGTCTACCCAAATTTTCTTTGATGTGAAAAACGCTGGGGGGTTTGTGTAAAAACAGAAAACAATTTCAGTAAAAGCAAAAACAATTTAATTCGAATTCAATCAAAAGGACGAACTTGGTCTCTGTCAACATCCACCATCGGAATCTTATAACTGATCATTGATGCAAAGAAAATCAATTCACATATTGAATATTCACCGTTGAAAATAATTTCCTATCTCTCCTTAATTATAATTAATCAGGAAACAAGCGATCCTAATTAATCTTACCCCTAAACAACCCTAGACAAGCGCTCAAGATTTAATCTAGTGGCAGCCTTAAGAATTAGAGAGATCGACGAAGCTAAACAACACAAACACAAGCAGTTGTATTTAATTTAGTTGAATGTTCTTCGTAAGGTTACTAATTCTGCGTGACAAATTACTTACCCTAGTTGCTTCACAAGTTGGAGGCATCAAACAATTACGGATTTGATATCAAACTTAGCAGTAGATTTCAACAAATAATACACTAGTAGGCCTCCTAGTAATTAAATGCATCAATCATAAAAATATGCACAGAATAACATTCAATACTCAAACATGAATTTAACACTAAAAACAGAAAGATCTCACAGTTTATTTGATTCCGAGGTTTCCGTTTCCTTCGACCAAGTTACAAAAGTTCTAGCCGCTCATGGCCATCACAAAAACTCAAGTGAAAGAAAATTTCAGAGAAGAGAAGAGAGAGAGGCGTGGTCCCTCCAAACCTACTCTGATCCCCCTTTTAAAATCTAATTTAAGAATTCAAATCCCACTCAATCTCCTAAAAGAAATATTCTCCTATCCTAAAATAACATTAATCCTAATTTAATTCTAATTGGAAATAAAATAAAATAGAGTCCTAATACAATAGGAAGGTGGTGTTTCCAGCTGTAATTTTCGTGCAGCATGTATGTCTTTAAAACGTGCAATAATAGACTGACTTGCATAACAAGTCAGAACGCTCCAGGACGTCGGTAATGCAGGTGCGTCAACTTCAAGCTCGATTACAACCTTGATTCAGTCCGTATCTCTAAAACCTCAAAACATGAAAGTTGTAGATCTCCTTTCTTAGCGTTCCACAGCATTTTTAATCATCTCAATCGGAGCTCGGATGAGAGAATTATGCCCAGAATACGAAGCAGTGGCGAAACTGTCCGAATTCCCCTAATTAATTCCGTTTTTCAATTAACACCTCCATTTGCTTCCTAAACCAAAATAAAGTAATAATGAGTACAATTAGGAAACAAATATGTATAAAAGACTAAACATTAAGGGGGTTAAATATGACATTTTGCATTCCCATCATTGTGTCATATACACATCCTCCTCAAGGTTTCTGTTCAGGAAAGCTGTTTTGAAATCCATTTGTCAAATCTCATAGTCATGATATACAACAATCGCAAGCATAATCTGGATGGATTTGATCATGGCAACCGGCGAAAAGGTTTCTTCATAGTCAATGCCATGAATTTGTTTGAAACCTTTGGCAACCAGTCATGCTTTATAAGTATGCACCTTGCCATCCATGTCAGTCTTCTTCTTGAAGACCCATTTACACCCTATGGGTTTTACCCCTTCAGGTGGTTCCACCAGAAACCACACTTGGTTTTGGTACATGGAGTCCATCTCAGATTTCAAGGTTTCAAGCCATTTAACAGAATCTGGATCCGAAATAGCATCTTCGTAGGTTCTGGGTTCATCGTCTTGGTAGACTAGTATGTCACCATGTTGAGTCACGAGATAACCATATCTCTCGGGCTCATGGCGTACTCTCTTAGATCTACGTAGCTCCTGTGCTACCAAAGGTGGTTCACTTTGATCCATAGGTTATGGAGTAACCTCCTCTTGATGTTCAACCACTTCCTGTGGCACATCATACCGTCATTCGTCTAGTATATCTTGTGGTTCTAGAACTTCATCAAGTTATACTTTTCTCCCACTAGTACTTCTTAGAAAATATTCATTTTCTAGGAAGACACCAGATCAAGCAACAGAAATTTTGCGCTCTTCTGGGTGGTAGAAATAGTATCCTTTGGTCTCATTTGGATACCCCACAAATATACATTTACAAGATTTTGGGCCCAACTTGTTCGAAGTCAATTTCTTAACATAAGCTTCGCAACCCCAAATCCTTAGATAAGACAAGTTGGGCCTTCGCCCACTCCATAACTCATATGGAGTCTTATCTACAGACTTTGACGGTACACGGTTCAAAACGTGAGTCGCAGTCTTTAGGGCATAACCCTAGAACGATGCAAGTAAATCGCTAAAACTCATCATGGACCTAACCATGTCAAGTAATGTCCTGTTCCTCCTTTTAGACACTCCATTGTGTTGTGGTGTATAAGGAGGGGTGAGTTGTGATACTATCCCACATCTCTTGAGGTACTCTAAAAACCCTAAGCTTAAGTATTCACCTCCTCGATCCGACCGAAGAGCGTTAATACTTTTGCCTAACATATTCTGTACTTCATTCATGAATTCCTTGAATTTATCAAAGGCTTCAGATTTATGTCTCATTAGGTTGACATAACCATATCTACTGAAATCATCAGTAAATGTGATGAAGTATGAATATCCACCTCTGGCCTCATCTGTTAGTGGACTACATACATCACTATGGATGATGCCTAATAGCTCAGTAGCCTTTTCACCTTGTCATGTGAAAGGAGACCTGGTCATCTTGCCTAACAAGCATGACTCGCATACCTCAAATGACTGAAAGTCAAAAGGGTCCAAAACTCCATCCCTTTAAAGTTTTGCAATGCGAGTCTTATTAACGTGACACAATCTACAGTGCCAGAAATATATCTGGTTTTGATCGCTATGTTTAGCTTTTTTGGTTTCAACATTGAGAATATCTTTATTGTTTAAGTCAAGAACATATAATCCATTATATAACCTTGCAATTCTAAAAAGAATACCATTCAAACTAAAAGACAACAATCCATTAGAGATCTCAAAATGATCCCCCATATTATCCAAAGCGGATACTGAAATAATATTTCTAGAAATAGAAGGTACGTGATAACAGTTATGTAGTTCCAACAACAAGCCCATAGGCAGACATAAACAGTAAGTCCCTACAGCCAATGCAGCCACATGTGCTCCATTTCCAACTCATAGGTCAACCTCTCCCTTGGCAAGCACTCTACTCTGCCTTAGTCCGTGCACATCAGTACAAATGTGAGTACCACATCCTGTGTCAATGACCCATGATGTTGAGGGAGAGAAATTAATTTCAATCATAAAAATACCTGAAGTCGTAGCATCTGACTTCTTCTTGCTTGCGTGCAATGTTTCCTCTAGTGGCCAGGCTTGCCACAAAAGAAGCAGACTACCTTGCCCTTCCGTATGCCACTCTTAGGACCAAGAGCAACCTATCCTTTGGGCTTGGGCTTGGGCTTGGGCTTGGGCTTGGCCTTACCCTTGCCGTTACCCTTTGCTTTACTGGCAGCAACCAATAAAATAGGCTTGGACTTTTTTAAGTCCTGCTCTGTAGTCCTTAGCATGTTCAAAAGTTCTGAGAGGGTTTTCTCCATCGTGTTCATATTGAAATTCATTATGAACGGAGCATAAGAGTCAGGCAAGGATTGCAGAATTAAATCCATTTGTAATTCTACATCCAAGCCACATCCTAAAGTCTCAAGCCTCTCTATGTGCTCGATCATCTTGAGCACATGAGGACCAACTTGGGCTCCCTCAGTCAGATGACACCCAAATAGTGCTTTCGACACCTTGTACCTCTCATGTCGAGCATTTGTTTCGAAAACCTCCTTGGGGTGTAGAATAATGGAAGAAGCGTCCATATTCTCATGCTGCTTTTGTAGCATAGGTGTCATCGACGCTAAGATCAAGCATTGAATCATCAAGGAACTTTTGATAAGTATCATTTACTTCCTGAGTGGCATCAGGATCAGACTCAACCAAGTAAGGCTTTTCAAGGATATACAATTTCTTTTCCGACTTGAGTATAATCCGAAGATTATGATACCAGTCTAAGAAATTGGATCCATCCAACCTGCTTTCTTTCTTGATTATCGGTCGTAGGTTCATAATGCTCGTTTTGGTGAATCTACAATTGCAGAAAAATAAAGTCATTATAAAGTTCATTATTATTTAATATGGTCTTTTATTAAACGATGCTGCCACTATTTTACTTAAGTCAATAGCCCTCACTATTAACTCGGGAAAACCCGTTGACTTTCCTAGTGGACCAAGATCCCATCCTTCCCATTTCAAACCTTTGCTTTGGCGAACAAGCCAAAATGAGTTGATTAGGTAGGCCAACAAACTTAATCCACACTAGTTGATAGCTCCTACTATCAACCTCAAATATGAAAAAGGCCAACAAGCCAATCACACAATCCAATGGACACTACATGCCATCGTCCTCAAGTGTGATTCTCGGTATCAGTAGAGTGGACACTACATGTCACCACGTACACACAATATGTGTACTGCTCTACTATGCCTATGAAGTGTTTATCAGCCTTCGCTTTGGCGAACAAGCAAAACCGTCATTTTAAGTCGACCCATCACCATTAAGGAAAACTCAATGCATTTTAACCTCCCACTGGTAGAAGTGTACCCTTCGCTTTTGCGAACAAGGTTTCGATGAACAATGGTTTGATTAAAACCATGGTGATGGAAGGCTCACGTGACTTAATATCCTTTAATTGAGGGTTTGTTATTTAATGTCTCACCAGATTATTATCTTTGTTAGAATGACATTGTTTGACATGCTATTAAACATTCAACCTTAGCATGCATTCTAAACACAATATTAAAATGTGCCGGTACGTGGCCCAACTAAAACCGATTTCTTCGAGCCTAGAGGAATCGGTGGGTCACCTAGGGGTCATGTAATAAACATCTTAAGTCTTCAAGGTATGGTTGCCTCGTCCTTTGCTCCGTCTTCAAGTACATTACAAAAATATCATTTTAAATTTACAATAAAATTAATATTAAACTAATTTTACATCAATAAATTTAGAAACCTCGATTTGCATTCGAGGGGAATGAGATGAGAAGAGAATGTACATTGAGAAGAGGAGAAAGGCAAGACACGTAGGCCTTATTTAATAAATTATACAACCATACATATCCAAAAATATTTTAAAACATTCACCATAGGTCTAAGGCTCATATACCGGACACCATGCAATATACAAACAAGTACATAACATACATTTCAAAAACAATCAATTTTTGAAATTGGTGGGTTAATTATATTACCCCCTGATGATTTGTAGATTTGTAATTTGGTCCAAAAGTTTTAAAACTTTACAATCTGGCCCCTACGCACTCGGAAGTGCGCTCACTGCGGCGATGAGTTAGATCGCTGCAGCATGCGCTAGTTAACTTAACCTTCACCCTTTACATACGATTGCTGCGGCGAGCGCTGATTTCGTACAACGCTCGTCCTAAGGACGATCGTCGCAGCTATGGTTTATATCGCCACGGCAAGCGTTGATTTCATAATCAGAGTGAACGCCAAACACGCACGCCGCGGCAATGGGTTATATCGCAAAGGCGAGCGTGCACTAATCTGTAGCTCCAGATCAGTTCAAACAGTAACAAAATACACACTAAATGGATTTTGCAATCAATCATACACACCGATTTAAAAAAAAATCCATCACCCAATATACAAAACTTGAAGATCATCAACAAATTAAAATTAATCGATTAATTGATTTCTTAAAACATGCTTTTAAGGCAAATTTTACGCAGATTCTTTAAAGCAACATATTATCAATCAAATACATATAATCAACCATCCACATAAAACTGTAAAATTTGGTATCCTAGGTTCTGATACCACTGTTAGGAAACGATCTATTGAGGCAGCGGAAAACAAAAACAATAATAACAAGGATCGTTCCATAGAACCAAGATCAGGGTACAATTTTACAGTTTATACAAAATAAGAATCTGCAGAAAATTAATCTAGAGTTTAAGAAATCATACGCACGTTTGGAAGCTCCTCCAACTTTGTTTCTGAACGTGTTTTGCCACTGACACAAGTGTAGGATCGAACGGACGTAGTCCACACGAAGACAATCGCAAGGAACTAAGGAGGGATTTGCTATATCCCTCTTTAGCCTTAAGAAATAAGAAGAAATGAAGAGTATTTTGATTTTCAATCAAAACCAAGTCTGGTGTGGGAGAGAGGAAAAGGGGCTATATGTTTTTCTCTTTTACAATGAAAATCAAATGAATAAATCTCATGCCTTTTACAAATAACCTTTTTCTTTTATAGTAAAATTTAATTGCCTTATTCCCATGTGGAATAGGCTTGGGCTCCAATCCAAACACCCCTTGTTCCCAAACACTCCCAATTAGATATTTATTTTAATTCATCATTATCTCAATTAAATATATATATATATATATATTAACATTTAACAATAATGATAATTTATTTAAATATATGCTAACACATATTTAAATGTAATTTCACTTATTTAATTGTTCTAACAAATTAAATAAAAGACTATGACCTCAGCAAATTTAATTGCACTGTGAAATTACAAAAATACCGTTTCGCCTAAAAAGACGAAAACACCCTTCTTACTTCCTGAGTCTTAAATTATCTTCTATGTGTGTGACCTATAGGCTCCTCATCATACCGGTAGTGTATAGTATCGCGATTAACACCAATTAATCATCTCACTAATACATAGACCAAGATTGGCCCCTAGCAAGGCATCATAGCCACCCAATAGATTCGGATTCAGCAAATTAGCTACCTGTCAATGATATGGTTAACGTACAATTCGATCCTTTCATCATGCATTATCTCGACGAGACGAAGGCATAGAAATAGTGTCAACCTTCGGTTACTCTCGATATTATGTATTCAGTTTTTGGACCAATGACCTGTATTATAAACTGGATAGAGCAACAATTCAATCCCATTATGGCCACAATTTTAGTGTCATTGCCAATTTACTGAATTGTGCCGTGAGATAACTTCTCCCGTACCCAGGAGTGATGAGTCCTTTGTCTATCCACCATAGTCTTGATACACTCCTTGATGCAACCAATCACCACCGTATTGATAGCTTTGAATAGAAATGTGTTAGGCTAGTGTCAAACTGCACCAATCGGTGCACAAGGCGCTTCGGTGATCTCAAGTCTAAGGATCACATGCACCACCAGTCGTTAGAGGATTTGTTCCATAGACATTGGGGTTGCCATCCATATGGAATCCTCTGGTGGGTCAGTCCAGTGAACTTGCTGCTGTGTACTCGCCTACAGCAAGCACCCATGTGTTGCACCAAGTTGTCACCAAACAACATTGACAAGTGATATCAATCACTACCTTTCGACAGGGTCGTTCAACACTATAATAGCCTTACCGTATTATTTGTGCCCTTACTTTAGAATAATACTAGGGCTACGGACATTTCTAGAATGGCCACCATATGTGCTCATAGGATTCTCACTATCAATATTTGAAACACTTGATACCTTTGTCACGGTTCTACCATTCTAAGGACATATATCAATACATATTGCAATAATAATGATTTACGTGATATATAATAAAATGCCTTTTATTAATGAACATTATTACAAAGAGTCAATTCTGCAATAATTGATTGGCTCTAGGGCAGCTACTCTAACACCATATTCTGCTTCAAACAATCTCCTGAATTCTCCTCAGGTAATCAAAGTTGTATCATGGGTATCCTCCATCAATTCCCACCATATATGGGCATCAACCCTAAATAAAAAACTGGCATACTAAATCTTCTCCCGGTCTTTCATGGGGAAAAGTGCCGTCGTATGCTCCATTGATCTAAACCACTCTTCTGCCACTAGTGGTCCACTGTACCCCTAAATTCTGACGGCTGGTGTTGACTGGGCAACTCATAAATCGGCTTAATATGATTCTACACTACTGGGGGTAACGACCTCTCTCTCTCTCCTTTCTAGGGATCGGTACAATCACCGGGATCTGAACTCTCTCCGGTACGGAGCCTCCCCGATTTTCTGCCAAGACTTATTGTATAATATTACGAATCCTCGCTTCATCGTGGACAAAGGGAGTAGATTTTGGAGGGTTGGAAGGTTCACCCGTGCTAATTTCCTTCCTACTACTTCCTCGGGTTCTACGTCTCATCTACATAAACTAACACTTTTAGTCAACTCAATCAACTCATCTACTACAAGTAAGGAAAGAAATAACTTACAGCGGTCAGCTATGGAACATCAATGTGGTAGGAGAGGCACACTATCAAATCCCAAAACCTTTGCTTTGATACCAAAAATGTAATGCTTTCTTTCTAGCTAGTGTACTCGTAAAATAATCACTAAAACTCATTAAAAATATATATAAGAAAATACACACATATATACGAGTAATAAAGTATGGGCCCATATTTAATTTTTCTTTATATACAAATATTTACAAAATGTTCTCAAAAATAGCAACTTGACAGTGTAGCCCAACCCTTCCACTGTGTGACGTTCCGAGCGACCACAACTCACCTATTACCTGCAAAACATTAAAAACAACGGAGTGAGCACTAATGGCTCAGTAAGTAAACCCGTTGTGCTACCCTTCTCTCTCTGTTGCTTAAATCCTGAATTTCCTTTCATTACAACTCATTTCCCGAGTATTCTCTATTCTTTCTCTGTTCTTTCTCTGTTTTGCTCTATGTTTTTCTCTCGGTTTTCTAATTTTTTCACTACCCATGATAATGAGCATGGTATTATGCATATTCATGATGCAAATGCACAAATGCATAAATTATGCATTTTCTTATTCTGTTTTCTGTTTCTTTTTCTTTATTTCTTTCTATTCTTTCTTTCTATTCTTGCCAATCAGACTTGGTTGAGGCATGGATTTGGAGCCTTGGTCATGCGACTGAATTCTCTAATTCTGGGTACAGTCCTCATCCACACACACTTCTAACGGACTGTACAATTCTTCTTTCTCAATTCTGAGGCTGCTCACTAAAGGCGGTGTGCATGTGGGACTATGTCACTCACGGCTCCCCATCGCAACAACCTTCTCTCTCTTTCTCTTTTTTTTTTTTAAAGAAAAATTCAGATTTGAATATCTTTAATATTCTCACTTCTTTCTATTTTCTCTTTAACATATTTTAGGGCTTTTTCATGCTCTTATGAATATGTATGCATGTTGATGGTTTCATGCTTATAATTCTTTCTAAATTCACATATTTAAATGCAATTATGCATTATGGAATGCAAACACGTCATTCTCTACCATCTACAAACTCATCCCAAAGTAACACATAATCATTCTCATACATGCACTTCTCTTTGGTAGTTCATCAAACAATTCATGTGCACAAATCAACACTAATTTGGCTACAATTCTATCTCTATTTTAGGCCACCAAAAATTTGGAATAAATTCCTCCATAATTAACACCAAATCTGCCCAAAATACACACTTCAAAATTTTCACTTCAATTTTTCCAAATCTCATCCAAACATTCATCAAATAACAACTAAACCAACACAACTTCTCATGGATAGGTTCTAATCATTATTCAACACCAAATCCATCAACAATTATATATATAACACATATATATGCATAAAGAAAATTCTCTACACAACATAACTTAAATCATACTTAGGGTAGGATTTACTTACCTTGTGCTTGAGTAATTCCACTAGAATCTCTCTTTGTTTGGTAGACTTGTTCTTTCTCTAAAACCCTAAGCATCAACATTATAAGAATTTAACACTTTAAAAATTAATCTCACATCTATTGCAAGAATTCTTACCTTTGGGTGCTTTGGATCAAATCTCTACCAAAATCTAACGAAAAGCCCTCTAAAATCCCTTGGGAATTTGATGAAGAGATGAGAGAAATTGAGAGTGAAGTGGCGTGAGAGGGAGTAAAGAATGATAGGGTCTTTTTGCTTGAACTCTTAATATCTCATATTAATATGCATACTTTCCCATTTTGCCCTTGCACTTTCTTTAAAATTCCATCTATGTCCTTTAGTCAATTACCATAATGCTCTCATTTTTAATACATTCTCCATGAAATTCTACCTATTTTCACTCCCCACTTACGAAGCGATGTCGAAACTGTCCGAATTCAACTAATTAGTTCTGTTTTGCATTTAACGCCTCCATTTGCTTCCTAAACCAAAATAGAATAATAATGAGTACATTTAGGCAACAAATAAGTATAAAAGACTAGACATTAAGGGGGGTAAATATGTCATTTTGCATTCTCATCAAATTCCCCCACACTTAACTTTTGCACGTCCTCGGGCAAACTAATTCAAACAAACACTACACTTAAGTCATATCAAGAACACCATCATGATGCATAAGCAACAATATTTAATCCATGCATATTCATACCTAACTTAGGAAGCAACAAAATAAAATAAAGTAGAGTTAATGACATTCATCTCTCTTCATCATTTTCCACAATTATTCTCAATCAGTCAATGCAAACAAGGAAACTAATCACAACCAATTCATGTACAACTCACCTCTCAACTTTTTCATCAACTGTTTCTCTTTACTACTACAAATTGGATAGCAAACTAGGGATATTTCTTTTTTCTTTTTCTGTTTTGAAAAAGAATGAGTGCATTTTATGCTCCATCTCATTTCATGGTTGTGTTTATGAGTGAGTGCGTTTTACGCTCCATCTCGACCCATCACATACCTTTTTTTTTTATTTTTTTCTTCTTTCCTATTTGCTTAAACCCAAATTTAGGACTAGCTTAAGAGAAACAATTTTTCTTTTTTTCTTTTAAGGGTTGTTATACACTCCTCAATCATGCTTCGTCACCAAGTTCACACAACTTATCAAGACATATTGTTTCAAACTACAAAGATTCAAATCTGATTAACTCTATTTTATGAAATATTGCTAACATCCTAAGTCAAGGAATATGCTCAATAACAAAGTCAAGTTACTATTTCATGCATCACTAGACGTTCAAAGACAAGACTTAAAGCATAAACCTTCCTAAAAACAAAAAACTATTTGTTTTTTTTTTTTTTTAACAAATTAAAACACAACCTAAATCCCCTCCCCCACACTTAAAACTGACATTGTCCCCAATGTAAGATGAAATGCAAAGAAAAGGCAAAAAATAACCAAAATTTAAAATGCGAGAATAAGAAAACAAACTCCCCTTGGGTTGCCTCCCAAGCAGCGCCTTTGTTTATTGTCGTTGGCTCGACTCAAGGCTTTTCTTCTTGCGATGCACTGAGTTTACTTGAGATGATCACCGGTAACGTTCCTCCGTCTCCAAGGAACACATACTTGAGGTAACTAGGGAAATGCTTCAAATCTGGAATGGGGGCCTACAAAACAGAGGGTAAAGGCCTCTCATTAGAAATTGGTAATGCAATATAAGGAACGTTACCTGACTACTGCTTTAACTTTGGAGAATCATTCAACACTGCAACCGTTTCCTACAAATAAGTGCTCAAGGCAAACTCCTCATTCTCTTTCTCAAGATGCTTACTAATGGCAACTTTCAATCCATCTTCTCCATCAAGTTCAAAAACTTCCTGTGCTAAAGAATCAATCACATCAATAGAGTAAACAGGATTGTCATCATCATCATCAGGATATTTCATGGCATCATAAATATTAAACTTAACAATTTCGCCATCAAATTCCATGGTAAGTGTGCCACTATGAACATCCATCTTAGTCTTGGATGTTTTCAAGAAGGGCCTTTCTAACAAAATAAAAGCAGATTGATCTCCATTTTCCATATCAAGCACATAGAAATCAGTAGGGAAAACTAAGTCATTAACTGGTACCAGAATATCCTCAACTACACCCTTAGGTTAGGCATTAGATTTATCAGCTAATTTAACCACAACACTAGTTTTATTCAAAGCTCCAATTTTCAAAGAAGCATATATAGAATATGGCATGACATTAATAGAAACATTCTCTCATACTCTCACCTTTTCACACCCTTTAAGTTTCTGTTTCCTCTTAATTGTACACAGTTCTTTCAAGAATTTAGCATAACGAGGTACTTGTTTAATAGCATCTAAAAGTGGAATATTTACCTCGCATTTATAAAAAGTCTCATAAAAATCTCAATTTTGCTCATCTTTTCTAGATTTTGCTAAAGCTTGAGGAAAAGGAGGTATTGGTTTATAATCGGACAGAGGCGGAAACTTACGCTTAGGAACACCATCGTCATTGGGAACATTCATGTCTACAATGACGTTTTTCTTCTTTTCTTCTTTCGACAATGCAGGGGCTGCCTTTATTGGAATATCAACCTCTTTACCACTTCTCAAGACGATTGCACTTGCATTTTCTCTTGGATTGACCACCGTTTGAGAGGGTAATTTCCCCGAACTTTGCACCTCCAGCTTACTTATTGCGGTTGCCATCTGTCCCATTTGATTCTCCAAACTTTGAACACTGGCCCTCGTCTCCTGTTGAAATTGCAAAGTATTAGTGGCAATAGACTTGACAATATCTTCTAAAGACATACCAAAATTAGAAGTTTGGCCTGCTTGTTGTCTAGGGGGATATGGCTGCTGATATTGCTAGTAACTTGGGCGGTTTTGAGTCACGGGTTGATTCACTTGTGGATTCCCATAGCTAAGATTGGGGTGATCCCTCCATCCCGAGTTATATGTGCTTGAATAGGGATCATACTTCCTTTGCGGTTGTCCAGGAAAACCACATACTGCATTCACTTGCTCAATAGGCTCCTCTTGAAGAGTTGGGCACATATCAGTTGGATGCCCTACTATTGAACAAATCCCACAAGCCTTCACCATTTGCATATTACCTACAGCCATTTGACGAACAAGAGAAGTTAGACTCGAGGTTTGTTGTTCAAGGGAGGAAATATTTACCTTATTATCAAGCCTAGATGGAAGGTCAAGCCTAGTGCCAAATTGTTGAGAATTGGCCGCCATATTTGCAATCAAGTTTCTCGCGGCCTCGGGAGTTTTATCCACCAAAGCTCCTCCACTAGCAGCATCAATCATGCTCCTATCAGTGTATAGAAGGCCCTCATAGAAATACTGGATAAGTGGCTACTCACTAATTTGATGATGGGGGCAGCTTGCACATAATTTCTTAAAACGTTTGTAATAGCCGCTCCCTACTCATGTACCCATAATAGATACATAATGGAAACACATGGAAGATAACATAAATAGTTGGGCCCAAAATTTACTTTCATCAAACATATATATGTATATAGGTATTCTTTACACAAAAATGTTATCATGTACAAAAGTGACCAAAGACATGGTGGACAGTGTAGCCATTTCCCTTCGCTTGCCGACACCCATCCGACCGTGTCCTCACCTAGATCCTGCCAAACATAGGAAACAACGGGGTGAGCACAACTAATGCTCAGTAAGTAAATCCTTTACTCATCTATCCCCGTAACTTGCTCTAATTCTTTCCTTACGATTCTCATTTACTCTCTCTCTTATACTTCTCTCTATTTTCTCTTTCTCATAACTCTTTTCTATTAACTCTATTTAGTAAGTCATGGCCTCATCTTACCGGAGGCACGGCCGGGACTCGCTCCCGCTCTACGTGACTTCTATTCATTCTAGCCAATCGAACTCAGTTATGCCTAGATTCAGAACCCTTGGCCATGTGAGTATATAATCTCTCTCTCGGGTACTCTCGGGTATAGCCTTCATCCGCATGCACTCTCACGGGCTACACCACTTCGCTCTCTCATACTCATGCCACTCTCTCAATGCGGCGTACAAGTGGGAATACTCTACCCATTACTCACGGGTTCCCTATCGCACAACCTACTCTATGCTCTTTTCTCTCATTTATTCTCTAGTGCTCAATCTCTCTTTCTCTTTACTAAAGCTCACACTCAAAATTCTCTATTCTTTTTCTACTCTTTCTCTAATGCATAATTAATGCATATGGATGACTCATGCTCATTAATGCACTAATGAAATGCAATTATGCCATATAGTAATAATTAAGGCTTTCTACTCTTACTCATGCTTCTCTTGAGCATTTCATCATACAACTCATGTGCATAATAAAACTCTATGTTAACAATGACTATTCTCTTCTCTTGAACCTTCCCAATATGGGAGAAAACTCTCTCATAAATTTTAATTTACTATCAATGAAACCAACACTTCTATAGGGTTTACTCAAAGTCAACTCAACACCGTAGAATCTCAACACTTCTCATATTCCAATACATTCAATACTCATTAATAACTATAATCTCATCTCATCTCATCTCATCTCATCTCATCTCATCTCAATTTCTCAATGAACATAAGATATACACATACATACATAAATCTCTACTCAAAAGAGTTCTTAACTCTCTACTTGGGTTGGATTTACTTACCTTGTGAAAAAGTGACTTCTCTAGTACTTTTCCTTTCCCTTATTGTCTTGTCTTCTCTCTACAACAACTCAAAACAACAACAAGAACAATAACAACCATATAAGACTTCACTATAACTATAAGCAAACTCACATCCAAAGCAAGAATCCTTACCTTAGGATGCTTTAGATTCAAACTCTACTAAAATTACCCCAAAAGCTCCCTAAAACTCCTTAGAAATCTTGGAAAATTGAAAGGAAACTTGAGAGAATTGAGAGAATGGTTATGGCTGTGGAAATGAATGAAATGGAGGGTTTATTACACTTAACCCTTTTAGCTCATAAGATAACCATCACTTCCCAACTTTGCCCTTGCTCTTCCTTGAAAATTCCATCTATACCGTTTGATTCATTTCACTCACACCCCCACACTAACCTATTCTCCATGAAATTTACTTACATATTACTCCCCACTTTTCTTGCTAATTAGGGGTAGAATGTCATTGTACCCCAAAGGAAGAATTCTCTAGAAACTCAATACACTTTTTGTCAAGCCCTTCGCTGCGGCCAAAAATTATAGAACCTACACCATAGGTTGCAGGGCTTCATCGCCGCGGCGAAGCTTCTTCTTCGCCCCGGCGAAGTCTGTAACACAAAACTTCACCAAGTTTTACAAATTTCAAGGCAACCACTCAACCAACTCACAATATCCATTCAACCAAGGGCCAACTAAATATTATTACCACTAAACAAACTCAATTAAAGCTGAATCAATGAACACTTAAGCAATATAGCAAATCTTGAGTACGTACCTCAAGTGGGGCGTTACAATGTTCCCAGTATTCATGGAGGGACTCTCCGTTGTGCTGCCTTACACCACAAATTTCTTTCTGAATGTTGGCCGCCCTCGAAGCTGGGAAATATTTCTCTAGAAACAACTTCTTCATCTCGTTCCATGTGGTAATACTCCCGGAGGGTAGATAATAGAGTCAATCCTTAGCCGAATCCTTCAAAGAAAATGGGAAGGCTCTTAATTAAATTTGCTCTTCAGTCACCCCGGTAGGTTTCATACTTGTGCAAACCACATGAAGCTCCTTTGAATGCTTGCGAGGATCTTCACCTGCAAGGCCATGAAAAGTGGGCAAGAGATGTATTAGTCCAGATTTTAATTCAAAAGTAGTAGCAGCATCTAAAACAGGAAACATTATGCATAAAGGTGCTTGATTCAAATCAGGCGCAGCAAGCTCTTTCAAAGTTCGATTTCCTGCCATGACGTCCTCTTCTTCTAAATCAAAATTGCTAGCAAATTGGGAATCAAGGGCCAAATTGCTTTCCTAAGAATTTCTCCGAGCTTCCCTCCTTAACCTGCACAAAGTGCTCTCTAATTCTGGGTCGAATGTTAAATCACCAAGATGAGAGAACCTGGTCATAAAACAAAAAATCCCATAAAAGAAATAGGAAAAATAAATGACAAATAATGAAAACTGACTAGAAAAAAAATTATTATTATTATTTTTTATGACCAAAAACACAAAACTGGCCAAAAACCCTATCAAACGTTGTTTTTTGGCCTCGAGAGGGTGGGGATAGTGAATCCTAAATGGATTGACTAGCCCTGTGTAGAATTTCGTTTTCTTGGAAACGCGTACTCGCACCGCTCCTAATTCCACCAAAAATCCTGCCGTGAACAGTATTGCCAAATTTTTTTTTTCTGGAAAATTAAAAAAAAAAAGAAAAATAACAAGAATGAAAAAAAAAATCAACTAGAATCACTCCATGGCAACGGCGCCAAAATCTTGTGTGCTGTCCTAGGTAACCAAGATTAAAACCTAAAAACACATGTAATAGTGTAAGTAAGGATCGTTCCCACGGAGAATGTCTAACTGAATTTTATGTTATGTGAACAAGGTTGGGGGGGTTTGAGTAAAACAGAAACAATTTCAGAAAAAAAACAATTCAAATTAAATTATCGAAATCAATCAAAATAACGAACCTTGGTCTAAGTCAATATCCAACATCGGAATCTTACAACTGATCATCGATGCAAATATAAATCAATTCATACCTTGAATATTCACCATTGGAACTATTTCCCTATCTCTCCTTAGTTGTAGTTAATTAGGAAACAAGCGATCTAATTAATCTTACTACTAAACAACCCAAGACAAGCGCTAAAGGTTTAATCTAGTAGCAGCCTTAAGAACTAGAGAGATCGATGAAGCTGAACAACACAAACACAAGCGGTTGTATTTAATTCAGTCGAATGTTCTTCTTAAGAATTAATAATTCCTGACACAGCAAATTCTTAACTCTTATTTACTCACAAATTAGAGGGATCAAACAATTACGGATTTGATATCTAATTAAGCAATGGATTGCAACAAATAATAAGCTAGTAGGCCTCCTAGTAATTAAATGAAACAATCATGAAAATAGGCATGGAAGAACATCCAATACTCAAAACATGTATTGACCACTAAAAAAAAAAAAAAAAAAGATTAGATCTCACAGTTTATTGATTCTGAGGCCTCTGTTTCCTTCGACCAAGTTATAAAAGTTTTAGCTGCTCATGGCCATAATCAAAACTCAAAAGAGAAACTGTAGAAGAGAAGAAGGAGAGGCGTGTGTAATCTTCCCCCAATATGATCTCTCTCTCCTCTTAAAGATATCCAATTCAAGTATTTGAATTCTACTAAATCTCCTAAAAATATTCTAATACCCTAAAATGACATTTATCCTAATCTGATTCTAATTAATTGAAAATAAAATAAAGTCCTAAAATAAAATATGAAAGTGGTGTGTCCCGCTGTAACTTATGTGCAACAGGTCTTCAAATCTTCCAATAATAAACTACCTATTTGAATTGCATGACAAGGCGGAATGTTCTAGAATGTCAGCAGTGCAGGTGCGTTAATTTCAAGCCCAATTACAGCCTTGAGGCAGCGAGTATCTCGCCAAACTCAAAACATAAAAGTTGTATATCTATTTCTTAGGGTTCCACAACATTTTGAATCATCTCAATCTGAGCTTGGATGAGAGAGTTATGCCCTGATTATGAAGCAATGTCAAAACTGTCCGAATTCAACTAATTAGTTCCGTTTTGCATTTAACGCCTCCATTTGCGTCCTAAATCAAAATAGAATAATAATGAGTAAATTTAGGCAACAAATAAGTATAAAAGACTAGACATTAAGGGGGTAAATATGTCATTTTGCATTCTCATCACATTATCACGAAAGGGAAGTGGGTGGCCATTTTGGAGGAGCTAGGACAACAGCCAAGGTTCTTCAATCTGGGTTTTATTGGCCAACCCTTTTCAAGGATTCTTTCCTGATGGTTTAGGAATGCGACCAGTGTCAATGGAGTGGGAATATTTCAAAGCGAGATGAGATGCCACTAAACAATATCATAGTTGTTGAGCTATTCGATGTATGGGGAATTGACTTCATGGGTCTTTTCCCAAATTCTTATGGGAACATGTACATTTTGGTAGCAGTGGATTACGTACAAAATGGGTGGAAGCAGTTGCACTGCTATCCAACGATGCCAGGGTGGTGGTTAATTTTGTGAGAAAGAACATTTTCTCAAGGTTTGGGATACCACGGGCAATCATTAGTGATGGAGGATCACATTTTTGCAACAGGCAATTGGGTGCACTATTGGGAAAATAAGAGGTGAAACATAGAGTTGCGACACCATAGCATCCACAGACTAGCAGACAAGTGGAATTATCGAACAGAGAACTAAAGGGAATTTTAGAAAAGACAGTCAATGCATCGAGGAAGGATTGGTCACGGAAGTTGGATGATGCATTATGGGCCTACCGCTCTGCATTTAAAACTTTGATTGGTATTTTTCCATTTAGGATGGTCTATGGGAAAGCATGTCATCTGCCGGTAGAACTCGAGCATAGGGCCTACTGGGCAGTCAAGTAGCTAAACATGGATTTACGAGCTGCTGGGAGGAAAAGATGTTGTCTTTAAATGAACTCGATGAGTTCCGTCACGAAGCATATGAGAATGCTCGAATTTACAAAGAAAAGACAAAAAGGTGGCAAGACAAGCATATCCGAAAGAAGAACTTTGAAGTGGGTCAGAAAGTGTTGTTGTATAATTCTAGACTTAGGCTATTCCCTGGAATACTTAAGTCTAGATGGTCCGAACCCTTCATAGTTACAAGAGTTTACCCATTCAGAGCGATGGAGGTGTCACATGAAGAAAAAGTCACATTTAAGGTCAATGGACAGAGGTTGAAGCCATACATCGACGGAGTGATGAGTTGCAAGTCAATCCCCCTCTGGCTTGACATTCCAACATGAAGACTTGAGAAAGTCGAGCTTTCGACTATAAACAAGCGCTCCTTGGGAGGCAACCCAAGTGTTTTCATTTGTTGTTGTTTATTTATTGTTTTGGAGTTGTTTAGTTTTCTTATGAATCTTAGATGAAGTTTAATTTGTGTGTTTCAGGTGAATTATCAAATCAAAGGTGAAAACTGGAAATTTTCCGGTTTTTGCCGTGGCGAAGAAGTTTCTTTGTTGCGGCGAACTACATTATGGAAGAAGTGGAATTCGAAAAGTCCCAGACTTTGCCGAGGCGTTGTGGGCTCTGGAATTTTTCACCTTGGCAAAGCATTTGTTTCGCCTCGGCAAAGAAAGTTGGGTGAAATTGGCTAAGGGAAGTTCGTAGTGGTGAAGCTGTTTCTTCGCTGAGGCGTTGTATGCATTGGATTTTTTTGCCGCGGCGAAGAACGTTTCTTTGCTGCGGCATCAACTGGGTAAATTTTTTTTTTCAAAGGAGTAAAGAACTTCGCCGCGGCAAAAATTGTTCTTCGCTACAGCGAAAACTGTTTTTTATAAATAGTGACCGCGATTTTTCGCAAAACATTTCAAACACATCTGAGAGCCAACTTATTCCATCTTCGATCCAAAGCCTTTCCAGTGATTTCCCAGCACAATATCTCACTCCTTAACCTTTCTAAACACCAAAACAACTCATTTTAGCAAAGATCTACGCAAAAAATTGAAGAAAATCGTGGGTTCAAGAATTTGGGGTTTTTGCAATCTAGGCTGCTTTTGGCTAAATTGGTGGTGAATACTTCCTAGTTTTGGTAAGATTTCGAGTTCTCCAAGCTTTTAATTGCACAATTTTGAGTTTAAAGTTGTAGATCTGAAAATTTTGGATTGTTGATTGAGTTGTGGATTTTTCGTATTATTGTGCTTTGATTTTCTTTGAGGAAGTACAGATTGTGAATTATGTGGTGTTGAGGAGTTTGGGTTTGAATTTTGGGAGTGTTTTGTGAAGTGTGGAAGAATTGTAGCTTGGGGGTCTAGGTGCGATTTTTGGAAGTGTGATATTTTTGTAGGATTGATTGTGGTTTATGTTAGAGTAGATGCCCTAGAGCCAATCAATTATTGTAGAATTGACTCTTTGTAATAATGTTCATTAATCAATAATAAAAAGGGCATTTTATTCTATATCGCGTAAATCATTATTATTGCAATATGTATTGATATATGTCCTTAGAATGGTAGAACCGTGACGAGGGTATCAAGTGTTTCAAATCTTGATAGTGAGAACCCTATGAGCACATTTGGTGGCCATTCTAGAAACGTCCGTGTCCCGATATTATTCGAAGTAAGGGCACGATAATACGGTAAGGCTATCATAGTGTTGAACGACCTGTCGAAAGGCGGTGGTGATCTCACTTGTCAAGGTTGTTTGGTGACAACTGGTGCAACACATGGGTGCTTGTTGTAGGCGGATATACCGCAGCAAGTTCACTGACCCACCCAAGAGGATTCCATATGGATGGTAACCCCGTGTCTATGGAACAAATCCTCTAACGAATGGTGGTGCATGTGATCCTTGGACTTGAGATCACCGGAGTGCCTTGTGCCGATTGGTACGATTTGACACTAGCCTAAGCGTTCTATTCAGTGTCGATACGGTGGTGATTGGCTATATCAAGGAGTGTATCAAGACTATGGTGGATTGACAGAGGATTCATCACTCCAGTGTACGGGAGAAGTTATCTCACGGCGCAATTCAGTATATGGCAATGACACTAAATGTGGCCACGGTGGGATTGAGTTGTTGCTCTATCCAGATTATAATACGGGTCATTGGTCCAGAAACTGAATATATAATATCGAGAGTAATCGAAGGTTGACACTATTTCTATGCCTTCGTCTCGTCGAGATAACGTATGATGAAAGGATCGTATTGTACGGTAACCATATCGTTGAGGTAGCTACTTTCTTTGAATCGAATCTATCGGGTGGCCATGATGCCTTGCTAGGGGCCAATCTTGGCCTGTGTATTAGTGAGACGATTAATTGGTGTTAATCGCGATACTATACACTGCCGGTATGATGAGGAGCCTATGGGTCACACACATAGAAGATAATTTAAGAGCCAAGAAGAAAGAAGGGCGTTTTCGTCTTTTTGGGCGAAGGGGTATTTTGGTAATTTCACAGTGCAATTAAATTTGCTGAGGTCGTAGCCTTTTTATTTAATTTGTTAAAAAATTAAATAAGTGAAATTAGGGTTGAATGTGTGTTCGCACATATTCAAATAAATTATCATTATTGTTAAATGTTAATATATATATTAAATATATATTAATTGATTTTAACTGAAATAATGATGAAATAAATAAAATATCTAATTTGGGAGTGTTTGGCAACATGGGGTGTTTGGGTTGGAGCCCAAGCCCATTCCATGTGGGAATAGGGCAACTTGGTTTGCCTATAAAAAGAATAGTGTGTTTTATTAATAAATTGATTTTGCCTTTTGAAAAAGAAAAACACAGCAGCCCCTTATACACTCTCCCACGCCACTTTCTCTGTTTGATTGAAAATCAAACTTTTCTTTTGTTCTTCTTGATTTCTTAAGGCCAAGGAGGATCTAGCAAATCCCTCATTGGTTCTTGTTGATTGTCTTCGTGTGGACCTCTACGGTTCAATCCTACACTTGGATCGGTAGCAAACACATTCAAAGACAACATTGGTGGAGCCTCCAAACGTGGGTATGAATCTAAACCTTTGGATTTATTTTTCTGCAGATTCTTATAAATATAAACTGTAACTTTCTATGCCTTGATTTTGGGTTCTAAGGAACGATCCATGGTTGTAAATTTTTGTTTTTCCGCTGCGCAATCGGGTCGTTTCCTAACAGTTTATAGTAGGGTTCTTAGAGTTGAAATGTTGAGTTAGAATTGTAGTTTGGGGAAAATGCCTAATGCATTGTAACTACAACATGCATAAATAGCAAGTGCACTAGTCGCACAAAGTAATAAAGTGATGAGTGAGTGTCATTCCCACGAGGATTGGTTGTTAAGCACTAAATTTCCTAACTGTTTTCAAGTTGGAGGAACCGAATGTGTTTGGATTAATGGGAGAGATTAAATCTAAAACAAAAACAAAACTTACTAAGTATTAAAGACTAATTAATGAAAGCAATAATTTAAACGCAAGAATAATATCAATTTAACAAACGGTTAGGGTTTTGACTTCATTCGGACTCCATGGATGAATTCTACGGACTATATTAATCCCACACTCACATGCACAGATTGTAAATCGAATTCTCTAAGCTGTCAAACATTCAAACATACATTCTCAGGCTATGAATTCCTACTTTTCCCTATTAAACTTCCGCACCCAACAAATTGAAGAATAATAGATCCAAGTTCATTAAGCTAATGGAATCCTAGATTGATTTCATTGATTCTCAAATCTATCTCTAGCATTCAATACTACAATGGTGATTACCCAAGAAGCTTAACATGATTCATTTCTCAATCTCATCATATTTATCAAATAAATTCCATTAAAAACAGAATAACCACACAATCATTGTAATAGAATATGGAAATAGCAATAATCAATTCATTAACCCATAGAAATCCGAACTTAATCAAAACCCTAACCCAAAATGGGTTAGTTCATAAATAAATCAAAATACACAGCAAGAAAAATAGTAAACGTAGCATTCAACATATTGAATTAAAGAGAAAAGAAAAGATATCTCCCCTAGTTGAAGAATCCATGAGGTTTAATCTCCAATCTTCTCACTTTCTTCATAAAAATGTCAAATCTATTCTAAGGAAAAATGAAAACCAGGTGAACTCTGACCACACTTCTGAAAATGGTAAACTTTTCTTTTTATAGTTTGCCCAAAAACCTATTATTTTCCTAAAATAAAACTGTGCGCTTTGAAGAAAACAAAAATCCTCAGACTTCGCCGCGGCGAAGAAAGACTTTTGTTGCGGCGATGAGGTAAGTTAGAATCTCGTGTTTCACTTCCTTCGTCGTGGCAAACCTTCATGAAGAATTCTGAAATTACATAATTGCCCTCCCCTTGCTTCTTTGCTTGAATCTTCAATCTCCGATGCTTTCTCATTGGAACAAGCTTCATAGTGCTTCAATCTGCGTCAGAACTCCTCAAAATTCTGAAATTCGCTCACTTCTGGGTCCAGAAACTCCAATTTGCTCATTATTTGCTCAAAATGTCCATTTTGGCCTGAAACACAAAATGTAAAGAATTAAGTAGCAATTCAGGCAAAAATGAACTAAGAAGTATCTAAAATCCGACCAAAAAGCCTAATAAAAATAGTATAATTCTTGGATTATCAATGCCGCTCAAAGTACTTTCCAAGGGTAAAGGAAAAGGGAAGAAGGTCAAAAATGAACTAAGAAGTATCTAAAATCCGACCAAAAAGCCTAATAAAAATAGTATAATTCTTGGATTATCAATGCCGCTCAAAGTACTTTCCAAGGGTAAAGGAAAAGGGAAGAAGGTAGATGACCGATTTGTTAATGAGAAGGCTTAGAAACGATATGAAGGGGCAATCCAAATGAAAGATAAAGGATTTATTGCCGAGCGGGGGTTGACCACTATTTATGCTAAAGAGTAGAGTGAAAGGCGAAAGTGGAATGCATTTATGGATGAACCTGCACATGCGGCCATAGAGCCAATGGTAAGAGAGTTTTACGCCAACCTCCCTGATTGTGATCCTGGTCATGTGTTTGTGAGGGGTATTGATGTGCCATTTGATGCAAAGACGATCAATGATTTCTTTGATTTGCCTCAAATTAACTGTGATGAGCATGAGGAATTCAGGAATACACAGTTTGAGAATAATGTGATACTTCCAATCATAAAAAAACTGGATACCACTTGGGAGATTTCAAAGAAAGGAAAGAAGAGTATCAAGGGATCCAATTTGACACCGATGGCTAGGTTGTGGCAATACTTTGTGAGTGCGAGGATGATGCCAGAAACGCATTATAGCACAGTGACTTATGAGAAGGCATTGTTACTCCATTCCATTGCCACAAGAACGCAAATAGATGTGGGAAACATTATCCTGACTAGTATTAAGAACACAGCTTAACTAGGGTAAGGCAGTTTTCCATTCCCACATCTCATTACAGAGTTGTGCATTCGAGCAGGGGTCGAGAAGGAGCAGGGGTCGAGAAGACTAAGAGCAACCTAGCACCGGGACAAAATGACAGAGAACCACACAAGGCATTGCCACATCATCCAGTTCCACAACCACTATGAAGGAGATGATGCAGCAGATACTGGGTAAGATGAAATGGATGGCAAAACGTTAGGATGGGCTGGCAGAGCATACCCAGATGATGTATGACATGCAGCATAGTTGCTTCACCAAGCTCAATGTTTATACTTCAGAATTCTAATGGGCTGACTGGGATTCAGAAGAATGGATGGGCTCCGACTCAGAAGAGGACGATACCGAGGGGAGAGGAGGAGGTTGAAGAATGAACCTGAACACCTGTTTTTGTATTTTATTTTCTTTGTTTTAGTTGTTTTTGTATTTCATTTTGAACATTGAACTCAATTGCTTTTTGTTTCAGATGGTTTAAAGTTTGTTTTAAATTTCCTAGTAGTTGTACAGGTGAGATTAGGATTGTAATATTTTCATATTAGTTAGTGAACTTTTCTAACATAGTGGAACTCACAATATTTCAATTGTTTTTACAAATTATGGTGATGAGAGAGCCAAGGACTGGGTGTTTATGCTGTTGAGCAAAACGTCAACTTCACGGATTAATCAAGGAACTATCTCTTACCTTTGTAGATTTTGTTTTTCTATTCCTAATTCGTGCATAATATGACATTAGGGACAATGTCATCTTTAGTTTGGGGGTAGGAAAAATTTGAAAATTTTTTATTTGTGTTTATTTTATTGTCATGTTTTGTTGTGTATGCCAATGATGAATTGCATAAGTCTATGATGAGAATAGGGTTGTTGGGATTTTATTGTTGAAAAATGTTAAGTATTGTTTCAAGTTTATGTTGATTTACTGCATTTTGCTTGAGGATTTTTGAGTTGTTCAACCATCATTTTCATTATTTTTGGCATGCTTAGATTCATTTTATGTGGTTAGGTGAAGTCTTGATAATGTTTTTGGACTCTAGAACCTAGTTGAGAAATGCTTTAGGCAAAATTCTAGGAATAGACATTATTGAGGAAGTGATTTAGGTGATTTTTCAGAATGTTTGAGCCTTTCCAGCCGACCATGAAATCTATCCCTAGTTACCCATTTGAACCTTATGAAATCATCATTGTCCTTTTCTATCTCTTGTGCAACCAATAATGCCTGAACCTTTCACCCTAAACACGTCCGCAACCTTTAAGAGAACTCTAAACCTAATGCAAACACAAAGAGCTTGGAGAGTTGTGTGAATGAACTAAAAGATTAGTTTGGGGGTTATGAGAAGGGCAAGAAGAATAAGAGGGGTAATTAACCTCAAAATGATTATTGTTTTACAAAAAAAAAAAAAAAAAAAAAAATTCTCAAATCTAGAATCTAAGAATTGCATGACAATTACAAAAATGAGAAGTGCACATGTTTGAGGGTTATAAATTGGTTGACTTTGTAGTGATGGTTGAGGAAGAAAGTGGAAGTTGATTTGAGTCTTGATGTTTGTGTTAGAGTAGATGCCCTAGAGCCGATCAATTATTGTAGAATTGACTCTTTGTAATAATGTTCATTAATCAATAAAAGGCATTTTATTCTATATCGTGTAAATCATTATTATTGCAATATGTATTGATATATGTCCTTAGAATAGTAGAACCGTGACGAGGGTATCAAGTGTTTCAAATCTTGATAGTGAGAACCCTATGAGCACATATGGTGGCCATTCTAGAAACGTCCGTAGCCCCAGTATTATTCTGAAGTAAGGGCACAGATAATACGGTAAGGCTATCATAGTGTTAGTATTATTCTGAAGTAAGGGCACAGATAATACGGTAAGGCTATCATAGTGTTGAACGACCCTGTCAAAAGGCCATGACTGATTTCACTTGTCAAGGTTGTTTGGTGACAACCTGGTGCAACACATGGGTGCTTGCTGTAGGCGATTACATCGCAGCAAGTTCACTGGACTGACCCACCAGAGGATTCCATATGGATGGCAACCCTAGTGTCTATGGAACAAATCCTCTAACGAATGGTGGTGCATGTGATCCTTAGACTTGAGATTACCGGAGCGCCTTGTGCACCGATTGGTGTAGTTTGACACTAGCCTAACGCAGTTCTTTTCAGAGTTGTCAATACGGTGGTGATTGGCTGCATCAAGGAGTGTATCAAGACTATGGTAGATTGACAGAGGATTCATCACTCCTGAGTACGAGAGAAGTTATCTCACGGCGCAATTCAGTATATGGCAATGACATTAAAACTATGGCCACAGTGGGATTGAGTTGTTGCTCTATCCAGTTTATAATACAGGTCATTGGTCTAGAAATTGAATACAAAATATCGAGAGTAACCGAAGGTTGACACTATTTCTATGCCTTCATCTCAGAGAGATAACGTATGATGAAAGGATTGAATTGCACGGTAACCATATCGTTGACAGGTAGCTACTTTACTGAATCTGAATCTATCGGGTGGCCATGATGCCTTGCTAGGGGCCAATCTTGGTCTGTGTATTAGTGAGACGATTAATTGGTGTTAATCGCAATACTATACACTGCCGATATGATGAGGAGCCTATGAGTCACACACATAGAAGATAATTTAAATCCAAGAAGAAAGAAGGGCGTTTTCGTCTTTTAAGGCGAAAGGGTATTTTGGTAATTTCACAGTGCAATTAAATTTGCTGAGGTCGTGGCCTTTATTTAATTTGTTAGAAAAATTAAATAAGTGAAATTACGTTTAAATTTGTGTTCGCACATATTTAAATATATTATCATTATTGTTAAATGTTAATATATGTTCAAATATATATTAATTGATTTTAATTGAGATAATGACGAAAAAAAAAAATATCAAATTGGGAGTGTTTGGCAACGTGGGGCGTTTGGGTTGGAGCCCAAGCCTATTCCATATGGGATTAGGGCAACTTGATTCACTATAAAAAGAAAAGTGTGTGTATTAATTAATTAATTAATTGATTTCTTTTTAAAAGAAAAACACACACAGCAGCCCCTTTTTGAATACATTCCCACGGCATAATTTTTTTTTGCCTAAAATCAATTCAATTGATTTTGTTTTCTTCTTAATCTTGAAGCCAAAGAGGATCTAGCAAATCTCTCTTTGGTTCTTTTTGAGATTGTCTTCGTGTGGACTACGCAGGTTCGATCCTACACTTGGATCGGTAGCAAAACATTCGTTGACAAATTTGGAGGAGCCTCCAAAGTGCATTTGTTTTCTTTAAACTTAGATTTATTTTTCTGTAGATTTTATTTAATATGAATTGTAAAATTATACGCTTGATCTTGGCTCATGTAAACGATCCTTGAATTATTTGTTTTGTTTCCGTTGCGTATATGGGACCGTTTACTAACAGTGGTATCAGAGCCTAAGGTACTGAATTTTACAATTTTTATGTGTATGGTTGATAACATGTATTTGATGATAATATGTTGCCATATTGAATCTGCGTAAATCTGTCTTAAAACATGTTTTTAAGAAATTGATTAATCAATTAAATTTTTTATTTGTTGATGATCTGCTGGTTTGGTATAATGGTTGTTGAATTTTTGTTGAGATCAATGTGTTTGATTGATTGCAAAATCCGTTTAGAGTGTTTTTGGTTGCTGTATGAACAGATCCAGAGCTACAGATCTATGTACGCGCGCGCGATATAACGATCGCAGCGGCGACAACTACTCGCCGCGGCGATCGTGCGTTATTAGGCGTTGTACCAAATCGCCGTGGCGAACGTACATAGAGCGTGAACGTCAAGTAACCAACACACGCTACGGTGATCTAACTCATCACCGCAGCGAGTGCACTTCCGAGTGCGAAGGGGGCCAGAATGTAAAGTTTCAAAACTTTTGGACCAAAGCAGATCTACAAATTGTGAGGGGTAAATTATAATTAACCCACTAATTTAAAAATTTGATTGTTTTTGAAATGTATGCTTTGTACTTGTTTGTATATTGCATGGTGCCCGGTACATGAGCCTTAGACCTAAGGGTGAATGTTTTAAAATATTTTTGGGTATGTATGGTTGTATAATTTATTAAATAGGGCCTGCGTGTCCTGCCTTTCTCGTATTCTCGATGTACCTTCTCTTCTCATCTAATTCCCCTGGAATGTAAATCGAGGTTTCTAAATTTATTGATGTAAAGAATTTGTATAATTATTTATTGTAAATTTAGAACGATAATTTTTGTAATGTACTTGAAGACGGAGTAAAGGACGAGGCAACCATACTTGAAGACTCAAGATATTTATTACAGGACCCTTAGGTGACCCACCGATTCCTCTAGGCTTGAGGAAATCGGTTTTAGTTAGGCCATGTACGGGCACGTTTTATATTATGTTTAGAATGCATGCTAAGGTTGAATGTTGAAGAACATGCTAAACAATGTCATTCTAACAAAGATAATAATCTGGTGAGACATTAAATGACAAGCCCCTCAACTAAGGTCTATTAAGTCACGTAAGCCTTCCATCGCCATGGTTTCAATCAAACCACTGTTTGTCGAAACCTTGTTCGCCAAAGCGAAGGGTACACTTCTACCAGTGGGAGGTTAAAATGCATTGGAGTTTTCCTTAATGGTGATGGGTCGACTTAAAATAACAGTTTTGCTTGTTCGCCAAAGCGAAGGTTGATAAACACGTCATAGGCATAGTAGAGTAGTACACATATAATGTGTACATGGTGACATGTAGTGTCCACTCTACTGATACTGAGAATCACACTTGAGGACAATGGCATGTAGTGTCCATTGGATTGTGTGATTGGCTTGTTGGCTTTTTCACATTTGTGGTTGATAGTAGGAGCTATCAACTGGTGTGGATTAAGTTTGTTGGCCTACCTAATCAACTCATTTTGGCTTGTTCGCTAAAGCGAAGGTTTGAAATGGGCAGGATGGGATCTCGGTCCACTAGGAAAGTCAACGGGCTTTCCCGAGTTAATAGTGAGGGCTATTGGCTTGAGTAAAATAGTGGGAGCATCGTTTAATAAAAGACCATATTAAACACTAATGAACATGTTAATAACGGTTACTTATTCTGCCCTTGTAGATTCACTTAAAATTGAGCAAAATGATCCCAACATCGCTGCGACAAATCATCGAACTGGGAGAGAAATGGAATGGTGAAAATTTCGTTGTGGTATAGAAGTATAAATAATATACTTCAGTCAAGCGATAGATTATACACCATTGAGCAAGCTCTATCACCGAGCTCTTGATAGTTCTATCCATGAGGCTGGTATGTATATGTGAAGCATACACATGATGCAAAAGCAGAAATGACTAGATACATTGTGCTTGCATCAATGGCACCATTACTGCGACAGTAGTCCCAGAAAATGGATTTAGCTTATATTCTTCATTTTCTTCGAAGAAATGAGAAGCATATGGTGTCTCGGTCGTTATTCAGATGTAGGATGGAAGAGGGTACCAAAATTGGCGATCATATGCTCAATTGGATCGAGTATATGAACAAGCTCAAGATTTTGGGATGTGGACTTAATGAAGGTTTAGCGATAAACCTAATATTATAGTCATTGCCAGATTCTTATTCTCAATTCGTCTATGACTTTATTAAGGAAGATAAGAAGAATACCCTTTCCGAGCTTCTGGATTTGTTAAAGGCTATTGAGTCAGGCATGAAAATGTCAGAAACATTGACATTGGTTGAAGCCAACTCAAGTGAGAAGGAAGGGGCTCAGAAGTCGATGGAAAGAACTGTTGCAGAAAGGAAAGGCGTTTGTCCTCATTGTGGGAATCCTAGCCACTGGAGGAAACATTGCAAGGCCTTCCTAGCTGAAGGGAAGAAGAATGTTACTGCTTCGTCAGGTACGTTATTGAGGTTAACTTCTCCCATAAACATCTAGTTGACACAAAATGTGGTACTCACATTTGATTGATGTGTAGGAACTACGGTAAAGTAGATTGTTCAACGAGGGAGAGGTGGACCTACCAGTTGGAAATGAAACACGTCTTTCTTTGCATTTCTGTAGGATCTTATCGTCTGATTTAGCTGATGGACTTGTTTCTTGGAACTTGTGGATTATTATGGTTTTTCTTAAGTTTCTAGAAATTATATTTCTGTGTCCACACAGGACAAATGAGAATATTAGTTTACTAATGGATTATTGTCCTTGAGTATAAATAATATTCTTTATGGGACTGTTTCATAATAATATGTTCTTAAGAAAGACAACAAGGATAATCTCAAAATGACAACTATGCCAACTTTAGCAAGTTGAGCTAAACATACCTGAAGGAATGTGGGATAGTATCACAACTCACCCCTCCTTATACACCCCAACACAAAGAAGTGTCGGAAAGGAGGAACCGGACCTTACTTGATATGGTTAGGTCCATGATGAGTTTTAGTGATTTACCTTCATCGTTCTAGGGTTATGCCCTAGAGACTACGACTCACGTTTTGAACCGTGTGCCATCAAAGTTTGTAGATAAAACTCCATATGAGCTATGGAGTAGGCGAAAGCCTAACTTGCCTTATCTAAGGATTTGGGGTTGCGAAGCTTATGTTAAGAAATTGACTTGAACAAGCTGGGCCCAAAATCTTGTAAATGTATATTTGTGGGGTATCCAAAGGATACTATTTCTACCACCCGGAAGAGCGCAAAATTTTTATTGCTCGTTCTGGTGTCTTCCTAGAAAAGGAATATTTTCTAAGAAATACTAGTGAGAGAAAAGTAGAACTCGATGAAGTTCTAGAACCACAAGATATACTAGACGAAGGACGGAATGATGTGCCACAGGAAGTGGTTGAGCATCATGAGGAGGTTACTCCACAACTTGTGGATCAAAGTGAAGCACCTCAGGTTGCACAAGATCTACGTAGATTTGGGAGAGTACACCATGAGTCCGAGAGATACGGTTATCTCGTGACTCAACATGGTGACGTACTGGTCTACCAAGATGATGAACCCAGAACCTACAAAGATGCTATATCGGATCCAGATTCTGTTAAATGGCTTAAAGCCATGAAATTTGAGATGGACTCCATGTACCAGAACCAAGTGTGGTCTCTGGTGGAACCACTTGAAGGGGTAAAACCCATAGGGTGTAAATGGGTCTTCAAGAAGAAGCCTGACATGGATGGCAACATGCATACTTATAAAGCATGGCTGGTTGCCAAAGGTTTCAAACAAATTCATGGCATTGACTATGAAGAAACCTTTTCGCCGGTTTCCATGATTAAATCCATCCAGATTATGGTTGCAATTGCTGCATATTATGACTATGAGTTTGGGCAAATGGATGTGAAAACTACTTTTCTGAATGGAAACCTTGAGGAGGATGTGTATATGACACAACCTAATGGTTTCGTTCTTGATAGTCAAGCTAATAAGGTATGGAAGTAGCAGAGATCCATTTATGGACTCAAGCAAGCTTCAAGGAGCTGGAACATTCGTTTTGATGAAGCCGTAAAACAATTCGGTTTTATCAAGAACGAAGATGAGCCATGTGTTGACAAAATGGTGAGTGGGAGCACAGTAGCATTCCCAGTGTTGTATGTCGATGACACACTTCTGATCGGGAATGATATACCGAACTTGTAGTTGGTAAAGACTTGGTTATCCAAGTGCTTCTCCATGAAGGACTTAAGGGAAGCAGCCTACATCCTTGGAATAAAGATCTATCGTGATAGATCATGTAAGTTGCTCAAACTAAGTCAAAGTACATAGACAAGGTACTGAACACATTCAATATAGAAAAAATCCAAGAGGGGATTTCTTCTGATGGCATATGTTGTCTATCTCTGTAAGGATATGTGTCTTTAACCACACAATGAGAGAGATAGAATGAAGAGGATCCCACATGCTTTAGCAAGTGGATCCATCTTGTATGATAAGATTGATATCTAATGTGCATTCAGCACTTGTAGTGGATATCAATCAGGCTCAAGTGAGCAATATGTTATGTACTTAGATTGATGTCTTATGTGCATTCAGCACTAGTAGAAGATATCAACTAAATCCAAGTGAATGACACTGGGTGAGTGTCAATGGACATTCTTAAGTACTTAAAAAGGGCTTAAGAATATATATTCTTGGATTATGGAGGAAAGATGAGCTCACTATAAGAGAATACAGTGACGCTATTTCCAAAGGGGAAAAGGATGATTATAGTTCGCAATTTGGGATTACACAATTTGTCTCAATGTAATTGCAGTGGGCTGGAAGAGCTCGAAACAGTGTACTGCAACGAATTCTACAATTGATGCTAAGTGTACTGCATTTTTAATGCGGTAGTGTGGCGATTTGGATCAAGAAGTTCATTCTTGAACTTGATGTGATTTCAAGCATTGCTAATCCGGTATAGTTATCTGCGATAACAATGGAGCCATTGTTGTGGCTGAGGAATCACAGTCTCACCAGTAATCCAAACACTTACTTAGTTGATTCAATCTGATCTGAAGGATCGATAAGAAAGGGAATGTGCAGATTTGCAGAATACCTACCAACCCACTATTAAAGTTTCTGTTGTAGTAGAAGCATGATGGGCACTTGGGTCATTCAATGTTGAGTGCATGAATGACTGGCTATAGTGCAGGCACTTAGGTCATTCAGTGTTGAGTGCATGAATGATTGGCTATAGTGCAAGTGGGAGATTGTTAGAGTAGATGCCCTAGAGCCAATCAATTAATGTAGAATTGACTCTTTGTAATAATGTTCATTAATTAATAAAAGGCAATTTATTCTATATCGCGTAAATCATTATTATTGCAATATGTATTGATATATGTCCTTAGAATGGTAGAATCGTGACGAGGGTATCAAGTGTTTCAAATCTTGATAGTGAGAACCCTATGAGCACATATGGTGGCCATTCTAGAAACGTCTGTAGCCCCAGTATTATTCTGAAGTAAGGGCACAGATAATACGATAAGGCTATCATAGTGTTGAACGACCTTGCCGAAAGACAGTGACTGATCTCACTTGTCAAGGTTGTTTGGTGACAACCTGGTACAACACATGGGTGCTTGTTGTAGGCGATTACACCATAGCAAGTTCACTAGGCTGACCCACCAGAGGATTCCATATGGATGGAAACCCTGGTGTCTATGGAACAAATCCTCTAATGAATGGTGGTGCATGTGATCCTTAGACTTGAGATCACCAGAGCGCCTTGTGCACCGATTGGTGTAGTTTGACACTAGCCTAACGCAGTTCTTTTCAAAGCTATCAATACGGTGGTGATTAGCTGCATCAAGGGGTGTATCAAGACTATGGTGGATTGACAGAGGATTCATCACTTATGGGTACGGGAGAATGTTATCTCACAGCGCAATTCAGTATATGGCAATGACAGTAAAAATGTGGCCACAGTGGGGTTGAGTTGTTGCTCTATCCAGTTTATGATACGGGTCATTGGTCCAGAAACTGAATACATAATATCGAGAGTAACCGAAGGTTGACACTATTTCTATGCCTTTATCTCGTCGAGATAACGTATGATGCAAGGATCGAATTGCACGGTAACCATATCGTTGACAGGTAGCTACTTTGCTAATCTGAATCTATCGGGTGGCCATGACGCCTTGCTAGGGGCCAATCTTGGTCTGTGTATTAGTGAGATGATTAATTGGTGTTAATCGCGATACTATACACAGCCGGTATGATGAGGAGCCTATGGGCCACACACATAGAAGATAATTTAAGATCCAAGAAGAAAGAAGGGTGTTTTCGTCTTTTAAGGCGAAAGGGTATTTTGGTAATTTCACAGTACAATTAAATTTGCTGAGGTCGTAGCCTTTATTTAATTTGTTAGAAAAATTAAATAAGTGAAATTACGTTTAAATGTGTGTTCGCACATATTTAAATATGTTATCATTATTGTTAAATGTTAATATATATTTAAATATATATTAATTGATTTTAATTGAGATAATGATGGAAAATAAAATAAATCAAATTGGGAGTGTTTGGCAACATGGGGCGTTTGGATTGGAGCCCAAGCTATTCCATATAGGATTAGGGCAACTTAATTAACTATAAAAGGAAAAGTGTGTGTTAATTAATTTGATGAATTGATTTTCTCTTTGAAATTAAAACACACACAGCAGCCCCATGATTTGGGTTTTGGCCTAAAATCAATTCTATTGATTTGCTTTCTTCTTAATCTTGAAGCCAAAGAGGATCTAGCAAATCCCTCTTTGGTTCTTTTGAGATTGTCTTCGTGTGGACTACGCAGGGTGATGGGAATGCAAAATGTCATATTTAACCCCCTTAATGTTTAGTCTTTTATATGTATTTGTTTCCTAATTGTACTCATTATTACTTTATTTTGGTTTAGGAAGCAAATGGAGGTGTTAATTGAAAAACGGAATTAATTAGGGGAATTCGGACAGTTTCGCCACTGCTTTGTATTCTGGGCATAATTCTCTCATCCGAGCTCCGATTGAGATGATTCAAAATTTTGTGGAACGCTAAGGAAGATATCTACAACTTTAATGTTTTGAGTTTTTAGAGATACTGGCTGAATAAAGGTTGTAATCGAGCTTGAAGTTGATGCACCTGCATTGCTGACGTCCTGGAGCGTTCTGACTTGTTATGCAAGTCAGTCTATTATTGCACGTTTTGAAGACATACATGCTGCACGAAAATTGTTAGGAAACGACCCGGTTGCGCAGCGGAAAACAAAAATTTTACAACCACGATCGTTCCTTAGAACCCAAAATCAAGGCATAGATTTTACAGTTTATGCATAATAAGAATCTGCAAAAAATATATAAATCCAAAGGTTTAGATTCATACCCACGTTTGGAGGCTCCACCAATGTTGTCCCTGAATGTGTTTGCTATCGATCCAAGTGTAGGATCGAACCGTAGAGGTCCACACGAAGACAATCAACAAGAACCAAGGAGGGATTTGCTAGATCCTCCTTGGCCTTAAAAATCAAGAAGAAGATCGGTATTTGATTTTCAATCAAAGCAGTGAGATTGGCGTGGGAGAGTGTATAAGGGGAATCTTTGTGTTTTTCTTTTCAAAAATTAAAGAATGAATCTCTTAAAATAACACACACACACTATTCTTTTTAGAGGCAAACCAAGTTGCCCTATTCCCACATGGAATGGGCTTGGGCTCCAACCCAAACACCCCATGTTGCCAAACACTCCCAATTTGATATTTTAATTTAATTCATCATTATCTTAATTAAAATCAATTAATATTTAATTAACATTTAACAATAATGATGATTTAATTAAATATGCGAACACACATTTAACCGTAATTTCACTTATTTAATTTTTTAACAAATTAAATAAAAGGCTACGACCTCGGCAAATTTAATTGCCTTTGTGAAATTACCAAAATACCCTTTCGCCTAAAAAGGCACAGCGCCCTTCTTTCTTCTTAGCTCTTAAATTATCTTCTATGTGTGTGACCCATAGGCTCCTCATCATACCGGCGATGTACGGTATCGCGATTAACACCAAGTTGGTCGTCTCACTAATACAGACCAAGATTGGCCCCTAGCAGGCATCATGGCCACCCGATAGGGTTCGGATTCACAAAGTAGCTACTGCATCGCGATATGGTTACCGTACAATACGATCCTTTCATCATCGTTATCTCGGCGAGGCGAAGGCATAGAAATAGTGTCAACCTTCGGTTACTCTCGATATTATATATTTAGTTTACGGACCAATGACCGTATTATAATCTGGATGAGCAACAACTCAATCCCACTTTGTGGCCACGATTTTAGTGTCATTGCCATATCTTGAATTGCGCCGTGAATAACTTCTCCCGCACCCGGGAGTGATGAATCCTTTATCAATCCACCATAGTCTTGATACACTCCTTGATATAGCCAATCACCACCGTCTTGCGACTCACGAATAGAAGCTGCGTTAGGCTAGTGTCAAAGCGTGCCAATCGGTGCACAAGGCACTCGGTGATCTCAAGTCTAAGGATCACATGCACCACCATTCGTTAGAGGATTTGTTCCATAGACACGGGGTTACCATCCATATGGAATCCTACGGTGGGTCGATCCAGTGAACTTGTTGTGGTATATCCGCCTACAACAAGCACCCATGTGTTGCACCAGGTTGTCACCGAACAACCTTGACAAGTGAGATCGATCCACGCCTTTCGGCGAGGGTCGTTCAACACTATGATAGCCTTACCATATTATACATGCCCTTACTTGAGAATATCTGGGGCTACGGACGTTTCTAGAATGGCCACCATATGTGCTCATAGGGTTCTCACTATCAAGATTTGAAACACTTGATACCCTCGTCACGGTTCTACCATTCTAAGGACATATATCAATACATATTGCAATAATAATGATTTACGCGATATAGAACAAAATGCCTTTTATTATTGATTAATGAACATTATTACAAAGAGTCAATTCTACAATAATTGATTGGCTCTAGGGCATCTACTCTAACAAAAATTACAGCTGGAAAAACCACTTTCCTATTTTATTAGGACTCTATTTTATTTTATTTCCAATTAGAATTAAATTAGGATTAATGTTATTTTAGGATAGGAGAATATTTCTTTTAGGAGATTGAGTGGGATTCGAATTCTAAAATTGGATTTTAAAAGGGAGATCAGATTAGGTTTTGAGGACACGCCTCTCTCTGGTCTTCTCTGAACTTTTCCTCTGTAATCCGATGATGGCCATGAGAGGCTGATTTTGATAACTTGGTCGAAGTAAACGGAAGCCTCGGAATCGATAAAGCGTGAGATCTAATATATTTTTTCTTTGTGTTCAATTTTCGTGTTTGAGTATTGGATGTTTTTCTGTGCATAATTTTATGAATGTTTCATTTAATTACTAGGGAGGCCTACTAGTTTATTAATTGTCGCAATCTACTACTAAGTTAGATATCAAATCTGTAATTGTTTGATCCCTCCAACTTGCGAAGCAATTAGGGTTAGTAATTTGCTGCGTCAGGAATTAATAACCTTACGAAGAACATTCAACTAAATTAAATACAACCGCTTGTGTTTGTGTTGTTTAGCTTCATCGATCTCTCTAATTCTTAAGGCTGCCACTAGATTAAATCTTGAGCGCTTGTCTAGGGTTGCTTAGGGGTAAGATTAATTAGGATCGCTTGTTTCCTGATTAATTAGAATTAAGGAGAGATAGGAAATTAGTTCCAACGGTGAATATTCAATGTGTGAATTGATTATCTTTGCATCAATGATCAGTTGTAAGATTCCGATGGTGGATGTTGACGGAGACCAAGTTTTGTTATATTAATTGATTTGAATTGAAGCTGTTTTTGTTTTTGGTTTTTTGCTAAGAAGCGTTTCTGTTTTACAGAACCCCCGAGCCTTGTTCACATAACAGCAAATTCAGCTAGACACTCTTCGTGGGATCGACCCTGACTTACACTACTACGTGTATTTTTAGGTTTTAATTCTGGGTGCCTACGACATCACACCACAGGGTCGATCCTACACTTGGATCGGTAGCAAAACATTCATCGACAAATTTGGAGGAGCCTTCAACGTGCATTTGTTTTCTTTAAACTCAGATTTATTTTTCTTGCAGATTTTATTTAATATGAATTGTAAAATTATACCCTTGATCTTGGCTCATGTGAACGATCCCTATATTATATTTGTTTTGTTTCCGCTGCGTATACGAGACCGTTTACTAACACCAAGGAACCACAGTCTCACCAGTGATCCAAATACTTATTTAGTTGATTCAATCTGATCTAAGAAATCGATCAAAAAAGGGATGTGTAGATTTGTAGAATACCTGTTAACCCATTGGTGAAGTTTCTGTTTCAACAGAAGTGTGATGGACAGTTAGGGTCATTTGGTGTTAAATACATGAATGATTGGCTATAGTGCAAGTGGGAGATTATTAGATTGGGTGCCCTAGAGCCAATCAATTATCGTAATATTGACTCTTTGTAAGAATGTTTATTGATCAATAAAAGGCATTTTCTACTATATCATGTAAATCATAATTGTATGTATTGATATATGTCCTTAGGATGGTAGAACTGTGACAAGGGTATAAAGTGTTTCAAATCTCGATTATGAGAACCCTATGATCACATATGGTGGCCATTCTATAAATGTTCGTAGCCCCAATATTATTCTAACCAAAGGCACACAAATATTACGGTAAGGCTACCATAGTGTTGAACGACCCTGTCGAAAGGCAGTGACTAATCTTACTTGTTAAGGTTGTTTGCTGACAACCTAATGCAACACATGGGTGCTTGCTATAGGCAAGTTCACTGGACAGACCCCCAGAGGATTCCATATGGATGGTAACCCTAGTGTCTATGGAATAAATCCTCTAACGAATGGTGGTGCATGTGATCCTTAGACTTGATATCACTGGAGCGCCTTGTGCACCGATTGGTGTAGTTTGACACTAGCCTAACGTAGTTCTATGTAGAACTATCAAAACAGTAGTGATTGGCTACATCGAGGAGTGTATCAAGATTGTGGTGGATCGACAAAGGATTCATCACTCTTGGGTATGGGAGAAGTTATCTCACTGCGCAATTTAGTAAATGGCAATGACACTAAATCTGTGGCCATAGTGGGATTGAGTTATTGCTCAATCCAATTTATTGTTTCGGTCATTGGTCCAGTAACTGAATACAAAGATATCGAGGATATCTGAGGTTGACACTATTTCTGCACCTCAGCCTTGATGGGATAACAAATGATGAAAGGACTTGATTGCACGGTAACCATATTGTTGAGAGGTAGCTATTTCGCTAAATCTGAATCTATCAGGTGGCCATGATGCCTTTCTAGGGGCCAATTTTGATCTGTGTAGTGAGATGATTAATTGGTGTTAATCGCGATACTACTCACTGTTGATATGATAATGAGCCTACGGGTCACACACTTAGAAGATAATTTAAGAATCAGTTTATGAAAGGGGTATTTTCATCTTTCAAGACAAAAGGGTATTTTGGTAATCTCACAGTGCAATTAAATTTGCTGAAGTTGTTGCCTGTATTCAGTTTTAACATTGAAATTAAATTAGTGAGATTATATTTAAATATATGTGAGCATATATTTAAATGGATTATTATTGTTAATTAAATGTTAATATATTTTTTAATATACTAATTGATTTTAATAATAATAATAATAATAATTAAATTTAAAATACCATTAAAGGGGTGTTTGGTTGCAAGGGTGGATTAGGGTTGAAGCCCATGGCTATTCCTAAGTGGAATAGGGTTTTTTAATTGTTGCACTATGTAAGTGCAACTTAAAATTAAAAACATATTGTAACAACTGCTGTAAACTAGTACAATACATGCATAATAATAATAGAAAATGGGCCCAAAACTTTTCTTTTTATTATATGTAATACGTCTTTTATACACAAATAGCATTATTTACAAAAATGCCATTTTAAAAGACAAAAACAGGGGAAACAGTGTAGCTATTGCTCCTCGCTTGCCGACGTCCCTTCGATTGCATCATCACCTAGATCTTGCATCCACAAAGGAAAATAACGGGGTGAGCACAAAATAATGCTCAGTAAGTAAACTCTCTATCTGTCTATCCCCGTATGTATTTCTCTTAATTCTTTCCTCACACTTTCTGTTGTTTTCTACTAAATGTCATGGCCTCATCTTACCGGAGGTACGACCGGATGGCGTTCACACAGTGCCATCGCACTCTTCATGACTGTCGGGTGGAGTTCACACAGTACCAACCCGCTTTTAGTGACTACAGAGTGGGGATCACAAAGCACCTACCCGGTTTTCGTAACTATCGGGTGGAGACCACAAAGCACCTACCCGTTCCTCATGACTTTTGGGTGATGATCACAAAACATCAACCCGCTTCTAATAACTGTCGGGTGATGATCACCAAGCATCAGCCCATTTCTAATAACTATCGGGTGATGATCACAAAGCATCAGCCCATTTCTAATAACTATCGGGTGATGATCACAAAGCATCAACCCATTTCTAATAACTATTGGGTGATGATCACAAAGCGTCAACCTATTTCTAATACACTTCTCATTCACTCTACTCTAGCACTTCTCATTCTCTCTACCCTTAGAGTAGTTGCATCCACAAAGTTCTCTACTTTTAGAGCAAGTGCATATACAAAGTTTCCTACTCTTTCTTAAGTCACTTCTCAAGGCACAATTAATGACTATGGATGATTCATCTCCACTAATACACTTATGAAATGCCAACATGCAATGTTGCAAGAATTAAGGTTCACTACTCATACTCAAACCTCTATTAGGCATTTCATCAAACAACTCAAGTGCATAGCAAAACTCTACTATAACAATAATTCTATGTCTTTCTCTAACCATCCAAAATGGGAGAAAACTCCCTCACATAGCCATAATTCCTGCCATAGAATAGCACTTCCAAAAAGGATTTCTCAATATCCTTCAATTCCATCTCAAACTACATTTCCAACCCACATCTCACTTCTCACAATTGAAGTGTATGAACAACCACAAGCAATAATAATCTCCATTTAAAACTCAATAACATAGCATATAACATGTATATAACATACATACATAATTGCTATTAAAAACCCTAATCAAGAAAATTCTCAACTTGGGTTGGGATTTACTTACCTTGTTATGGAGAGATCTCACTAGCTCTTCCTTTCTCTTGGTTTGCTTGACGCTTTCTCAACTCTTTAAACAAATGAACCAAAAGACCTCAATATTCAATATACATAAAATCTCACAAAGCTTCACATCCAAAGCAAGAACCCTTACCTTAGGATGCCTTAGATTGATTTTCTACCCTTAATCACTCCAAAAGCCCTTTAAAAATCCTTGAACAAAAGAAAGAGAAATTGAGAGGAAGTAAGAAAGGAGAGTGGCGATGGAGAAGAAGAATGAAGGGTTTACAATGACTTAATTCCTTTTAATGAAATTTATGCACAAGCATTCCCATTTTGTCCTTACTCATCCTTTGGAATTCCATCTATATCCTTTGATTCATTACAAACACACCCCCATATCAACATATTCTCCATGAAAATTCCTTACAATTTATTCCCCACTTTTCCTACTAATTAGGGGTAGAATGGTCAAATTGCCCTTAGGGAAGAAAATATCTAAAACTTAACAAACATTTTGGTCGGCCCGTCGCCGCGGCGAAATTGTCCAACAGCTTCCCCGTGGCTTCAACACCTCTTCGCCGCGGCGAAGATTATTCTTCACCCCGGCGCAGCCTGGAACACTGAACTTCTTCTATTTTCAACCAATTTCAGGGCAAGTATTCAACATATCACTCAATCAAAGGTCAACCAAACAACACTACTAACAAGCCAACTCAAATAAGAGAAAAAGAAGAAACATTAGCTACGTACCTCAAGTAAGGCATTACACATATAACATTATTCAATAAATTTAAAACCTTAGCCACCCTCTTCTCTCCCTCTCACGTTTTTGACATTGGTGGAGAGAAAATTCTTTTTTTCTTCTTGGATTCTTGAAACTTTGATTATTCTAGCAAAAATAATACAAAGGTTCTACGGATTGTCTTCGTGTGGATGATGTGAGTGCAATTCTACATTGAATTGGGAAGCGAGATCAAAATCAAAGATATTGAAGGACCCTCCAAACGTTGATAACATATTTTGAATCGTTGTATGGATTTGGTTTTACAAAGATTTATTTCAACATGTAAAACATTATAATCGTTGCCTAGATTTTGGGTTTAGAGTAATGATCGATTCATTTTATTTTAATTGTGTTTTTTTTTTTTTTTTTTTGCTATGCAAATCTGATTATAGTCTTGATACACTCCTTGAAGAGCCATAGGTGAGTAGCTTATTACTTGTCTTTTTACTTTGATGACTAAGTCGTATCTTCCATTTTTTTGCAGATCTTCAATTTAATCAAGCTAGGCAAAGTAGTGATGGGTTGGCCGAGACCACGAGGGAGGTTCTCGCCATACTAAAGGAGCAGCGAGATTGGAGGGTCATGTTACAAGAGGCAAACTTGACGGCTAGTCACCTTTGGGACAGAGTAGCTGCTATCAAGAGAGGTACACATTTCCCTTCATTGAACCAAGTGTGGCACATGTTGCTGATTCACTACTACAATCACTTGCTTTATCGACACTCGTTTCTTCACCCTCTAACACTCGAAGAATTTGCCATTGTAGAGAGGCTGATGAAGAAGGGGATTAACGTGGACATCCCAAGCGAGAGTGATGTTAGGAAACGGTCCATATACACAGCGAAAAACAAAAACATAATACAAGGATCGTTCCCATAGAACCAAGATCAAAGGTATAATTTTACAGTTTATATTAAAGTAGAAATCTGCAGAAAAATTAACCATGAGTTTAGAAAACATACGCACGTTTGGAGGCTCCTCCAAATTTGTCTTTGAACGTTTTTGCTACCGACCCAAGTGTAGGATCGAACGGACGTAGTCCGCACGAAGACAATCACAAAGAACTAAGGAGGGATTTGCTAGATCCTCCTTAGCTTTAAGATTAAAGAAGAAAAATCAAATAGATTAATATTAGGCAAAAATGAATTCTACAATGGGAGAAAATTTAGGGCTGCTGTGTTTTTGGTTTTACAAAAAAAAGGTGAACAGTGAATCAATTCATTATTTTACAAATAACCTTTTTCTTTTATATTGAAAACTTAGTTGCCCTATTCCATATGGAATAGGCTTGGGCTCCAACCCAAACACCCTATGTTACCAAACACTCCCAATTAGATATTTATTTTTATTTCATCATTATCTCAATTAAAAATCAATTAATATATATTTAATCTATATATTAACATTTAACAATAATGATGATTTAATTAAATATATACGAACACATATTTAAACGTAATTTCATTTATTTTATTTTTCTAATAAATTAAATAAAGGCTATGACCTCAGCAAATTTAATTGCACTGTGAAATTATCAAAATACTCTTTCGCCTAAAAAGACGAAAACGACTTTCTTTCTTCTTGGCTTTTAAATTATCTTCTATGTGTGTGACCTATAGGCTTCTCATCATACCGACAATGTATAGTATCGCGATTAACAGCAATTAATCGTCTCACTATACACAGACCAAGATTGGCCCCTGGCAAGGCATCATGACCACCTAATAGATTCAGATTCAGTAAAGTAGCTACATGTCAACGATATGGTTACCGTACAGTTCGATCCTGTCATCATACGTTATCTCGACGAGACGAAGGCATAGAAATAGTGTCAAACGTTGGTTACTCTCGATATTATGTATTCAGTTTCTACACCAATGACCTGTATTATAATCCAGATAGAGCAACAACTCAATCCCACTGTGGCCACAGTTTTAGTGTCATTGCTATTTACTGAATTATGCTGTGAGATAACTTCTCCCGTACCTGGGAGTGATGAATCCTCTGTCAATCCACCATAGTCTTGATACACTCCTTGATACAACCAATCACCATCGTATTGACAGCTCTGAATAGAATTGCGTTAGGCTAGTGTCAAACTGCACCAATTGGTGCACAAGGCGCTTCGGTGATCTCAAGTCTAAGGATCACATGCACCACCATTCGTTAGAGGATTTGTTCCATAGAGTTGGCCAAGGTGAAAAGGAAGTTGACCGAGCAAGATGAGGAGTCAGCCGCTCTTAGAGAGCGATGTCGGTCCACCGCCAGGGATGCCTTCATCAAGACTCGTGCCGAGGGATACCTTCATCAAGACCCATACCGCGTTGATGAAGGATTTCAAGGCCAAAAACACATCGAACTGGAATCCCGATGAAGACAGCAAACTCTGGGAAGAGATCAAGGCTAAGTTGGCTGGAGAGGGAGGTCGATTGGAGGATCATCAAGCTGAGCCAGATCCTAAAGATCAAATGGAGGACTTTGTTGAGGATCTGGAACACTCTCTAAAGAGGTCGACTGAAGCTGCTCTTCAGGATGAGATGGTTGTGTGGGAGTTTATCAAGAAGGGGAAGGAAGTTGAACCGACTGTGGGGGAGTCAGTTTGGGATGATGATGAGGAGCATGATGCTCCTTGATGTAATTTTCTTCTTTTTTTCCTTTGTATTTTTGTGGCACATGGTGCCTTAGTACTTTTGCATCCAAACTTAGCCCATTGAGGCTTTTGTATATACATGTTGCTCTTTTCATGCTTTGATTTGTTCTGTTATTTTGTGATTCATATTTGGAATGTAAGTGCCCTAAGGCCAAGTCGGTGTCGACCGACTAACTATGGTATGTTTGAAATTTTATTCAAACTTGTGGCCGTGGTGAGTCGGTATAAGCTGACTTGAATGTGTGAAGGGTTGAATGCTCCTTGGGCGAGTCGGTAAGGGCGACTAATCATGGCATGTTTGAAATTTGTTGAAACCTGAGGCCTGATAGCTGAGTTGGTATGGGTTGGCTGAAGGTGTGAACGGTCGAATGCCCTTTGAGCGAGTCAGTTAGGCCGACTAATTTGTTAGAGTAGGTGCTCTAGAGCCAATCAATTATTGTAGTATTGCCTCTTTGTAATCATGTTTTATCATCGATAAAGACATTTATCTATACCATATGATTTGATTATATTCGTATAAGAAAATGGTATATATCCTTAAAATGGTAGAACCATGACAAGGGTATCGAGTGTTTGAAATCTCAATAATGAGAACTTTATGACCACATATGGTGGCCATTTTAGAAATGTCCATAGCCCTAGTATTATCCTAACCTAGGGCATAGATAATATGGCAAGGCTGTCATAGTGTTGGAAGATCTTGTAAAAAGACAGTGGCAGATCTCACTTGTCAAGGTTGTTTTGTGACAACTTGATGCAATACATGGGTGCTTGCTATAGGCAAGTTCACTGGACCAGCCTATCAGAGGATTCCACATAGATGGTTACCCCACTGTCTGTGGAACAAATCCTCCAATGAATGGTGGTGCATATGATCCTTAGACTTGAGATCGCCAGAGTGCCTTGTGCATCGATTAGTGTAGTTTGACACTAGCCCAACGTAGTCCTCTCAGGACTATCAGAACGGTGATGGTTGGTTGCATAGAAAAGTGTATCAAGACTACGGTAGATCGACAGAGGATTCACCACTCTCAGGTACCAAAGAAATTATCTCGCTAAGTAATTTAGTAGATGGCAACGACATTAAATCTGTGGCCACAGTGGGATTGAGTTGTAGCTCAATCCAATCTATTCCGGTCATTGGTTTAATAACCGAATACCGAGATATCAAGGATATTTGAGGTTGACACTACCTCTGTGCCTCAGCCTTGATGAGATAATAGATGATGAAAAGATTGAATTGCATGGTAACCATATCGTTGATAGGTAGCGGTTTCATTGAATCCGAATATATCGGGTGGCCATGACACCTGGCTAGAGGCCAATCTTGGTCTATGTCTAGTGGGACGATTGATTGATTGTCAATCACAATACGATTCATTGTTGATATGATGAGAAGCCTTCGAGTTGCACACATAGAAGACAGATTAAGAATAAAATTAGTGAGAGGGGTGTTTTCGTCATTTATGATGAAAGTGTATTTTCGTCTTTTAAGATGAAAAGATATTTTGGTAATCTCTCAATGTAATTAAATTTGCTGAGGCTGTTGCCTATATTTAATTTCATATGGAAATTAAATTAGTGAGATTGTATATTTAAATATTTGGTTTAAATATATATATATATATATTTTAAATATAATACATATTATTTAATATTAATATTTGTTAATATTAATTTGATAATATGGAATTCAAAATTGATTTTAAATTTTCAATTGAAATGCTTTGTTTGGTATTTGGAATATTGCTAATCTAAATATGGAATAAGTAGATTGCTATTCCATATTAGATTAGGTTTACAATGTGCACTATTTAAGTGCAACTAAAGATTTAATGATATATTCTTTTCAAATAAAAGAAAACATAGCCACCCTCTTTCTCCCAAAAACGCCAACTCCATTGTTGGGTGAGCAGAATTTTTGCTTCAAACATTCTACCGTATATCGTTCTTAAAGTTGAGGATTTTTCTAGCCAATAAAATCCCTCAACGGCATTCGTCCTATCTTCATGTGGATATCGTTAGTGCACTCTTTCCTTGGAGTGGTAGTGATTCCAATCTCATCGAAGGAGCCTCCAAATGCAGGTATAAGTTCTGAAATGTTTATGTTTATTGTTGAATTATATTAACAACGTAAATTAAATATAAAGTTCCTAGGGTTCTATGTTGTTGTTTGGGGATTTTGATTTTGTTTTCGGCTGTGTAAACCCCACCAGCAACTTACATGATCATGGTAAGTTTGAACTTCATTCAAACTTGAGGCCTGGTGGCTGAGTCGTTGTGGGCCGACTGAAGGTGTAAATGCCTTGTAAACAATCAATAAAACATAAGTGCCCCGGAGGCCAAGTCAGCATGATCGATTAAAGGTGAATGTATTATAAACAATCAATGAAACATAAGTGCCCTGAGGCATCATTCGGTTGGGCTGACTAATGGTGGGGAGGTCGACCCTTTGAATAACATAAAAACGAAGATGAGCCACAACCTATCAGAAATGATAGTGCTTGAATGGATGGCGTTCCAGCTGTTGTTGATGTCTTTGCCCTTTGGAGACTAAAGTTTGAAGCACCCTTGCTGTCTGCTTTGATAACCTTGTATGATCCGTCCTAGTTAGGACCGAGTTTGCCAGCATTGATCTTTTTGGTGTTTTGGAAGACTTTATGAAGGATCCAGTCACCCTCTTTGAATGTTCTCACTTGGACATTGCAGTTGTAATGCTAAGCAACCTGCTGTTGGTAAATGGTGTTTTTTATTTAGGCTTGTTCTCATAGTTCATTGACGGTGTCCAAGTTGTGGCATAGGTTCTAGCTGTTTGACTCCTCATCCATCCACCGAAGTTTGGGTGATGGGATCGACATTTAAGCTATGATGACTTCTTTTGTGCCATATACAAGGAAGAAAGGTGTCTTACTAGTGGAGAAACGTGCGATGGTTCGATAAGACCAAAGGACTTTTGGTAGTTCATCTACCCATGCGCCCTTAGCTTTCGAAATGTGCTTCTTCATAGTCTGCATGATCGTTTTATTGGATGATTTGGTCTGGCTGTTTGACTGAGGGTTGCGAGGGGTTGAGAAGCTGAGCTTAATTCCCCACATTTCATAAAAGTTTCTAAAACCAAAACTGATGAACTGAGACCTATTGTCGGTGACTATCTCTTTTGGTATCCCAAACCAATAGACAACATTCTTCTAGATAAGCCCTTTCACCTCTCGGTCTCTGACTTGGGCAAATGCCTCAGCCTCTATCTACTTGGTGAAATAGTCGGTGACTACTAGCATGTATACTCACTGCCCAGGTGCAGTTGGGAGTTTGCCAACGATATCCATCCCTTACTTCATGAATGGCCAAAGGGTGAGGATGAAGTTGAGTCGCTTAGGTGGGAGGTATGAGACATGGGCAAACAGTTGGCAACTATCACGCTTCTTGCATAGAGGTTGAGTCGAAGTGCATAGTGGGTCAGTAATATCCAATTGTGATCCCTTGGTGGACTAGGTTATACCCACAGTGTGATTTCAACACTCGCCTTCATGGAGTTCTCTGAGTTCATACTGAGATTCTTTCATAGTGATGCACTTGCAGTAAGGACTGGAGAATGATTTCTTAAGAAGCTGACCCTCATGGATGGTGAATCGGGCTGCTTTAGCTTTGAGTCGACAGGCTTCATTCTTATCAGAGGGGAGTTCATTACTCTCTAAGTATTGGAGGATGAGTGTCATCCATGTGTTAACCAAGTCGATGTTCATTACTTCAGAAGGTTCTTTGGGGATGAGCTTTGTTTCATATTTGGGTTATTTCTAGTTGGCCGACCATTAAAGAAATAGGAGTGGGATAGATGCTTTGGATCCTTGAAGAGCTAAGCCAAGGTTGGTAAGTGCATCAGCATGGGTGTTTTTAGTCCTTGGGACTTGGTTGATGGTGAACTCCTCAAAGGCCGACTAGAGCTCTTTAACCAGGTTGAGATAGGTTGTCATCTTTGAGTCTCTGGTTTGGTAGGTGCCTTGTAGTTGGTTGACTACGAGTTGGGAATCAGACTAAACTTCCAACTTCGTTACCCCTATCTCTTTAGCGAGTGAAAGACTGGCTATCAGAGCCTCATACTCGGCCTCGTTGTTTGTGTTAGTAATTGGCCGAATTCGCGCAACAGAAAAACGTAATATTTAAAACGAATCGATCAATTACACGAACCAAGATCCGAGTACAGATTATAACGTTTTCATGCATAAACTGAAACGTAAAATAAAACTGTATTAAAAACAAATCCATACAAGGATTTAGTTCATACCGACGTTTGGAGGCTCCTCTGAATATCTCTGATTTCGGACACGAACACTGTTCACCAGCTACTGTTCAACGAATACTGTTCACCATCTACTGTTCACGTGATTCTTTGCTAATCGATCCAATGTAGGATTGCACTCACGGAAGTCCACACGAAGATAATTCGAAGAACCAACAATTGTTTTGCCAGAACAATTGCCGACATCAAGGATCAAGAACAATCAAAATTGAAAAATTTTCTTCTTCACTCGAAGCAGAAAACTTGATAGAGAGAACCTTTTAGGTGGCTAGGGTTTTAATTGAATGAATCTTTCTATTTGTTTTAATTTTAAGTTGCACTTATATAGTGCAATAATTAAAACTCTATTCCACTTAGGAATAGCCATGAGCTCCAACCCTAGTTCACCCTTGCAACCAAACACACCCTTTATAATATTTTAATTAATTAATTATTATTATAATTAAAATCAATTAATATATATAATAATATATTAACATTTAATTAAAAATAATAATTCATTTAAATATATACATAGATATATTTAAATATAATCTCACTAATTTAATTTTAATATTAAAATTAAATACAGGCAACAAGCTCAGCAAATTTAATTGCACTGTGAGATTACCAAAATACTCTTTCGTCCTGAAAGACGAAAACACCCTTCTCACAAATTGATCCTTAAATTATCTTCTAAGTGTGTGACCCGTAGGCTCCTCATCATATCGGCAGTGTGTAGTATCGCGATTAACACCTAATTAATCATCTCACTACACACAGACCAAGATTGACCCCCAACAAGGCATCATGGCCACCCGATAGATTTGGATTCTGTGAAACTGTGGCCTGTCAACGGTACGGTTACCGTGCAATCAAATCCTTTCATCAACTGTTATCTCATTGAGACTAAGGTACATAAATAGTGTCCACCTCAAATATCCTTGACATGTTTGTATTCAGTTACTGGACCAATGACAGGAATATTAAATTGGATTGAGCATCAACTCAATCTCACTATGGCCACAGATTTAGTGTCATTTCCATTTACTGAATTACCCAGTGAGATAACTTCTACCGTACCCAGGAGTGATGAATCCTTTGTCGATCCACTATAGTCTCGATACACTTCTCAATGTAGCCAATCACTATCGTATTGATAGCTCTTAATAGAACTACGTTGGACTCTTGTCAAATTACACCAATTGGTGCACAAGGCGCTCCGGTGATCTCAAGTCTAAGGATCACATGCACCACCATCCGTTAGAGGATTTATTCCATAGACACTGGGGTTACCATCCATATGGAATCCTTTAGTGGGTCTGTCTAGTGAACTTGCCTACAGCAAGCACCCATGTGTCGCACTAGGTGTCGGCAAACAACCTTGACAAGTGAGATCAGTCACTACCTTTCGTCAGGGTCATTCACCACTATGATAACCTTACTGTATTATCTATGTCCTTGGTTAGAATAATACTGGGGCTCCAGACATTTTTAGAATGGCCACCATATGTGGTCATAGGGTTCTCACTATCAAGATTTGAAACACTTGATACCTTCATCACGGTTCTACCATCCTAAGGACATATATCAATACACATAATAGGATTTATGTGATATAGTGGATAATGCCTTTTAATTGATTAATAAACATTATTTCAAAGAGTCAATTCCACAATAATTGATTGGCTCTAGGGCACCTACTTCAACAGTTTGTACACTTGAACCCGCACTGGATGGCTCACAAGATGATGTCTCTGTCAAGTGTAATCAATACTATGCCCAACCTACTTGCATTCACATTACTTGACCCATTAACTGAGAGAATCCACTTTGAAGGTGTGAACTGGTTCATGCATATCAACACCCTCATCGCCTAAATGGAAGTGTTAGGTGTGAAATTGGCTATGAAGTTGGTTAACACTTGTGGCTTGAGGACAGTGCAAGGATGGAAAGAGAAGTCGAACTTGCTCAACTCAACTGTCTATTAGGTGAGTTGACCCGAGAGCTTAGGCTTGTGGAGGATCTTCTTTAAAGGGAAAGTGGTGAGGACAACTACAGAATGGTACTAGAAGTAGTGCAAGTGCCAACTTCTCCAAATTGTTGTATCGAGTCTCAACGTCAAAAAGTGACTTGCTTACATAGTAGACCGGTAGCTGTTTCTCATTATCCTCCCAAACCAGGATGGTTGAGATGGCTAACTTCGAGACTGCTAAGTGGGTGTAATGTTTCTCCTCTGTTAGTGGCTTGGAAAGGAGTGGAGGAGATGTCAAGTACCTTTTCAGTTGTTGTATGGCTTCTTCGTAGGCTAGAGTTCATTCAAACTGCTCAGACTTCCTAAGTGTGGAGAAGAAGTGGTGGCATTTGTTAGCGGACTTGGCGATGAACCAACTTAAGGTTGCCACTCACCCAGCAAGGCACTAGACATCCTTAATGCAATTAGGTGAAGGTATGTTCAGGATGACTTGGATTTGATCAAGGTTCTCTTCTATCCAGCGTTGAGTCACCATATACCCCAAAAACTTACCAGAAGAGACCCCGAATGAGCACTTGGCTGGGTTGAGGTTCATGTTATACTTCCTAAGGATGGTGAAAGCCTAATTGAGATGATCAAGGTATTGCTCGGCTATGAAGGACTTAACCAACATGTTGTTAATGTATACTTCCATGGTGTCCCCCAAGTGTTCAGCGAACATCTTATTGACGAGTCATTGATATGTGGCCCTGACATTCTTAAGATCGAACGACATCGCCTTGTAGCAGTAAGTGCCCCTCTTTGTGATGAAAGTTGTTTTCTCCTGGTCACCCTGGGTGCATGAGGATTTGATTTTAGCCTGAGAAAGCATCCATGAAGTTGAGTAGCTCATGACTGGCAATGGCGTCGACTAGCATGTCAATATGAGGGAGTGGAAAAGAGTCCTTAGGGCATGCCTTGTTCAGGTCTGTGAAGTCCATGCTGACTCGCCACTTTCCATTTTTCTTTCGAACCACAACCACATTGGTGAGCCAATCGGGGTAAGGCACCTCTCAGACTAGCCCATTACTTAACAACTTATCTACCTCTTCATTGCTGATTTGGTTTTGCTGTGGAACAAACTTTCTTCTCTTCTATTTGACCGGGTAATAGTCAGGGCCGACTTGAAGGTGCACAATTACATCAGGGTTGATCCCTGTTATATTTGAGTTGGACCGTGCAAAGCAGTCATGGTTTTACTTAAGGAAGTCAATCAACTGCTCTTTTATCTCAAGACTTAGTCGGGAGCCGATCTATGTCTTCTTGTCAAGATGGTTTCGGTGAATTTGGACCTCATCCTACTCTTCAATGGATGGATGATTTGGCTCGACTTAAAGAGTCGAGTGGGTCTATAGTTGCTACAATACATGGGATTTGCCTTTGAATGTGTTCTTGTACCAGAGACTTGAGGCCTTAGGATCACCCATGATCTTACTCACTCCCCATCTGGTAGGAAACCTAATTGTTTAGTGAAAGGTTGATGGGACGGCTCTCATATCATGTATCCAAGGTCGGCCTAGGATGGCATTGTAGGGTGAGGGGCAGTCAAGGACAAGGAAGGTCATTTGTCGATTGACACCACTGGCATAGAAAGTGAGGGTGATCTCTCCAATGGTATACTTTTGTTCAAATCTAAACCCGACTAAGATGGTAGGCATCTATTGATATTTGACTCATCCAAGCCCATTGTTTTTAAGACTTCTAGGAAGAAGATGTTGGTTGAGGAACCTCCATCCACGAATATTCTTTTGACAAGGATATTCGTGATCTGTAGGGTGATGACTATGGCGTCTTGATGTGGGGCGGTTAGGGTGACTAGCTCATCATCTTCGAATTGGATGACTTGTTTGGTTGGTGTTTGTAAGGGTGGATGGAAAGAGGGGGTTTCATGGTGATGGTTGGCTCGGACATGGCTCTTGGATGAGGAATAACTTACCCCCTATTGACTTCTAATCCACCAGAGATGATGTTGCAGAAGCCTATTGGTTTTAGATCCGAGGGAGGGGAATATGGCTCCTTGTTACTTTTGTGATTGATGGTGCTTTTACCCTTGTCTATCAGTAGGTCTCGAAGGTGTCCCCTCTTCAATAAGGCTGCAACCTCTAACTTTAGAGCGATACAGTTGACTATATTATGGTCATGATCATGTTGGAACTCGTACCACTTAGAAGTGTCTCTCTTGGTCTCAAGGTTGAGCTTGGCTGACCACTTTACAGTCAAGCCCATCCCCTTCATTACTGTTACCACTTAGACCGGCTTAACGCTCAAGTTGTACTCTAGGACTGTGAATGGAGTAGATTGGATGGTCGGTTTACAGGTCAAGCTGGCTGGTGATCATACAGTCTCCAGTTGTTTCTATTGGAGCCGTGTGATGGGGGTGGGTGATTGATTCATACTAGCAAGGTTTAGGGTGTGTATCACTTCCCCTCTATCGGCTGTCATCATAGGGGGTGTGTCTCCTACGGTTCATCTCATCCTCTTCCCATCTGTAACACCCACATCGAGGTATGTAACTCCATTTATGCTTTAATGCCCTTAGTTTACTTATTTCAAGGTGAAAGATCGAAAATTAGAAGTTGCAGACTTCGCCGCGGCAAATGAGTTTTGTTGCCACGACAATGAACTCTCTACCTAAATTTGCGACAGGAAATACAGTCTTCGCCAGGGCGAAGGAACTATTTCACCGAGGCAAAGAACTTGCTAGAATTTTTGAGAAAATTCTGGAAAACTTGCTTAAGGGAAAAATGGTCATTCCACCCATAATTAGTTGAAAATGTGGGGAGTGAAAAGTAGTGGAATTTCATGGGGAATACAATGGAGGTGAGGGTATTATTGTAATTGACTAAAGGGCAAAGATGGAATTTCATAGAAAGTGCAAGGGTAAAATGGGAAAGTATAAGTAATATTATGAGATATTAAGGGTTCAAGAGTGAAAACTCTAGACATATTCCCCTTATCTCATGCCACCTTCATCCCCAATTCTCTCAAATTTCTTCAACCAATTTCCAAGGAAATTTAGAGGATTTTGGCTAGATTTTGTTAGAATTTCAATCCTAAGCATCCAAAGGTAAGAATTCTTGCAATAAGATGTGAGATTAATTTTTAAAGTGTTGAATTCTGATAGTTTTATATGCTTAGGGTTTAAGAGGAAGAGGAAATCCACCGAGAGAGATTATAGTGTTGGAATTACTCAGGTTCAAAGGTAAGTAAATCCAACCCTGGTCATGATTCGAGAAATAATTGGGTAAAGAAATTCTTATATGTATGTATGTGTTGTATGTTGAGAATTATTGATGGAGTTGATCTTGAATGATGGTTAGGATTCAACCATGAGAAGTAGTATTTGTGTATATTGTGATTGGTGGAAGTTTGGATGAATTATGAAAGAATTTGAGCAGAATTACGGAGTGTGATTTCCTGGCCAGGTTTGATGTTGCTTTTAGGGAGCTTTGCTCCAAATTTTGGTGGTTAGAGATTGTTATGGAAGTGTAATCACCTTAGTGCTTTGTTTGTGCATCCTAAGTGTTTAATGAAATTTCAAAGTGAAGTGTATGTATGAATATGATAGCCTGTTATATTGATATGAGTTTTTAGATGGTAGGGAAAGTAGAGAATGACATGTTCACATGCGATATTGCATTCTTACATTTAATCATGTGAGTATAGAGAGAATAACAATAAAAAGGCCATCTACATGCATATATAAGAACATTAAGAACATTAAAGAATAAAGAGAAAGAAAGAAAATTATGGAAGAACACATTTAAAGAAAGATAAGACAAGAGAAGGTTGTTGTGATGGGGGACCCGTGAGTGACAAGAAGAAGAATAACCCGCATGCACGACTGTACCCAAGAAAGATTTGAGAATACACTCACATGGTCAGGGTTCCGAATCCATTCCTTAACCGAGTCCGATTGGCAAAGAAAGAAAAGAAAAGAAGAATAGAAAGAAAAGAAAGAAAGAATAGGAAAGAAAAGAAAGAAAGAGTAGAAAAGAAAAGAAAGAAAGAATAGATAAGCAAGAAAGAATAAAAAGAAGAGGAACAAAAAAGGAAAGAAAATAGAAAAGAAATAGAAGACAGATGAAAATAGAAAAAAGAATAAGAAAAGCAGAAAAACTAAAAAGAAAATGCATTTCCTATGCATTTGTTCATAGGAAATGAGAAATTAGAATCTGAGAAAGAACAGTGAAGTAAAGAGAAATTTGTTATAAGGAAAGAAATTCAGAATAAGAGTAACGGAGGAAGAAGAGTAGCATAAGGGATTTACTTACTGAGCAATTAGTGCTCACTCTGTTGATTTCACTGTTTTTGCAGGTAGTAGGTGAGAAGCGGTCGGATGGCACATCAAGAAGTGGAGGAGAACGACACTTATGTCTAGTTGTATTTTGAGTTTATGTATATGATTTTCCTACTTAATGTAAAAAAAAAAAAAAAAAAAAATTACATGAAAGTAAAGTTAATTTCTGGGCCCACTATGTTATACCTTTATACACATATATTTTCTATATCATATTTAGAAATTTTATATTGTATTTTCTAAAGTATGCTAGTTGGAAAGAGTTATTACACCATCTAATTTGGATGATTGCTCTAGCTATAGCACCTTCCATGGTGTTACAACCGAGCTTGGTAAGGTCCTTGTAGAGTTCTCCATTAGGTAGGATCCCCTTCTTGAAAACGTCCACTACTATCTCAAAAATTATAGGATTGGATGGAGATCTTCTCTTTATTGAACCGATTGACATACATTTGGAGCAACTCTCCCGGTTTTTGGTAGACCTAGTATAGGCCAACTAATAGCTTTTTAAGTTTCCTGTTGCTGGCGAATTGTTCGATGAAGGTGTTGGTGGGCTGGGCAAATGAGCCTATGGTGTTGTAGGGGAGGTTGGTATACCATTGGAGAGTCGGTCCGGACAGGATGGAATTGAAACTCTTACACATGCAGGCTTCTCTCAGGTTTCTAGGTATAAAGGTGATAAACATCCGCTGTTTGTAGGAAGCAATGTGGTCATCCGAGTCGATTGTGCCATTATAGGGCCTCATATTGGGGATGGAGAACGTGTGTTGCATCTCGGCTAGGGCTATGGAATCCATGAAGGCTAAATCGACATAGCTATAAGGTAGGCTTTTCTTGGCTGGGGTGGGTACTTCGGGTATTGTTGTAATGCCCCACTTGAGGTACGTAGTTATTGTTTCCTCTTTTGCTCTTATTTGAGTTGGTTTCTTGGTAATATTGTTTGGTTGACCTTTGACTGAGTGTTGTGTTGAATACTTGCACTAAAATTGGTTGAAAATAGAAGAAGTCAGTGTGTCAAGCTTCGCCGGGGTGAAGAAGAATCTTCGCCGCAGCGAAGAGGTGTTGAAGCCACGGGGAAGCTGCTGGACAGTTTCGCCGCGGCGATAGAAGTTTCTTCACCGCGGCGACAGGCCGACCAAAATGTTTGTTAAGTTTTAGATATTTTCTTCCCTAAGGGCAATTTGACCATTCTACCCTTAATTAGCAGGAAAAGTGGGGAGTAAAATGTAAGGATTTTTCATGGAGAATATGTTGATATGGGGGTGTGTTTGTAATGAATCAAAGGATATAGATAGGATTCCCAAAGAAGAGTAAGGGCAAAATGGGAATGCTTATGTATAAATTTCATTAAAAGGAATTAGGACATTGCAAACCCCTCATTCTTCTTCTCCAACGCCAGTTTCCTCTCTTGCTTCCTCTCAATTTCTCTTTCTTTTGATCAAGGAGCTTTAAAGGGCTTTTGGAGTGATTTGAGGTAGAAAATCAACCTAAGGCATCCTAAGGTAAGGATTCTTGCTTTGGTTGTGAAGTCTTGTGAGTTTTTGTGTATATATTGAATATTGAGGGTTTTTGTTCTTTTGTTTAAGAGTAGAGAAAAAGTCAAGCAAACCAAGTGAAAGGAAGAGTTAGTGAGGTCTCTCCATAACAAGGTAAGTAAACCCCAACCCAAGTTGAGATTTGGGAATTTTCTTGATTAGGGTTTTGATAGCACTTATGTATGTGTGTTATATACATGTTATATGCCATGTTATTGAGGCTTAAATAGAGATTTCTAGTGCTTTGTGATTGTTTATGCCTTTCAAATATAAGAAGTGAGTTGTGGGTTGGAAAGGTAGTTTGAGATGGAATTGAAGGGGTATTGTGGAACCCTTTTTGGAAGTGTCTTTCTTTGGCAGGTTATGTGGCTATGTGAGGGGGTTTCTCCCCATTTTGGATGGTTAGAGAAAGATTTAGAATCATTGCTATAGTAGAGTTTTATAATGCACTTGAGTTGTTTGATGAAATGCCTAATAGAGATTTGAGTATGAGTAGTGAACCTTAATTCTTGCAACATTGCATGTTGGCATTTCATAAGTGCATTAGTGGAGCTGAACCATCTATAGGCACTAATTGTGCATTGAAAAGTGACCTAAGAAAGAGTAGGAAACTTTGTGTATGCAATTACTCTATGAGTAGAGAACTTGGTGGATGCAACTACTCTAAGGGTAGAGAGAATGAAAAAATGCTAGAATAGAGTGAATGAGAAGAGTAGTAGAAATGGGTTGATGCTTTGTGATCATCACCCGACAGTTATGAGAATCGGGTTGATGCTTTGTGATCATCACCCGACAGTTATGAGAATCGGGTTGATGCTTTGTGATCACCACCTGAATAGCCATTAGAGATGGGTTGATGCTTTGTAATCGTCACCCGATAAGTATTAGAAACGGGTGGATGCTTTGTGACCACCACCCGGTTAGTTATTAGATAAGGGGTTGATGCTTTGTGATCATCATCCGACATTTATTAGAAGTGGGTTGATGCTTTGTGATCATCATTCGACATTTATTAGAAGTGGGCTGATGCTTTGTGATCATCACCCGACAGTGATTAGAGACAGGTTAATGCTTAGTGATCGTTACCCGAAAGTTATGAGGAACGGGTAGGTGCTCAGTGGTCTCCACCCGATAGTTACGAAAACCGGGTAGGTGCTTCGTGATCCCCACTCGGTAGTCACTAAGAATGGGTTGGTACTGTGTGAATTCCACCCGTTAGTCATGGAGAGTGAGATGGTGCTGTGTGAACGTCATCCGACCGTACCTCCGGCAAGATGAGGCCATGACGTTTAGTAGAAACAGAATTAGTGTAAGGAAAGAATTAAGAGTAATACATACGGGGACAGACAGATAGAGGGTTTTACTTACTGAGCATTATTTTGTGCTCACCCCGTTATTTTTCCTTTGTGGATGCAGGATCTAGGTGTTGATGCAGTCGGAAGGGCGTCGGCAAGCGAGGAGCAATAGCTACACTGTTTCCCCTGTTTTGTCTTTTAAAATGACTTTTTGTAAACAATACTCTTTGTGTATAAAAGACATATGACTTATAATGAAAAGAAAGTTTTTGGGCCCAATTTTCTATTGTTATTATGCATGCATTGTATTAGCTTACAACAGTTGTTACAATTGTAATGCTTTCTTTCAAGCTAAAATACTCGTAAAATAACAGTAAAACTCACTAAATATATAGAAAAAAATATACATGTAGATGAGCTTAAAATAATGGGCCTAATTTTTTTTTTAAACAAAATTTACATCATGTAACAAAACTTCGCGAGATAGTCTCAACAGTGTTGCCCACTCCTTCCGCTTATTGACACTCTTTCCGATCGCCTCTCATCTACTACTGCAAAAACATTGAAAACAACGGGGTGAGCACTAATTGCTCAGTAAGTAAACCTACTAGGCTACTCCTTTCTCTCCGTTGTTCAACTTTTGAATTTCTTTCCTTACAACACATTTCTTTCTTTTTCTCTGTTCTTTCTCTACTCTTTTCCCTTCTCTCTATTCTTTCTCTCTGTTCTTTCTATATTCTTGTTTCTCACTTACTAACAAGTAAGCAGAACTGGAGAAACTAATTCTGAATAATATGAAGGCCATGATGCATATGCATAAATGCATAAAAAATGCAATTTCTTTTCTTTCTTTCTATTTTGTTCTTTCTTTCTGTGTTCTATTCTTTCTTTCTTTCTGTTCTATTCTTTCTTTCTATGTCGATCAGACTCGGTTGAGGCATGGATTTGGAATCCTGGCCGTGTGAGTGGGTACAGCCCTCATCTACATGCACTTCTATCGGATTGTACAACTTTTCCTTCTGATTCTGAGGCCACTCACTAAAAGCGGCATGCATGTTGGTAAATTCTGTTGGTACAGTTCTTATCCACATACATTTCTAACGAACTGTACACTTACTTCCTTCTGATTCTAAGGCCGCTCACTGAAGGCGGCGTGTATGTGGGACTATTCTTCTCTGTCCCTCACGGGTTCCCCATCGCAACAACCTTCACTTCTCTTTTCTTTTTACATTTCTTTAAGTAAAATTTCAGATTTGAATTCTTCTTTAAGTATATTTCTTTAGATAATACTTCTACTTTAATTCTTTTCCTTCTTTTCCTTTATTCTTTACTATTCTCATCCATGTGTATGTGCATGGAACTATGCTCATTCTTTACTATTCTTTCTAAATGCAAATGTGAGAATGTGAGAATGCATTATGGCACATAAAAATATCATTAGAGAACTAGTATTTTTTTACCAACAACATTCTCATACTTGAAATCAATCATAGATTATTAGACAAAAAATATTTTGAGGTAGTCATTCTGCACAAGTCATATTTAAGAAGGCATATCTTGAGTTATACACATTGGATTGCTACAATCTTGGCCTCATTTTAAATCTTAGCGACAGGGCTACAACGTTTATGTTTAGGTATCAATCGAATTAAATCAGTAAGATGCCCAAAAATCACTCAGAAGGTCATGGCTGTGACAAGGCAACCATGGTAACATGTCTTCTCTTAGGATTTTCATCAAAACGATTGCATGCATACTCAAACTCTACTATGGTTACACTTCTACTTCTTTCTGAAGCCACCAATATTTGGAGTAAAACTCCCTTAAATCAGCACTAAACCTTGCCAGGAAAATACACTCCATAAAGTCTACTCAAACTCTTTCTAAATTCAACCAAACTCCCATCAATCACCATATAGGTAAAGTCTACATTCTCATGGCTGAAATTTAATTATCATCAAGTATCAATCTCATCAAAACTTCTCAAAAACATAAGCACAAACATACATGTACAAATCTCTACAAACTTACTCAAATCAAACTTAGGGTTGGATTTACTTACCTTGATCTTGGGTAGTGCCACACTAGAAACTCTCTCTTTGGGTAGATCTCCTCCCCTTCTTAAACCTTAAGCCTATAACTATAAGAATTCAACACTTTAAGTATTAATCTCACATCATATTGCAAGAACTCTTACCTTTGGATGCTTAGGATTGAATATCTACCAAAATCCAACCAAAAATCATCTAAATTGCCTTGGAAATTTGATGAAGAAATTGAGAGAATTTGGAGATGAAAGTGGCGTGTGAGGGAGTAGAGAATGATAGGTTTTTCAAGAATGAACCCAAGATATCTCATTTATTACTTCTACTTTCCCATTTGCCCTTGCACTTTCTAAGAAATTCCATCTATGTCCCTTAGTCAATTACAATAATGCCCTTATTTTTATTAACTTCTCCATGAAATTCTATCTCTTTTCACTACCCACTTTTTCGACTAATTATAAGTGAAAAGACCATTTTACCCCTAATGAAATTTTAAGGCATTTTCTTCACATTTTCTGAAAATAACTTTAACAAAAAAAATCAACTAAAGGTATAATGGCATAAGTTAAGTTACGTACCTCAATGTCGTCCTCAAAATTCAAACAATTTGGGATGGCAGTTCCGCATGTCTTATTTTACCTCCCATGTTTCTTATTCTACCTTATGATTCCTCCATAGGACTTTTACGAGTGGAATACTTTTATTTCAAAGCTCTTTAATCTTCTGTCTAAGATCTGTACTGGTTGCTCCTCATAAACGAGATTCTCTTCTAAGTCCACTTCCTCTATTCTTAATATATGGGAGGGATCACTAACATATCTTCCAAGCATCAAAACATGGAACACATTGTGCTCCCTGTTCATACTAGGTGGTAGCGCCAACTGATAAGCTACCTTCCCAATTAGTTGCAACACTTCAAAGGGGACCAATGTGTCTCGGTGCTAACTTTCCTTTATCGCTAGAGCGTATTACTCGCTTTTAGGGGGTAACTTTAACAAACACTTTATCACCCACTTCAAATTCCATATCTTTTCTCTTTAAATCTGCGTAACTCTACTATCTATTCTGGGCTTGCTTCATTCTATGCTTGATCAGCGAGAGATCTTCTATCATGTTCTGAGTAATCTCCGGCCCAAGAAATGTATTCAACTCATCTTTCTCTCATATCTCATCCCTATGTCGTGGAGATCTAATCTATACAGCAAGCTCTCAACATATCCTCAAGTATTTGATTTGTTCTCTCAGTTTAGCCATCTATCTGAGGATGGTGTGCTGTACTAAATGCCAATCTAGTACCCAAGTTTCTCTATAAACTGGTCAAGACAGACACAAATCTAGAATCTCTATCTGACACTATTGTCTTGGGCACACCGTGGAGTCTAACTATCTCCCTGACATAAATCTGAGCTAGCTGATCTGAGGTAGTACTATCCTTTACTGGAAGAAAATGGGTTGACTTCGTATATTGCATTATACTCCTTCTGAACTTAAAATCCATTGATATACTTTCTTATTTCCATTCAGGAATGCTGAGTGGCTGAAGCAAATCTGGTGGTCTTTGGTGTTCTGCTTTCACTTGTTGACAAATCAAACACTTAGTCACATAATCTCTAATATCTCTCTTCATACTTGGCCACCAGTAACGTTTCTTTAAATCTTGATACATCTTGGTTTCTCCAAGATGAACAGAATATATGGTGTATCATGAGTCTCCACAAGAATCTTTCTCTTCAACTCAGCATCTTGGGGAGTGCATATACGATTCCAAAAATGGAGGACACCATCTAACAGGTAGACTTCTGATATCTTGCCCTCAATCACTTGTTGACTTATTTTCTGACACCACTCATCAATAACCTATTTTTCTTTAATCTCTTCCAGCAAAGTAGGCTGAATGTCTCACTTGACAAGCCTTCCTGGTATCACCTCCATTTGTTCCTTACACAACTCTTCTGCTAATTCTTTTTGTCGTGTGAATTGGGACACGTAGGCCTTTCTACTCAAGGCATCAGCTACTACATCGGCCTTTCTAGGCTGATACTTAATTTCACAGTCATAATCCTTTACCAGCTCTAACCATCTCCTTTGCCTCATATTCAGCTCCCTTTGGGTGAAAAAGTACTTCAAGCTCTTATGATCTGTATAAATGTTACTCTTTGCTCCATACACATAATGCCTCCATATTTTTAGTGCAAAAACTACAGCAGCCAACTCTCAAGCATGCGTAGGGTATCTTGTCTCATATTCTTTCAACTGTCGAGAAGCATAAGCTACTACCCTACCCAACTACTTCAACACTACACCAAGTCCTCGAAACGAGGCATCTGTATAAATATCATAATCTACACCTTCCTAAGGTCACACAAGAATAGGAGCTGTGGTCAATCTTCTCTTTAACTCTTGAAAACTATCTTCACATGCATCTAACCACATGAAAGGAGTCCTCTATTTGGTAAGAGCTATAGGCGGCTTAGCTAACTGAGCAAACCCTACTACAAACCACCTGTAGTAGCCTACTAGCCCCAAGATGTCTTTGGCTTTTGCCATTCTAGAATTGCTCTCACCTTACTAGCATCCACTTAGAAACAGTTGGCCCAGAAAGATAACTTGATCCAGCCAAAATTCACACTTAGAAAAGTTGGCAAACAACTTCTTATCTTTCACTCGCTATATGTAAAACCCCCCTCCAGTCAGGTATCCTCTGAATATCCCTCAATGAGAATCCCGAGGATACATGTCTGGAGAACAAGTTGTATTTAGAAAAAATCTGTGTAGGGGTAATAATAATAATATCCAAAACATGCATATAAAATGTCACGCAGGACCCAACTTATAATTTACAAACTTTAAGAAGTTACACAATCAAAACATATTTATAGGGTGGAAGCTTCCAAAGGTATTTCACAAATATTTATCATTTATATTATTTACATCAAGATAAAAACATCGAGATGACAATAAATCATCTCCCCTCACATGTAGTCCCGCTGTCTCTAGCATCCCTCGCTTCTGGTCTACCTACAAAGCAATCAATAATGAAAGGGTGAGCGCTAATCGCTCAGTAAGGAATGATCCGTTTCATTCTAAATGTACTATTTGATCTTTATTTCAACACATTTATTAACACATCACTTATCTTTTACATCTAGGGATACTTCCCCTTTTATTACTAATTCATATGCTTTTCATCATTTTATCCCATGGCTATATAAACATCAATGTGTACACATACAAATAAGTATGTAAACATAGTACACACACATCACATGTCATGACATAACATCTAAAATCATCTAACATGAGTATAAATCATCTCATGATGTAAATAACATCATAACTCAAGTAATGCAACTAAATGCATATGAAACATTTAACGTCTAGCCGATCAGACCTTTCTTAGCATCTTAAGCACTTCATATCATCTAGCCTCAAATTTCATCTAGAGCTCATATCATCGGGAGGCGTGCTTACGCGTTATTTAGCATCTAAAGCATATATTCATCTTTCCTCAACCGGTATACGAGGATATGCTTACACGTTTTCCATGATGTCTATATGCATCTCTATCATGTCTATTTGCATCTCTAACATCTTATGGAATGTAAATACATATTTTTGTGAGCTTAATACTTTTAATTCATCTATGGATTATCAATCCATTTACATTACCTCTTGCTCACATACATCATCTTAAAACATGTATTATATTGCATCTTCATGCCATTTCATAACATTAATCATGTATTGACATCATGACCATGTATATCTTTCACAGATCATCTAACTAATGGGTAAACATTAGTACATGGCATACTTACAATAATACATTAATAATCAATTCATAATCATAAGAATTGATCATGTTAAATCTTAAACTTTAATCACTAGTTTATACTTCAGGCCATTTTCCATCTATTTTTCAAACGAATTGGCTCTTGGTATAAACATAACAGTTATAGGTCTATGTCTTAGCTTTCTAATGCTTCAAGAATCATCTCATTTCGACTTTTATAACTCAATTTATAGTCGAAATACTGAAGCAGGGTTAACAAAACCCCTAAGCTCACTAAATCCGAATTTTCATATTAACTATTCCACATCAATTCCTATTAACATTAACCAATAGGTCAACTTATGGATCAAATAAACCTCCCGTTAATAGTCTTTAACATCTTAAAGGAAGTGTAAAATCTCATTCCCATAATCATCCATTATTGCTATAACATTGTAAGCTAATGCAAACAACACCTCAACACTTCTAGTAGCAACCATTCAACATCATGTGGCCTTCCATACTACAATTTTTGCCACAATCAGCATCCACACTTCATTTTCTTCAATCAAACATTACAACTCATAAAACATAAATAGCCATAACTTCATGTATAATGAATTCAAAGTAATAAGTAGAATAAATGAGTTCAACTACACTTGCCATCAACTAATTCTATGCCTTAAAGCCTTAATTTAAGGTTTTATAAAAATATACAACCCTAGCATAAACCCTAAAGTCATGGGAGGTTCTTCCTTACCTTTTTAAAGACTTCCTCCAACAAATCCTTTGCCTTTGACTTCTTTTACACCTTAATCCTACATATATAACATTATACCTCAACATCTACCTCAAATCTTCAAATCATATCAAAACTAAAGTTTTTAATCCTTACCTTAAACCCTTCAAATTGAAGATCCAAGGCTCCTATCTTGTTCTCCTTGAAAAATTAAGCAAAACTCCTTTAAAACTTAGAGAAAGAAAGCTTGTTTCATGGAAGATTTGAGAGAAAATGGAAGAAAGGTTGAAGAAAGGCTCTCTCCTTTGGCTTGAACGAATTTCATCTCATTTATAGGAAAATATTTCATTTATTTTCCATAATTATGCAATTGGCCCAATTATTTTAATTGTATAACTCATAAGTCCTTAATTCTTCATATAAGGGCATTTTGGTCATTTCACCCTAGACATAATTATTACTTAATTAATGCCATTAAATGCAATGAATCCTACTCATCCTTGACTTTTTCAATGCTTATCCATAGGCAAAATAACCATTTTGCCCCTAAGCTTTTCTATGGATAATTGATTCATACCGTTCCAAATGAATTGACTATTTTGCCCTTAGTTAGATTTTATGCTTTTAAACATAAAATTAACATCTAAAGGACTATTTTGAGTTAGGAACATACCTTTGACATCTTGGGTATTACACTATAGCCCCAATCTTAAGTGTTCTTCATGTTAGTGTATATTAGTGTATGCCCTAGAAACCATTTGTGTTGTCGGTTTCAGAGCATTTTGTCTTGTATCTACATATCATAAATAATAGAAGAAAGAGTTATTCAATTCATATATGTAAATTGCTTCCTTTATTTACTCATGCATTTAAAATAAAGTACGTATGTGAATTGTCCAGATGATTCATTTAATTGGTAAATGAATTATCGAAAAGGGTTCCCTACAGAAGCAATATAATTTAGGCAACTATATTGCACAGTAGGCATATCGGATGCTTCTGAAAGATATCATGAGTTGATATAAGTATGGATGACGATGATATTCATGTCACTAAGGCATTGGTATGGATTAGCGGTTGGTGAACTGTTTTTCGAACGTGACCGAATAACGACAAATCACTTGGAAAAGCATGTAGTCAATGATTTATCGTTTGGTTATATTAGTGCATGATGTAGTCCTTTGACCTGAGACATTGTAGTCGGATCCGATACGAATGCGTATGGTTCATACGATGTATAATTACGAGACTAATCATGTTTCGTATAATAAAGCCTATTTGGTCATGCGTTGTTCATATGCAAAAACGAACGATGGTCAAGAAGGGATCTATTGACTCGGAAATATAGGATCGGGAGTACCGCTGACTCCATCTGGATTCGAGTTCCTAGACGAACATCGATAAATGTTAGAAAATAGAGTCTCTGGCTAGAGTCTATTATTAGTCATACAAAAGCAAGTTTGTGATGACGAGTTCTGGACATATTGATCGACGATTCGGTAGAAGATCGAGTTTAGGATTTTGACATTCCATGAATCCGTGCTTGATCAGGATATTTCAATGGAGGGAATTTACCTACATGGTACGTATGATCTGAAATGGGTTCGATGAAGTATTTCTTCGTCGTGGTTTAGGGACTATAGCACATTGCTAGATGTTTACCATAGTCGTTGGGCCTCCGGACAGGTTTCCGGATTCATCTAGAACCGGCTCACGGCTAATCCACGATGGACCTACATGGTCACACCAATACCCTTGAGAAGTTAGAGAATGATGATAGGGAGAAATGATTATCCGAAGAGGGCTAGCACCTTCCGAGGGTAATGACAGGATTTCTATGGTAATAGTTACATAGAAAATTGTTTGTGACATTTTAAGGGTTAAAATGGTCAAGTAATAATTAATTATATTTAATTATTATATCTTAAACGTTAAGATTAATGAGATGAACAAAAATAACCTTTTAATAGTTAAAGGGTACAAGGGTAAATTTATGGGTTGTTAATGTAAACTAGTTTAGTTTACATGGGCCCTTGAATAATATTGATTATTCAAAGGGTAGCATAATAAATTCGTGGGGTCCCTTTTAAAATAAGATTTTATTGGGCTTGGAAGTGAAAAACAAATAATTGCAAAATTGCCCAAGTATATACAAATGCAAAAGGTTGCATTTTAGTTCATTCTTCACTTGTTGACTCAAAAACCAAACTAAAAGCTCTCTCCCTAGCCACGACCACTCTCTAACTCTCTCAATGTGGTGTTAAAGTGTGGAGGTCTCATTACTTTGAGGCTAATCTTCATCAATCCAAAGCAAAGGAGTAGGTATAATCTCTTTTCGAAGCTTTGTTTGAAAACCGATTTTTTGAGTCCAAGCTTTCATGCTTTCTCTTCTCATTTCCACCACTCTTCATGCATGCTGATCTTTCACTTCATGCACCTCTTTTTTCCTAGAATAAACTACGATATCATCAATAAACACCACTATAAACTGATCCAAATACTCGTGAAACACCCGGTTCATTAAATCCATAAAGACTGCTGGGGCATTGGTTAACCCAAAAGGCATCACTACAAACTCATAATGCACATATCTAATTCAAAAAGCAGTCTTAACAATATCTTGTTTTGCCACTCTTACTTGATGATAACCTGACCTCAAATCAATCTTTGAAAATACAGCTGCCCCGTTCAACTGATCAAATAAATCATCTATACGAGGTATCAGGTACTTATTCTTCTTTGTAATCTATACACATCTGTAGGGATCCATCTTTCTTCTTCACAAATAAAATTGGAGCTCCCCAGGGAGAATGGTTAGGTTGGATAAAACCCTTATCTAGGAATTCTTGAAGCTGCTTCTTTAACTCTTGAAGTTCGGATGGGGCCATCCAGTAAGGTGCTTTAGAAATTGGTGCGGTCCTTGGTGCCAGTTCTATACTGAACTATACTTCTCTTTCCGGAGGTAAACTCGACAAATCTTTCAAAAATACATCAAAAAACTCCCCGACTACTGGCACATTCTGAATCTCTGGTCGTGGGACATCACCATTGTGCTCATGTTGGGCATATCAAATACTATCAAATCCACTGGCAACTCCCTTCCATGGATCACTATGGACTCCCCTGGAAGCATCTCTTTAGTTACCACACTAACACCATCTAGTAACTCTATCTTAATGGGACAGTTCTCGGCCTTTTATTCTGCCAATCCCTCATGTTCTTCTTGGGTTGAAATCTTTTCTTATTTCTCACCTCTCTATTATTAGGGGCATCATCTTTAACAGTGTTGTCGTACGCTTCACGGACCTAAACCACTTTTCTGCCACTAGAGGGTTTATTGTACCCTTGAATTCTAACGGTTGATGTTGACTAGGCAACCCATAATTGGCTCAATACGATTCTGCACTATCGGGGGTACCAACCTCTCTCTCCCCTCTCTGGGGGTCGGTACAATAATTGGGGTCTCAACTCTCTCCAGTATCGAGCATCCTTGAGTCTCTACCAAGACTTACTGAATAATTACGGATCCTCGCTTTATTGAGGACAAGGGGAGTAAATTCTGACGGGTTAGAAGGTTCACACGTACTCATTGCCTTCTTACTGCCTGCCTGAGTTCTACGTTTCATCTTCATAACACCAACACTCTACTACAAGTAAGGAAAGAAATAACTTACAGCGGTCGGCTATGGAGCATCAATGCGGCGGAAGAGGCACACTGTCAAATCCCAAAATTTTTGCTCTGATACCAAAAATGTAATGCTTTCTTTCTAGCTAGAATACTCGTAAAATAACAGTAAAACTCACTAAATATATAGAAGAATATATACATGTAGATGAGTTTAAAATAATGGGCCTAATTTTTTTTTTTAAACAAAATTTACATCATGTAACAAAACTTCTTGAAATAGTCTCGATAGTGTTGCCTGCTCCTTCCGCTTCTTGACACTCCTTCTGACCACCTCTCATCTACTACCTGCAAAAAGATTGAAAACAATGGGGTGAGCACTAATTGCTCAGTAAGTAAACCCACTAGGCTACTCCTTTCTCTCTGTTGTTCAACTTCTGAATTTCTTTCCTTACAACACATTTCTTTCTTTTTCTCTATTCTTTCTCTACTCTTTTCCTTTCCCTTTATTCTTTCTCTTTGTTCTTTCTATATTCTTGTTTCTCACTTACTAACAAGTAAGCAGAACTGGAGAAACTAATTCTAAATAATATGAATGCCATGATGCATATGCATAAATGCATAAAAAATGCAATTTCTTTTCTTTCTTTCTGTTATGTTATGTTCTTTCTTTATATTCTTTCTTTCCATTCTTTCTTTCTTTCTATTCTTTTTTTCTATGCCGATCGGACTTGGTTGAGGCATGGATTCGGAACCTTGGCCATGTGAGTGGGTACAATCCTCATCTACATGCACTTCTATCGGACTGTATAACTCTTCTTTCTGATTCTGAGGCCGCTCACTAAAGGCGGCGTGCATGTAGGTAAATTCTGTTGGTACAATTCTCATCCACATACACTTCTAACGAACTGTACACTTACTTCTTTCTGATTCTGAGGCCGCTTACTGAAGGCGGTGTGTATGTAGGACTATTCTTCTCTGTCACTCACGGGTCCCTCATTGCAACAACCTTCACTTCAATCACTTCTCTTTTCTTTTTACATTTTTTTAAGTAAAATTTCAGATTTGAATTCTTCTTTAAGTATATTTCTTTAGATAATACTTCTACCTTTAATTCTTTTCTTTTCTTTTTCTTTATTCTTTACTATTCTCATCCATGTGTTTGTGCATGGACCTATGCTCATTCTTTAATATTCTTTCTAAATGCAAATGTGAGAATGTGAGAATGCATTATGGCAGTATTTTTTTACCAACAACATTCCCATACTTGAAATCAATCATAGATTATTAGACTAAAAATATTTTGAGGTAGTCATTCTGCATAGGTCATATTGAAGAAGGCATATCTAGAGCTATACACATCAAATTACTACTATACTGGTCTCGTTTTAAAGCTTAGAGATAGGGCTACAACCTTTATGTTTAGGTCTCAATCAAATGCCCAAAAATCACACAGAAGGTCACGGCTATGATAGGGCAACCATGGTAACATGTTTTCTCTTAGGATTTTCATCAAACAAATTGCATGCATACTCAAACTCTACTTTGGCTACATTTCTACTTCTTTCTCAAGCCACCAATATTTGTAGCAAAACTCCCTTAAATCAACACTAAACCTGGCTAGGAAAATACACTCCATAAAGTCTACTCAAACTCTTTCTAAATTCAACCAAACTTCCATCAATCACTATATAGGCAAAGTCTACATTCTCATGGCTGAATTTTAATTATCATCAAGTATCAATCTCATCAAAACTTCTCAAAAACATAAGCACATAAATACATGTACAAATCTCTACAAACTTACTCAAATCAAACTTAGGGTTGGACTTACTTACCTTGATCTTGGGTAGTTCCACACTAGAAACTCTCTCTTTGGGTAGATCTCCTCTCCTTTTTAAACCCTAAGCCTATAACTATAAGAATTCAACACTTTAAAAATTAATCTCACATCATATTGCAAGAACTCTTACCTTTGGATGCTTAGGATTGAATATCTACCAAAATCCAACCAAAAATCCTCTAAATTGCCTTGGAAATTTGATGAAGAAAATGAGAGAATTTGGAGATGAAAGTGGCGTGTGAAGGAGTAGAGATGATAGAGTTTTCAAGAATGAACCCAAGATATCTCATTTATTACTTCTACTTTCCCATTTTGCCCTTGCACTTTCTAAGAAATTTCATCTATGTCCCTTAGACAATTACAATAATGCCTTTATTTTTATTAACTTCTCCATGAAATTCTATCTCTTTTCACTCCCCACTTTTTCAACTAATTATGAGTGAAAAGACCATTTTACCCCTAATGAAATTTTAAGGCATTTTCTTCACATTTTCTCAAAATAACTTTAACAAAAAAAATCAACTAAGGGTATAAGGGCATAAGTTAAGTTACGTATCTCAATGTGGGCATTACAGGTATGCACCTCATCATAGCCTCCATGTCAGCCAATTTTTTCATCAATATTTGCTTAGGGGTGTGGTGATGGACAGTAGGTCTACATTGATGGGTTGGTGATGGGTTTCTGTCCCACTCGACGTATTAGGATGAGCCGAGTCATATGGAGTGGCATGAGAGTTGGTTCCATCATGGGTGGTTGCTTGGTTATTTAGGTTCTTATTCATCCCTTTAGGATGAGTCAACGCGAGTGTGACTATTCGGGTGCTTCGACCAGCATGGATGGTGAAGGGGCTAGTTTGGGGACCACTCAACCCATGAGGATGAGTAGAGCTGAGTAGAGTTTAGTAAAGTTGTCCACCCTATCCATGAGGAAGAGCCGAGCTGAGAGATAGGGAGGATCACTCATATTCATGTGGATGGGGTGGCTGATGGTGGCAGTTGTTTGTAGTTGGTTATTGGGGATAAGTAGAGTAACTTGGTCAAAGGTGAGTGATGGGTCGGCTGATAAAGGTCGTGTTTGCATGGCTGGGTCAAATGTGTTTATAATGGCAGGAATTGGGCCATCCGTTAAGGATGATTAAAGCTGGGAAGACTGGGGGTCTAAAGCCAAGGATCTGGGGTCATGAGGGGTTGCATGGAGTTCACTGGGACGCAAAAGCAGTTCTCTGGTATCTAGTTGATTGGAAACTCAAGAGAGTAAAATTGTGTTAACTTTTCCCATAGGGGTTGGTTCTCGGCCCAAATGTTGGCATTCTTGACTTCCAGTGCCGTGAACTTATCTGTGTGATGTTGCATTAATGTAGTAAGAGTCTTCGGGAGGTATGTTGAGGCATTGTTTGTGGTTTTAGCCATAACATGATTCTTTGTAGAGTAAATTGCCAAAGAAAGGTTGATTGCCAAAGGCCCCACGGTGGGCACCAAACTATATATAGTAAAATCTACAATTACAGAAGAAGGTATGATCCTATGAGGTTGAGACCACTGATAATCCGTTTAACCTACACACAGAGAAAACAAGCACGAAGCTTACATAAAACACCAATGTGGTGTTTACCGTAGACACTCTGATGTAATCTGGTGTGCTGTCGTAGGCAACCAAGATTAAAACCTAAAAACACATGTAGTAGTGTGAGTAAGGATCGTTCCCACGGAGAGTGTCTAACCGAATTTTATGTTATGTGAACAAGGCTAGGGGGGTTTGAGTAAAACAGAAACCAAACACTTTCAGGAAAAACAGTTCACATTAAAATACCAAAATCAATCAAAATAACGAAACTCGGTCTAAGTCAACATCCACCATTGGAATCCTACAACTGATCATTGATTCAAAAATAAATCAATTCTTACTTTGAGTATTCACCGTTGGAACTATTTTCCTATCTCTCCTTAGTTGTAATTAATTAGGAAGCAAGCGATCTAATTAATCTTACAACTAAACAACCCTAGACAAGCACTAAAGATTTAATCTAGTGGCAGCCTTAAGACCTAGAGAGATCGATGAAGCTAAACAACACAAACCCAAGCGGTTGTATTTAATTCAGTCAAATATTCTTCTTAAGACTTAACAATTCCTGACGCAGCAAATTCTTAAATCCTAATTGCTTCACAAGTTAAAGGGATCAAACAATTACGGATTTGATATCTAACTTAGTAGTAGATTACAACAAATAATAAACTAGTAGGCCTCCTAGTAATTAAACGCAACAATCATGACAATATGCATAGAAGAACATCCAATACTCAAAACATAAATTGAACACTAAAAACAGATAGATCTCATAGTTTTATTGATTCCGAGGTCTCCGTTTCCTTCAACCAAGTTCTAAAAGTTAGCCGCTCATGGCTATGAAAAACTCAAGAAAAACGAATTTCAGAAGAGAGAGAAGAGAGAGGCATGTGTGATATGTGTAATCCCTAATCTGATATCCCTCTCTCAATATCCAATTCGAATTTTAATTCTACTAAATCTAAATCTCCTAAAAATATTCTAAAATCCCAAAATAACCTTTATCCTAATCTAAGTAATTGAAAATAAAATAAAGTCTTAATAAAAAATAGGAAAGTGGTGTGTCCAGCTGTAATTTGTATGCAATAGGTCTTCAAATCTTCCAATAATAAACTGCCTATTGGAGTTGCATGACAAGGCAGAATGTTCCAGAACGTCGGCAGTGCAGGTGCGTCAACTTCAAGTCCGATTACAACCTTGATACAGCGAGTATCTCTCCAAACTCAAAACATGAAAGTTGTATATCTGTTTCTTAGAGTTCCAAATCATTTTGAATCATCTAAATCGGAGCTTGGCTGAGAGAGTTATGCCCATATTACAGAGCAATGTCGAAACTGTCCGAATTCACTTAATTAGTTCCATTTTGCATTTAACGCCTCCACTTGCATCCTAAATCAAAATAGAATAATAATGAGTACATTTAAGCAACAAATGAGTATAAAATACTAGACATTAAGGGGGATAAATATGTCATTTTTCATTCTCATCAATCAGCAAGGCTAATGAAAGCTATTTAGTGAGGGTTAAGGGAAGAAAATGTTACTAGAAGTTTAGTCAGAACTAGAACTATGACGAAGATGTATAGTTCTCCAGAGTAAGAACCTAGGAGCTAGTAGGCAGCATTGAATATTCGATCTTTAATGAGAGGTCAAGCCTCTGTTTATATTGTGAACATAGCATCGAAATCCTAGTAGAACTTTGAGTCCATAATGGTGGAACTCTAGTAAATAGGAAGGTCTTGATTTACTTGCCTCTCTAGGAGTGAGAATCCTAATTTACATAAGATTTAGGATGTTAGGTGAATTAGGATAAAGACAGAATAGGAAGTAGATGTAGTAGGGTTTGAGTAGGGTTTTGGACCCTTAATAGATATTGGACCAACAGGCATGGGCTTAGATGGACTAATGATGAGGCCTAATCTGGAGGGGAACTAGGTTGGTGTCATGAGTCTTGCCTATGACATGAACCTTGATGGAGGCCCAACCGGAACTGGGCCATGGCCTTTGGCCACATAGTAGATGTTTCATGCTTGATCTGATAAGGCCCAAGATGATTTTTGGCCCATACAATATATACATATATACAATAACATATACAGTAGCACATCTCTATAGTGATACTCTATATAGGAATAACTTCAATATATTTATAAAAAATTATGGTTCCAACTTGGGTCAGTTGTAAATAAGAATAAATTTCATATTGTAATAAGTTATCATTTTTCTAGGTCTCAACTTATCTCTACATAGTATAAATTATCTGTATATTGCAAAAAAAATGCTATATTATGTTAGTGTATGCCCTAGGAACTAATCGTGTTGTCGATTTCAAGACATTATATCTTGTAAATGTACTATGAATAAAAGAAAATGTTCTTATTTCACGTGTTGATTTACTGCTTCATTTATATTATATATAATATTGCATGTGAAATGTTCGAATGACACGAATCTTTAAAAGATCAAATCATTGAAGAATTCCTTACGCAAGTAATGTTAATTGGGCAATAATATTGCATAGTAGGCATGATGAATGTCTCCATTGAATATCATGTGATGGTATTAGTGTGGGTGATTATAAGAGGTATGTCACTAAAGCATTAGCATGGATAAAAGGTTAGTGAACTAATTATCGAATACGATCGATTACGATGAATCACATGGACGTTTAGAATATTGTCAATTATGTATCATAGGATCGTGCTAGTGTACCAGTAACCCTTAGACTTGAGCCATCACATTGGATTCAAAATAGGATGCATATGATTCATATGGTGTATAAACACGAGACTAGTCATGTCTTGTGTAAAAAGCTGGTTTGGTCATATTTTATTCATGTGTGAGGACAAGTGATGGTCAAGATGGGATTCGTTAACTCAAAATAGTCCAATCTCGAGTTCCTAGATGAATGTCAATAAACATGGGAAAAGGGAAATCTCTGGCTAGAGTATAATGAATGTCAGATGAAACTTAGTTTCATGTTGATGAGTTCCATTGTATCGATCAACAATTCGATTAAAGATTAAGTTAAGGGTTTTGACATATCATGAACCACTCTTAATCGGGATTAGATGACGGAGGGATTTTACTACATGGTACGTACTATCAGAAAAGGTTCATTCGAGTTTACATGTAATACCGCGTTCAGAAATATGGTAAAGATTATTTTCTAGTCATAGTGAATATATTTAATTAGTTTTATAGAGGACTTCCACAAAAGTTTCAATAGGGGCAAAATGGTCATTTCACATAGAATCACATGTTCAAAAGAAAAGTGAGTATGATAAATATAATGTATTAAGTGTGCTAGCCATGAGAATAGAGTGGTAGAAAGGTTATGGAGAATACACGTGATGTGATGCCGAGATAAATACATGTTTGTAAAGTCATAGAAAGAAACTAAAAAATAAGGGTAGAATGGTCTTTTCACTCACAACTAGATGAAAAACTGGGGAGTGAAAATGACCAAGAACATGTGTTAAATCCATTGAAAGTGAGGGTATATTGGTAAATGCACATAAGGCATAACTGGAATTATCATAAATGTGCAAGGGCAAAATGGGAATATATATATTAGTTTTAAGGTTTCAATAAACTAAACCCTAGCCTAACCATTCCATCCCTTGTACACGCCACCCCTCATCCAATTTCTCTCAAACTTCTTCACCAAATTTCAAAGAGAATTCATAAGAATTGGCTTAAATTTTTGTAGATTTTCAATCCTAAAGCATCCAAAGGTAAGATTCTAGCACAAAGGTGTGTGATTCAACTTTAAAGTTTTAAATTCTTATCGTTTTATATGATTTAGGTCCAAGAGGAAGAGAATTTTAGCAAAGGGAGGTTATATCATTAGTGTTGAACAAATTCAAGGTAAGTAAATCCAATTTTAGTTTTGATTTGAGCAAAAATTGTGTAGATTGATTCTTGTATGTTTGTATGTGATTGTATGGTGAGAATTATTGGTTGTTTTAATGTTGAATTATGTGTAAAATTCCAGCCATGAGAAGTAGTTCATGTGTATGTGGTGATTTGGTGGAATTATGGACGAAATATGGAAGAATTGTTGATGAAATTTTGAAGTGTTGAAACCAGCAAAATTTGAAGTTAGATTTAGTGAGTTTTTGCTCCAATTTTGGTGGATTTGGAGAGATATGGAAGTGTGGCCAACTAAGTATTTGCATGTGCATGTGAATTATTTGATGAAAATTCAAAGAGAAATGCATGCATGAGTTTGTTAAATCTTATTGAAGAAATTGTTAGAGAAAGGAAAGAATTGGAGTTGAAAGGTTATGTTAGGCTTAACCAAGTCTAAGTGTTAGTGCTCAATAGTGCATTTTGTTATGCCAAAATTTAGAATATCACTTGGTCATTTTAGTTCAATGAGATTAATGGCTTTTAGTGCATGGTTCAAGTTACTTGCATCTTTAGTATTTCTTCAATAGCACATTTTATTTAGTTATTGAATTAGAAATTGTGAAACTTATGACTTTGGGAAAGTGTTAGAAGGGATTTATATGTTAAACTGTTACTTTGATATGGCATTGTTGATAGTAGAGAATGGTAGATTATATCATGACATATCAATATGCCATTATAAATTCTCAAGTTTGTTTACTTGAATTTAGAAAGATCATCCAAATAATGGCTTGGCCAAATGAGTATATTGTTCTTTCTTGTTTTGAGATTAGTTACAAACAATATGTAATAAGTGATTTTATTGTATAAAGAATAGAAAAACTTTCCCAAGCATAGATATCAAAAGAAACATCAAAGAAATAGATGGTTTATGTATTAAATACATGAACATTTCAGAAATTGATTGGTATGAGTATAGTTTTCATGCCTTATTATATATTACAAGCTATAGAATTGTGCTAGAAGATCTTGAGAATAGGTTGTATTGGCCAAAAGTTTAGTTAAGAATGTTAGAAAGAAATTAGAATTTAGCCAAAGTATATATGTTATGCCATATGTTAGATTGAATTTACAATGATTAATATGGCAATATAGATTAATGTATAGAATGTAGCCAAAAGAAAAGAAGAAAGAAGGGCATGTATAACAATCAAAGTTGATGGTCATGTAAGAGAATGCAAATTTATGACATTAAGATTTGTATTTAGAAAGTTGTACAAGGCATGTTGGTTACAATAGAAAAATAAGTTGTTTAATGACATGGTTATGTGACATATAAGTTTGAGAAAAACTAGTAGCATAATTGGGCAAATTAGTAGACTTAATACCTAAGTTGTGGCATAGATTTTTATAGAAGAAATTGGATTGCCCAAAATGTAGAATTCATTCCCCAGTTGAATTGTGCCGTTTTAATATCTCACTCATAGAATTATAGAAGAGTAGAATTTGTGAGAGCTAATGTACTTGTGTACATGTACATTTTACATAGCATGATAGAATTGAAGAATTACGTAATTATGTAGAAATTATAGAATCGCGTACGTACACATGATGCATAGAATTCAAAAATAAAGAATAAAATAGAAAATGTTTAAGTAAGGTATAGATATAAAAGGCTTAGAATTAATAGAGTACATGCTAGAGTCAGACATGTATTTTGGGATCATGCATAGACAGCATATAAATGCATGACATAGCATAGCATATATTTCAGAAATTTTATAATTATTGGAAATGTCTAGCTAGTTATTTTGCAGATTTACAAAGCATGTTTTCAGAGGGTTGTTGCGATGGGGAACCTGTGAGCATTTGTTGCATTACCTAGTGGCAACAGAGATGCAGAAGTTTCCCACATGCACGTCGCCATTAGTGACCGGCCTCGTAATAGAAAACAGAATTGTATAGTCCACTAGAAGTGCATGTGAATGAGAACTGTACCCAGAAAGAATTTCAGAATACGCTCACACAGCCAGGGTTCCAAATCCATGCCTCAACCTAGTCCGATCGGCAAACCAAAACAGAAAACAGAGAGAATTTCAGAAAGAAAGAAAAATAGAATAAGAAACAAAAAAACAGAAAGAATTTCAGAAAGAAAGAAAAATAGAATAAGAAACAAAAAACAAATAGAATTTCAGAAAGAACCAAAAATAGAATAAGAAATAGAAAACAGAAAGAATTTCATAAAGAAAAGAAAAGAATTAGAAAAAGAATTTTCAGAAAGAATACAAACATGATCATTTGCATTGATCGGCAAACCAAAACAGAAAACAGAAAGAATTTTAGAAAGAAAGAAACATAGAATAAGAAACAAAAAACAAAAAGAATTTCAGAAAGAAAGAAAGATAGAATAAGAAATAGAAAACAGAAAGAATTTCAGAAAGAAAAGAAAAGAATTAGAAAAAGAATTTTCAGAAAGAATACAAACATGATCATTTGCATATGCATCAGACATTTTATGTGCATTGCATCTTATGCATTTATGCATAGATTAAACAATTTATATTATTGCGTGTCTGACATTCTAACTAGCCAAGAAGAGAAAATAGAAACCCATGAGAATAGAGAAGAAAAGAAAATAGAAGCCCATGAGAATAGAGAAGTAAAGAAAATAGAAGCCCATGAGAATAGAGAAGAAAAGAAAATAGAAACCCATGAGAATAGAGAAGAAAAGAAAATAGAAGCCTCCGAGAATAGAAAAGAAATTAGAGATATACAAGAAAAGAACATAAATTAGATATATGCTAGAAAAGAACATAAATTAGAAACACGACAAATAGCCTGAAAACTTAGTGATTTGTTGAGTTGAGAAAGAAACAGAAAGTTATAATCTAGCAGAGAAGAGAAATAAAATGATAAAGAACAACATAGCCCTAGAAGGATTTAAAAAGATTTGAGAAAAATAGAAGATTGCTAAGTAGTACGCTTGAGAATAAAGAGAGAAAGCAAGCAGAAATTTAGAAGCAGTACAGTGAAAACGGGGACAACGGATTAAGAGCATAATTAAATTTGGTTTACTTATTGAGCATTTATAGCTCACCCCGTTGCTTTCCTTATTTTTACAGGTATCAGATTGCAGTGGTCGGGAGGTGTCAAGCTATCGAGAGGATTACATACACTGTCTCAGTGAAGAAATTTCATGTGGATTTGTATATGTGAGAAATAATCATTGTGTAATAGTATGTTATAACTGGATTAAGGATAAAAATTTTAGACGAACACCCTTTTTAAACTAGCAATTCTCTGGATTCTCTCTATAGGATACTCAGTGAATACTTGCTTAGTGAGATATTACATTACACTTTATTGTGGTTTAGGGGTTATGGAACATTACTAGACGTCTACCATAATCAGTGGGAGTTTCAATTATAAAGAGTTATAATGAAACATATCAAAATCCGATATTGGGCCCACACCTAGATCACAGTAAACCAAAATGATCACACATAAAACCAAGCTCAATGAGAGAGAGAGAGAGAGAGTAATACATATCATTGATCAGATCAATGATGTTTGGACGTAAACAGTTGCATCCAAATAAATCTATTGGTGAGAAATGATTATCCATGGATAGCTAGCACTAACCAAGGGTAATAAGGATTTATTAAATATTATTATTGAATCGGATTCAATCATGGGGACAGAAGTGCATTAGTTTTATTTTAAAGAGTTAGAATATTTAATGGGATTAAAATTTTGGCTAATTATGAATTAACCATAAAACCAAGGACTTGACATAAATGCTCTTTTCCAAGATTAATTTTAAATTGTTTGAGGACTTCCCCAAAAAATTTATAATTACACTTTGTGCCCATGGTATATAAACCAAGTATTATACCATTTTCATATTTTTTTTTTTTTGAAAACAATTGAAACAAAATGACTCTCTCATTTTCTCTCTCACTCTCGCGGCTCTCTTCCTTGGCTTGTGTGGATCACATTTTGAGGTTCTTCAAGTTCACTTGAAGAACTTAGACTCCAAGAAAGAAGATTCAAGTGTTGAATAGCAAAGGAGTAGGTAATATTCCATCCTTACCTTGAAATTTTTTGGGCTTATGTGTTATGTTTGTGTTCTACCTTGCATCCATCATCTTGTTCATCATTTTTACACCATTTCCATGTCCAAAATGCATGAATCCCAACAATGGTATCAGAGCATGTTTAAATTCATGCATGCATGTAACATTTTTAGTGAAAAATTGCTTGGTTTGGACCTGGGTGTCACTCGGTTTTGAGTGCATGTTGAGCTTGTGTATTTTGAATACATTTGAAGATAGATATATGATATTCATGCTTATTAACATGCTTGTATGAAATTTTGATATTTAGAATAAAAAATTTCTTGTTCTTAAAGTCATATGTAACATGCATGTTGTTTTTTATTCATCTTGATGCATTTTTGATTAAATACGAATATATCACATTCATATGATGCATGCATGTGTAATATAAGCATATTTGATGCAAATTTGATGATTTTGTGTTAGGAAACGATCAAACATGGCAGCAGAAAAACAAAAACATTTACAACATAGATCGTTCCTTAGAACCAAGATCAGGGTACAAATTTACAGTTTATATATTAAATAAGAATCTGCAGATTTTAGTTTAGAGTTTAAGATATCATACGCACGTTTGGAGGCTCCTCCAACTTGTCTCTGAACATATTTTGCTACCGACCCAAGTGTAGGATCGAACCGATGTAGTCCACACGAAGATAACCTCAAGGAACTAGAGAGGGATTTGCTAGATCCTCTTTAACATTTAAGAACCAAAAACAAATCAAAGTGTATTTGATTTTAGCAAAGAATGCAATCTGGCGTGAGAGTGTTTAAGGGGCTAGAATTTTTCCTTTCAATGATTGAATGAGTGAATTAAAATATTTCAGAAAGTGTGCACTTATATAATGCACACTATACCCTATTCCATCATGGAATGGGTTTGGGCTCCAACCCAAACACCCCTTGTATCCAAACATCCCCTTTAAGATATTTTTAATTTTAATTTATCATTATCTCAATTCAATTCAATTAATATATATTTACAATATATATATATATATATATATATATTAACATTTAACAATAACGATAATTTATTTAAATATATGCGAACACATATTTAAACGTAATCTCACTTATTTAATTTTAATATCAAATTAAATAAAGGCTACGACCTTAGCAAATTTAATTGCACTGTGAAATTACCAAAATACCATTTCACCTAAAAAGATGAAAAACGCCTCCTTCTAAACTGGTTCTTAAATTATCTTCTATGTGTGTGACCCGTAGGCTCCTCATCATACCGGTAGTGTGTAGTATTGCGATTAACACCAATTAATCGTCTCACTACACACAGACCAAGATTGGCCCTAGCAAGGCATCATGGCCACCCGATAGATTCGGATTCATCGAAACAACTACCTGTCAACGATATGGTTACTATACAATCCGATCCTTTCATCATCCGTTATCTCGATGAGACCGAGGCATAGAAATAGTGTTAACCTCGGTTACTCTCGATATTATGTATTCAGTTACTGGACTAATGACATGTATTATAAACTGGATCGAGCAACAACTCAATCCCACTATGGCCAAAGTTTTAGTGTCATAGCCATTTACTGAATTACGCCGTGAGATAACTTCTCCCATACCCGAGAGTGATGAATCCTCTGTGTATCCACCATGGTCTTGATACACTCCTTAATGCAGCCAATCACTATTGTATTGATAGCTCTGAATAGAACTGCGTTAGGCTAGTGTCAAACTACACCAATTAGTGTACAGGGTGCTCCGGTGATCTCAAGTCTAAGGATCACATGCACCACCATTCGTTAGAGGATTTGTTCCATTGACACTGGGGTTGCCATCCATATGGAATCCTTTAGTGGGTCAGTCCAGTGACTTTGCCTACAACAAGCACCCATGTGTTGCACCAGGTTGTCACCAAACAACCTTGACAAGTGAGATCAGTCATGTAACGCCCCACTTGAGGTACGTAGTTATTGTTTCTTCTTTTGCTCTTATTTGAATTGGTTTCTTGGTAATAGTGTTTGGTTGACCTTTGATTGAGTGTTATGTTGAATACTTGTCCTGAAATTGGTTGAAAATAGAAGAAGTTCAGTGTTCCAAGCTTCGTCGGGGCGAAGAAGAATCTTCGCCGTGGCAAAGAGGTGTTGAAGCCACGGGGAAGCTGCTGGACAGTTTGGCCGCGGCGACAGAAGTTTCTTCCCGGTGGCAGGCCGACCAAAATGTTTGTTAAGTTTTAGATATTTTCTTCCCTAAGGGCAATTTGACCATTCTACCCCTAATTAGCAGGAAAAGTGGGGAGTAAAATGTAAGGAATTTTCATGGTGAATATGTTGCTATGGGGGTGTGTTAGTAATGAATCAAAGGATATAGACAGAATTCCCAAAGAAGAGTAAGGGCAAAATGGGAATGCTTGTGTATAAATTTCATTAAAGGGAATTAAGTCATTGCAAACCCTTCATTCTTCTTCTCCATCGCCACTCTCCTCTCTTGCCTCCTCTCAAATTCTCTTTCTTTTGATCAAGGAGTTTTTAAGGGCTTTTGGAGTGATTGGGGTAGAAAATCAACCTAAGACATCCTAAGGTAAGGATTCTTGCTTTGGTTGTGAAGTCTTGTGAGTTTTTGTATATATTTGAGTTTGAGGGTTTTTGTTCATTTGTTGAAGAGTAGAGAGAAAGTCAAGCAAACCAAGTGAAAGGAAGAGTTAGTGAAATCTCTCTATAACAAGGTAAGTAAACCCCAACCCAAGTTGAGATTTGGGAATTTTCTTGATTAGGGTTTTGATAGCACTTATGTATGTATGTTATATACATGTTATATGCCATGTGATTGAGCCTTAAATAGAGATTTCTAGTGCCTTGTGACTGTTTATACATTGCAAATGTGAGATGTGAGATGTGGGTTGGAAAGGTAGTTTGAGATGGAATTGAAGGGTATTGAGGAAATCCTTTTGGAAGTGCCTTTCTTTGGCAGGAGATGTGGCTATGTGAGGGGGTTTCTCCCCATTTTGGATGGTTAGAGAAAGATTTAGAATCATTGTTATTGTAGAGTTTTATTATGCACTTGAGTTGTTTGATGAAATGCCTAATAGAGGTTTGAGTATGAGTAGTGAACTTTAATTCTTGCAACATTGCATGTTGGCATTTCATAAGTGCATTAGTGGAGATGAACCATCTATAGGCATAAATTATGCATTGAGAAATGACCTAAGAAAGAGTAGGAAGCTTTGTGTATGCACTTGCTCTTTGGGTAGAGAACTTTGTGGATGCAACTACTCTAAGGGTGGAGGGAATGAGAAGTGCTAGAGTGGAGTGAATGAGAAGAGTAGTAGAAATGGGTTGATGCTTTGTGATCATCACCCGACAGTTATGAGAATCGGATTGATGCTTTGTGATCATCACCCGACTAGCCATTAGAAATGGGTTGATGTTTTGTGATCATCACCCGATAGGTAGTAGAAACGGGTGGATGCTTTGTGGTCATCATCCGGTTAGTTATTAGAAAGGGGGTTGATGCTTTGTGATCATCACCCGATATTTATTAGAGATGGGTTGATGCTTTGTGATCATCACCCAATATTTATTAGAACTGGGTTGATGCTTTGTGATCATCACCCGACAGTGATTAGGAACGGGTTAATGCTTGGTGATCGTTACCCGAAAGTCATGAGGAACGAGTAGGTGTTACGTGGTCTCCACCCGATAGTTACGAAAACCGGGTAGGTGCTTCGTGACCCCCACTCGATAGTCACTAAGAACGGGTTGGTACTGTGTGAATCCACCCGATAGTCATGAAGAGTGAGATAGTGCTGTGTGAACGCCATCCGACCGTGCCTCCGGTAAGATGAGGCCATGACGTTTAGTAGGAAACAACAGAAAGTGTGAGGAAAGAATTAAGAGTAATACATACGGGGATAGACAGATAGAGGGTTTTACTTATTGAGCATTATTTTGTGCTCACCCCGTTATTTTCCTTTGTGGATGCAGGATCTAGGTGACGATGCGGTCGGAGGGGCGTCGGCAAGCGAGGAGCAATAGCTACTCTGTTTCCCCTGTTTTGTCTTTTAAAATGGCATTTTTGTAAATGGCATTTTTGTAAATGACGTTCTTTGTGTATAAAAGACGTATGACTTATAATAAAAAGGAAAAATTTTGGGCCCATTTTTTATTGTTCTTATGCATTCATTGTATTAGTTTACAGCAGTTGTTACATTTTTGGTATCAAAGCAAAGATTTTGGGATTGAACAGTGTACTATTCTCATTGCCATGACGTCCTATAACTGCCTGTGTGAGTTAATTCTTTCCTTACAGTAATTGTTTCTCGAGTTCATTGGTGTGATTATTTTGTAGATGAGGCGTAGTTATTGGAATCGTGGTAAGGGTGTGGTGAATGAAGGAGAACCTTCTAACCCACTAGAGTCTACGCCCCCTCCCTTGGATGAAGCTAGAATTCGGGGAATTATACAGCAAGTCATGGCAAAAACCCAAGGGAGAGTTGAAACCCCCGCACAGGTACCGCCAGTTGCGCATGTCGAAAGAGAACAACTGGTACCTCCCCCGGTACAGAGCAGAGTTGAACCGATTTACGGTCTTTCTAGTCAACATCAACCCTTAGAGTTTAAGGGTACTATAGATCCAATAATAGCAGAAGAGTGGCTTGGGTCCGTAGAATGAGCCACGGGTTTATTTCCCATGTCAGATTGTGAGAAGATCCGGTATGCGAGTTTCTTGTTTCGGGGTGATGCCCGAATTTGGTGGGAATTAATGGAAGAAACTCATGATGTGACAGCAATGACTTGGGAAGAGTTCAGGCAAGAGTTTGAGGCCGAGTATAGAACAGAGGACCAAGTTCATGAGAAGGTCCAAGAGTTTATTAGTTTGCGGCAAGGGACTAGTGCCGTGAAAGAGTATTTAGTGAAATTCAATTCTCTTGCAAGGTTCGCACCCGGGATAGTTAGTACTCCGGCCTTGAGAAGGGATAAGTTTGTGCACGGGTTGAAGCCGGAGATAGCCCGGGATATAATGACAAGTTCCAACCCTCCTCGAAATTATAATGAGGCTTTAAGGCGGGCAATGAAGGCAGAGATTTTTGAGAATAAAATCTTCCCCGTAGGATCCTCGACAAGAGGACCAACTGAGCCACCCTCCGCCCCCCAGAGAGAGAAACATGAGGGTGTAAAAGGTAAAGACATGAAGAATCAGAAGAAGAAGTTTCAGTATAGACAGAATAGAAAAGAGTGGAAGAATAAGCGACCCCAGACGGAAGGGTTTCCTCTTTGCCCTAAATGTGGGAGGAATCACCCAAGAGAATGTCTGAGGGACCAGAAAGTGTGTTATAGGTGCCGACAGCCAGGGCACATGATGAGAGATTGTAAAGCTCCTCTTCCACCAACCACTCAGAGTTCAGGAGGTACTGCGAATGCCAAAGTGTTTACTGTGGCACAGGGGGAAGCCGAGGCCAGTCCATCAGCCGTTACTGGTCAGTTATTATTTCATTCAGTTCCCTTATATGCTTTAATTGATTCAGGCGCCACTCATTCGTTTATATCTTATGGGATGATTGAGAGATTAGGTTTGAAACCTATTAGAGCGACTCAACCCATTAAGATAGAGTTACTCGATGGGGTTAGTGTCTTGACTCAAGAGATTTTGTTAAGAGAGTCCTTGGTGATCCAGGGTAGAGAGTTAACAGTTGACTTAATAGTTTTTGATATGCCCGACTTTGATGTGATATTAGGCATGGATTTCCTAGAGAGATACGGAGTAGAGATTGACTGTCGGAAAAAGAAGGCGAGATTCAATCTCGATAGTGGAGATAAGTTTAGTTTTGGTGAGGGCCATCAGTTGAGCATGCTGATTAGTAGTGTGAAAGCTAGGAAGATGTTGAAAAAGGGGTGTTCAGGATATATTGCCCATGTAGTGCAGAGTGGTGAGGTTCCACAGCTAGAGATTCAGAGGGTGCCAGTAGTTCGAGACTTTCAAGATGTGTTTCCGGAAGAGTTACCGGGTTTGCCTCCAGAAAGGGAGGTAGAATTTAGTATCGAACTAGCACCAAGGACAGCACCAATAACTAAAGCCCCTTATCGAATGGCCCCAGCTGAACTGCAAGAACTAAAGAAGCAACTCCAAGAGCTGTTAGATAAAGGTTTTATCCGACCGAGTCATTCTCCTTGGGGAGCTCCAATCCTGTTTGTGAAAAAGAAGGATGGATCACTAATGATGTGTATTGATTATAGGGAGTTGAATAAAGTTATAGTGAAGAATAAGTACCCGCTACCCTGGATAGATGACCTTTTTGATTAGTTAAAAGGAACGGCAGTGTTCTCCAAAATTGATTTGAGGTCCGGGTACCATCAAGTAAGAGTAGCTGAGCAAGATGTGGCTAAGACTGCCTTTCATACAAGATATGGGCATTATGAATTTGTAGTAATGCCTTTTGGCTTGACTAATGCCCCAGCAGTTTTTATGGACTTGATGAACAGGGTATTCCATGAGTATTTGGATCAGTTTATTATTGTCTTCATTGACGACATCCTGATTTATTCAAAGTCAAGGGAAGAACATGAAGCACACTTGCGATTAGTATTGCAGCGACTGAGAGAAAAGAAGTTGTGTGCTAAATTTTCTAAGTGTGAGTTTTGGCTTAATCAGGTGATATTTTTGGGCCATACTATATCTAAAAAAGGGATATCAGTAGATCCGAGTAAAGTGCAAGCAATCCTTGAATGGCAGAAGCCGAGAACAGTGAAAGAAATCAGGAGTTTCTTAGGTTTAGCAGGTTACTATCAGCGATTTGTAGCGGGATTCGCCGCTTGGTTAAAGCTGACATTGTGTTACCAAACAGAAAACTCCTTTTGTCTGGTCAGCAGCATGTGAAGAAAGCTTCCAAGAGTTGAATAAGAGGTTAACAACAGCTCCTGTATTAGTGTTACCACAAGAGGGTGTAGATTATGACATTTTTACAGACACCTCTCTGCAGGGACTTGGCACCTTGCTGATGCAGTTAGGTAGGGTTATAGCTTATGCTTCTCGTCAACTGAAGGAGTATGAGACCAGATACCCTACGCATGACCTAGAGTTGGCAGCCGTGGTCTTTGTCTTAAAGATTTGGAGGCATTACCTATATGGTGTGAAAAGTAATATCTACACCGATCATAAAAGTTTAAAGTACTTCTTCACTCAAAAGGAGTTGAATATGAGGCAGAGAAGGTGGTTAGAACTGGTTAAGGATTATGATTGTGAGATCAAGTATCAACCGGGAAAAGCCAATGTAGTAGCCGATGCCTTGAGTAGAAAAGCCTATTTATTCCGGCTTACCAAGCAGAAAGAGTTAATAGAAGAATTGTCTAAGGAACAGATTGAAGTGGTTACGGGAAGAATTGCCGGTCTAGAGATACAGTTTTCTTTACTGAAGGAAACCAGAGAAAAGCAAGTGGCCGATGAGTGGTGTCAGAAAACAGTTCAGCAAGTGCTTGAGGGCAAGACATCCGAGTTCTTTGTGAGAGATGGTGTCCTCTATTTTAATCATCAGTTATGCATTCCTCCGAATGAGGAGTTGAAACAGAAAATTCTTATGGAGGCTCATGACACACCGTACACCGCTCATCCGGGAGCAACCAAGATGTATCAAGATGTAAAGAAAGGCTATTGGTGGTCAGGTATGAAGAAAGACATTGCAGAGTTTGTGGCTAAATGTCTAACTTGTCAGCAAGTGAAAGCGGAACACCAACGGCCGTCAGGGTTGCTTCAACCATTGGGTATTCCAGAGTGAAAATGGGAGAGGATTTCAATGGATTTTATCACGGGTCTCCCCATAGTACAGAAAGGGTGTAATGCTATATGGGTGATTGTGGATAGATTAACCAAATTAGCCCATTTCCTTCCCGTAAAGGAGAGCACCAATGCAGATCAGTTGGCTCAGATTTACCTCAAGGAGATAGTCAGATTGCATGGTGTGCCCAAGACTATAGTGTCAGATAGAGATTCCAGATTTGTCTCAGCCTTCTGGACGAGTTTACAGAAGAGTTTGGGTACCCATTTAGCATTCATTACTGCCTATCATCCTCAGACAGATGGCCAAACCGAGAGAACGAACTAGGTGCTCGAGGATATGTTGAGAGCCTGTTGCATGGATTATAGAGTATCCTAGCATGAGATGTTACCCTTAGTGGAATTTGCCTACAACAACAGTTATCAGTCTACAATTAGAATGGCGCCTTACGAGGCTCTATATGGTAGACGATGTAGGTCTCCGCTCCATTGGGATGAAGTAGGCGAAAAAGATGAGTTGAGTACCGCTCTTGGGCCAGAGATGACTCAGAAACTGGTAGAAGATGTGAAGTTAATCAGAAATAGAATGAAACAAGCCTAGGATCGACAGAAGAGTTATGCCGACTTAAAGAGGAAAGAGGTGGAATTCCAAGTGAGCGACAAAGTGTTTTTGAAAGTTTCCCCTTACAAGCGAGTAATGCACTTTGGAAGCAAAGGGAAGTTAGCACCGAGATATGTAGGTTCGTTTGAGGTCTTGCAACGAGTGGGAAAGGTGGCCTACAGATTGGCACTACCACCTAGCATGGACAGGGTGCATGATGTCTTCCATGTCTCGATGCTACGGAAATATGTAAGTGATCCCCTCCACATCCTGAGTGTAGAGGACGTCGAAGTAATAGAGAATCTGGTATATGAAGAACGTCCAGTTCAGATTTTAGATCGAAGTGTTAAAGAGCTTCGGAACAAGAGTGTTTCGTTAGTGAAGATCCTTTGGAGGAATCACAAAGTGGAAGAGGCCACTTGGGAAGTAGAATGGGACATGCAGAATCGTTTCCCAGAGTTATTTGTATGAATTTCGGGGACAAAATTCTTTTAAGGGGGGAAGAATTGTAACACCCCACCTGAGGTACGTAGTTATTGTTTCTTCTTTTGCTCTTATTTGAATTGGTTTCTTGGTAATAGTGTTTGGTTGACCTTTGATTGAGTGTTATGTTGAATACTTGCCCTAAAATTGGTTGAAAATAGAAGAAGTTCAGTGTTCCAAGCTTCGCCGGGGCGAAGAAGAATCTTCGCCGTGGCGACAGGCCGACCAAAATGTTTGTTAAGTTTTAGATATTTTCTTCCCTAAGGGCAATTTGACCATTCTACCCCTAATTAGCAGGAAAAGTGGGGAGTAAAATGTAAGGAATTTTCATGGTGAATATGTTGCTATGGGGGTGTGTTAGTAATGAATCAAAGGATATAGACAGAATTCCCAAAGAAGAGTAAGGGCAAAATGGGAATGCTTGTGTATAAATTTCATTAAAGGGAATTAAGTCATTGCAAACCCTTCATTCTTCTTCTCCATCGCCACTCTCCTCTCTTGCTTCCTCTCAAATTCTCTTTCTTTTGATCAAGGAGTTTTTAAGGGCTTTTGGAGTGATTGGGGTAGAAAATCAACCTAAGGCATCCTAAGGTAACGATTCTTGCTTTGGTTGTGAAGTCTTGTGAGTTTTTGTATATATTTGAGTTTGAGGGTTTTTGTTCATTTGTTGAAGAGTAGAGAGAAAGTCAAGCAAACCAAGTGAAAGGAAGAGTTAGTGAAATCTCTCCATAACAAGGTAAGTAAACCCCAACCCAAGTTGAGATTTGGGAATTTTCTTGATTAGGGTTTTGATAGCACTTATGTATGTATGTTATATACATGTTATATGCCATGTGATTGAGCCTTAAATAGAGATTTCTAGTGCCTTGTGACTGTTTATACATTGCAAATGTGAGATGTGAGATGTGGGTTGGAAAGGTAGTTTGAGATGGAATTGAAGGGTATTGAGGAAATCCTGTTGGAAGTGCCTTTCTTTGGTAGGATATGTGGCTATGTGAGGGGGTTTCTCCCCATTTTGGATGGTTAGAGAAAGATTTAGAATCATTGTTATTGTAAAGTTTTATTATGCACTTGAGTTGTTTGATGAAATGCCTAATAGAGGTTTGAGTATGAGTAGTGAACTTTAATTCTTGCAACATTGCATGTTGGCATTTCATAAGTGCATTAGTGGAGATGAACCATCCATAGGCATAAATTATGCATTGAGAAATGACCTAAGAAAGAGTAGGAAACTTTGTGTATGCACTTGCTCTTTGAGTAGAGAACTTTGTGGATGCAACTACTCTAAGGGTGGAGGGAATGAGAAGTGCTAGAGTGGAGTGAATGAGAAGAGTAGTAGAAATGGGTTGATGCTTTGTGATCATCACCCGACAGTTATGAGAATCGGGTTGATGCTTTGTGATCATCACCCGACTAGCCATTAGAAATGGGTTGATGCTTTGTGATCATCACCCGATAGGTAGTAGAAACGGGTGGATGCTTTGTGGTCATCACCCGGTTAGTTATTAGAAAAGGGGTTGATGCTTTGTGATCATCACCCGATATTTATTAGAGATGGGTTCATGCTTTGTGATCATCACCCAACAGTGATTAGGAACGGGTTGATGCCTTGTGATCATCACCCGACAGTGATTAGGAACGGGTAGCTGCTATGTGGTCTCCACCCGATAGTTACGAAAACCGGGTAGGTGCTTCGTGACCCCCACTCGGTAGTCACTAAGAATGGGTTGGTACTGTGTGAATTCCGCCCAATAGTCATGAAGAGTGAGATGGTGCTGTGTGAACGCCATCCGGCTGTACCTCTGGCAAGATGAGGTCATGACGTTTAGTAGGAAACAACAGAAAGTGTGAGGAAAGAATTAAGAGTAATACACACGGGGATAGACAGATAGAGGGTTTTACTTATTGAGCATTATTTTGTGCTCACCCCGTTATTTTCCTTTGTGGATGCAAGATCTTGGTGACGATGCAGTCGGAGGGGCGTCGGCAATCGAGGAGCAATAGCTACTCTGTTTCCCCTGTTTTGTCTTTTAAAATGGCATTTTTGTAAATGACGTTCTTTGTGTATAAAAGACGTATGACTTATAATAAAAAGGAAAAATTTTGGGCCCATTTTCTATTGTTCTTATGCATGCATTGTATTAGTTTACAGCAGTTGTTACAAGTCACTGCCTTTCAACAGGGTCGTTCAACAATATATAGCCTTACCGTATTATCTGTGCCCTTTACTTCTGAGTAATACTGGGGCTACGGACATTTCTAGAATGACCACCTTATGTGCTCATAGGGTTCTCACTAGCAAGATTTGAAACACTTGATACCCTCGTCATGGTTCTACCATTCTAAGGACATATATCAATACATACAATGATGATTTACGCGATATAGTGTAAAATGCCTTTTATTGATCAATGAACATTATTATAAAGAGTCAATTCTATAATAATTGATTGGCTCTAGGGCACCTACTCTAACATTTTGAGAAAGGATGAATTCGGTCAAATCTGATTCAAATGCATATTATATTTTGAATGCTTATTGAAAGTGTTATTTGTGATATAATAGTCTATAAATGCATTTGACTTAGATTGTATTGTGAATGCAAGTTGGTTGATTCATCTTTGAGTAAAAATTGGTGCATAATGATGGTTTACAATTTTTTTTTTTTTTAATTTGATTGAATGTGATTTGAGAGGTTACTTAATGTGACGGATAATATAAGATATTTTATATCCATGTGATGCATAATATAATGATATTATAAGTTTAAGTGTAGTAAAATTATACATGTACCCTTGGTTCAATGATGGCATATTTTTATGTATTTATTACATGAAGTCATTTATTTATAAATATTGCAAGCTGCATATATATTTATTTATATGCCCTTGATTGAATTAATATTTATTAATGTGATGGATGAATATTAATTAGGGGATGATCACGGGTGTATATTTATTTTTCCCAAAAATATTTGATATTTGGGCATGTAATATTCTTTCAATGGCTTGTAACAATAATTAATGTTATAATTAGTTTGTTATATGAGCCTGCATGTTCTAAATTGGTTTATGTAATCGTACAATCGGACAGAGGATGGAGATCCGAACAATCACCGGATGAAGATCCGCATGAAGAATCAGAATTAGGTGAATAGTTTACCTAATTAGGTTGTATTTTCAAAGCCCCCATGATCATCCCACCATGTTTTATAGTTACATGGATGCATTTGAATTAATGAATGTGATAAATGTAAAACATTTTTAATCAAAGGTTAAACCTAATAATCTCCCTAATGAACAATATTAGATCCAAGCCTTCCATTATAGGCCAATTAATTCTTTGGCATAAAATTAGAGATCCCAAGATTTCTATTATGTGAGGGATGCTAATTTTATGACATGGAATTAATTGTCTTAGTTCTTGGATAGAAATTTTCATAATACCTAAGATTTCTATTATGTGAGGTATAATGGGAATTATATTTTGAGAAAGCATAATGGGTTGGATTTAACTAGTCTAGGGTACCAAGATTTCTATTATGTGAGGTATCCAAAACTAGAGGTAAGGAATGAATCATACCTTAAATAGTGGTATAAAAGGAAATAGTTTCCTACTTATTAAATTTAATTGGTCAAGATTTCTATTATGTAAGGTTTAATTAAATTTAATAGGAATTTGATTCCCCACTAGAAATTTATTCCAACGAAATTTCTAAATCATCATTTAAGGGAGTATGAGATTTGAATAAAATAGTGAAAGTTGATAAGATTAGCATTAAAGGGTTTAAATTTACAAGACACTAATAAAACTTATATATTTCCTTGTAGTCTGTTTCGGTAATTTGTGATATTTAGTTAATGAAAATCAGCAATAACCTACTTTTGAGGATTCTCAATGACAACAAGCTGATCAGACTGAATTTTAATAATTGGTTAAGGAATTTGAGAATTATTCTCAGTTCTGAAATGGCCAGGCATGTCTTGGAAGCACCCGTTCCACTTTCTTTGCCTCCTGATGCCACACCACAAGAAAATGAAGTTTTCGATAAGTGGCAGGAGGATGACTTACGAGCTTGAACCTACATGGTAGCATCAATGAATGTTGAGCTCCAAGTTGAGCATGAAAAGATGGAAAGTGCAAATGAGATAATGATCCATTTACAAGAATTGAATGGTGAGAACTCAATGGTGAAGGAATACGAATTGTGTTCAACACTATTTGCAATGCAGCTTAGGGAGAGAGTTGCCCCAAATAATCATGTCATTAAGATGATTAATATTATAGGGCAATTGCATACACTTAAGATTGTGATGCCACACAGTCTTGAGGAGAATTTGATTTTGCAATCCTTTCCACCAAGTTTCAAGCCCTTCACCACAAATTATAATCGCAATAGGATTGAGCGCACTCTTACAGCATTGTTAAATGAGATTCAACAGTTCTACAAGCAGGGAAGAAAGGAAAAGGGGCAGGAGGATGTTTTTGCAGCTTCTTCTAATAAGACTAAAAAGAAGAAATGGAAGCAAAAGAAAAGTCCAAAAGTTGGACCACATAAAAAACCTTTCAAGAAGGTTGCTTCTAACACCGAGAAGGGCAAAGAAAAGGTTGATGATAAAGGAAATTGTTTCTACTATAAGAAAGATGGACATTGGAAAAGAAATTGTCCTCTTTATCTGGAGAGCTTAAAGAAAGCTCAAGCAGGTATGTTCCATTCTTATGTTATAGAATTTGAATTAAATGTTAGTTTAAATGATCTTTCCTGGATATTAGATTCATCTGCTACATCTCACATTTGTGTTTCATTGCAAGCACTGCATAATAGTTCTGCATTGTTAAAAAGTGGAGTCATTTTGAAGATGGCAAATGGAGCAAAAGCTGTGGCGAAGGTAATAGGGACTTGCCATTTGACATTGCCATCAGGACACATTGTGTATTTGTACAGAACTTTGCATTTGCCAAAGCAACTAGAAATATCATTTCTATTTCTATTTTATGTAAATCTGGTTACAAAAATACAATATAATGGAAATGATTGTCTAATTTATTTTGGAAATGAATTAGTCGGCAAAGCAATTAATACAAATGATTTGTATGTTTTAGAAATGAATGATTATGACGTAATTAATACCATTACAAATAAGAGATTTTGAAATGAAATTAATCCAAAATTACATTGGCATCATCGATTAGGTCATATAGGAGATAAAAGGGTCATCAAGTTAGAAGCAAATAGGCCTTTTAAACCTATTGGGTTTAGAACATTATCTAACCTGTGAATCTTGTTTTCAAGGCAAAATGACCAAATTTTCCTTTAAGGGTAAAGGGGAAAGATCCAAAGAATTATTAGATGTATGCGGACCATTTAATGAAATGGCTCGAGGAGTTTTTCGATACTTCATCACCTTTACTGACGATTATTCTAGGTACAAGTATTTGTATTTAATGAAATACAAATTTGAATCCTTTGAAAAGTTCAAAGAGTTTAAGAATGAAATAGAGAAACAAACCGGAAAGAGTATTAATACTCTGCGATCAGATTGTGGTGGTGAAAACTTAAGTACAAAATTTTGAGATTTTCTAAAAGAGAATGGTATAATATCCCAGTTCACTCCTCCATATACACCGTAACATAACAGCATGTCTGAAAGGAGGAATCGTACTTTATTGGATATAGTACAGTCGATGGTAAGTTTTACGGACTTGCCAACGTCACCATAGGGATTTGCTTTTGAAACCGCTGCAAATATTCTGAATAGGGCACCATCTAAATCTATCAAGAAGACACCGTATGAGATGTGTTATGGAAAACCTCCTAGTCTTAAATATATGAGAATTTGGGATTGTCTAGCTTATGTCAAGATTGTCAAGACGGATAAGTTGGACATTAGATATGAGAAAAGTCAATTTATTGGGTATCCTAAAGATAGTTTGCGATATTATTTTTACTTCCACACTAATCAACGAATTTCGATCAATAGGAATGCACATTTCCTTGAGAAAAAGTTCTTAGAAGAAAGTGGTGCAATGTAATGCTTTCTTTCTAGCTAGTATACTCGTAAAATAATCACTAAAACTCATTAAAAATATATATAAGAAAATACACATATATATACGAGTAATAAATTATGGGCCCATATTTAATTTTTCTTTATAAACAAATATTTACAAAATATTCTCAAAAAATAGCAGCTTGATAGTGTAGCCCGACCCTTCCACTGCATGACGTTCCGAGAGACCGCAACTCACCTATTACCTGCAAAACATTAAAAACAACGGAGTGAGCACTAATGGCTTAGTAAGTAAATCCACTATGATACCCTTCTCTCTCTCCGTTGCTTAAAATTTTGAATTTTCTTTCCTTACATCACATTTCCTGAGTATTCTCTATTCTTTCCCTGTTCTTCTCTATGTTCTTTCTCTGTTCTTTCTCTATTCTTTCTCTATTTTGCTCTTTGTTTTTCTCTCCGTTTTCTAAATTTTTCACTACCCATGATAATAAGCATGGTATTATGCATATTCATGATGCAAATGCACAAATGCATAAATTATGCTTTTTCTTTTCTATTTTTCTTATTCTGTTTTTTGTTTCTTTATTTCTTTCTTTCTTTTCTAGTCTTTCTTTCCATTCTTTCTTTCTATTCTTGCCGACCGGACTCGGTTGAGGCATGGATTTGGAGCCTTGGCCGTATGAGTGAATTCTCTAATTCTGGGTACAGTCATCATCAACACACACTTCTAACGGACTGTACAATTTTTCTTTCTAAATTCTGAGGCCGCTCACTAAAGGCGGCGTGCATGTGGGACTATGTCACTCACGGCTCCCCATCGCAACAACCTTCTCCTTTTTTATTTATTTTTTTTCTTTTTACACGTCTTTAAGAAAAATTCAGATTTGAATATCTTTAATAGTCTCACTTCTTTCTATTTTCTCTCTAACATATTTTAGGGCTTTTTCATGCTCTTATAATATGTATGCATGTTGATGGTTTCATGCTTATAATTCTTTCTAAATTCACATATTTAAATCCAATTATGCATTATAGAATGTAAACATGTCATTCTCTACCATCTACAAACTCATCCCAAAGTAACACATAATCATTCTCATACATGCACTTCTCTTTGGCATTTCATCAAACAATTCATGTGCACAAATCAACACTAATTTGGCTACACTTCTATCTCTATTTTAGGCCACCAAAAATTTGGAATAAACTCCTCCATAATTAACACCAAATCTGCCCAAAATACACACTTCAAAATTTTCACTTCAATTTTTCCAAATCTCATCCAAACATTCATCAAATAACAACTACACCAACACAACTTCTCATGGATAGGTTCTAATCATTATTCAACACCAAATCCATCAACAATTTTACATATAATACATATATATGCATAAAGAAAATTCTCTACACAACATAACTTAAATCATACTTAGGGTAGGATTTACTTACCTTGTGCTTGAGTAATTCCACTAGAATCTCTCTTTCTTTGGTAGACTTTTTCTTTCTCTAAAACCCTAAGCATAAACACTACAAGAATTCAATACTTTAAAAATTAATTTCACATCTATTACAAGAATTCTCACCTTTGGGTGCTTAGGATCAAATCTCTACCAAAATCTAACGAAAAGCCCTCTAAAATCCCTTGGAAATTTGATGAAGAGATGAGAGAAATTGAGAGTGAAGTGGCATGAGAGGGAGTAGAGAATGACAGGGTCTTTTTGCTTGAACTCTTACTATCTCATATTAATATGCATACTTTCCCATTTTGCCCTTGCACTTTCTTTAAAATTTCATCTATGTCCCTTAGTCAATTACCATAATGCCCTCATTTTTAATACATTCTCCATGAAATTCTACGTCTTTTCACTCCCCACTTTTTCAAGTAATTTTGAGTGAAAAGACCGTTTTACCCTTAATGCAAGTTTAAGGCATTTTCTTCACATTTTCTCAAAATAACTTTAGTAAAAAAAATCAACTAAAGGTATAAGAGCATAAGTTAAATTACGTACCTCCATATGAGCGTTACAGGTCGTAGCCCTTATTTAATTTGTTAATTAAAATTAAATAAGTGAAATTATATTTAAATATGTGTTCGCATATATTTAAATGAATTATTGTTATTGTTAAATGTTAATATATGAAATATATATATTAATGAATTTAATTGAAAAATAACAATAATAATTATTAAAATATCTAAAGGGGGCTGTTTGGATAAAGGGGTGTTTGGGTTGGAACCCAAGCCTATTCCATGATGGAATAGGGCAAAGTGTGCACTATATAAGTGCAACACTTAGTGAATTATTCAATTAATTCATTTGAATCAGTAAAAGGAAAAATTCCAGCCCTTTTCTCTTCTCTCCCACGCCAGAATGCTTTTGCTTGTAACAAAGTTTGATTCATTTCTTTTTGTTCTTAAAGACTAAAGAGGATCTAGCAAATCCCTCTTTAGTTTGTTAGAGTTATCTTCATGTGGACTACATTGGTTTGATCCTACACTTGGGTCGGTAGCGAAATCCGTTCAGAGACAAACTTAGAGGAGCCTCCAAACGTGCGTATGATTTCTTAAACTTTAAACTAATTTTTCTACAGATTCTATTATTATGTATAAACTATAATTTTTGTGCCCTGATCTTGGTTCTAAGGAACGATCTATCATGTAAATTATTTTGTTTTCCGCTACCATAGATGATAGTTTCCTAACAGTGGTATCAGAGCCTGTAATGACTGCTTTATACTAGGATAGTCTTAGAAATTATCAAGTAGAATATATTGATATTAGCGAAAGTAAATGGGCCCAAAATTTTCTTTTATTACATATAAACATTATTTATACAAAACAGAGTATCATTTAAAAAATGGTATTAAAACAGTGGACAGTGTAGCTATTGCTCTTCGCTTGCCGACGCCCATCCGACTGCATTCTCACCTAGATCCTGCAACCATAAAGAAAACAACGGGGTGAGCACAAAACAACGGGGTCAGTAAGTAAATCCTCTACTCGACTGTCCCCGTAACTCTTTCTCTTAATTCTTTCCTTACACTTTTTCTCATCTCATTTATTCTCTCTTTCACACAGCTCTATTACTTAACTCCTGCTATAAGTCACGGCCTCATCTTACCAGAGGCACGACCGGGCGGAGTTCACACAGCACCAACCCACTCTTCGTGACTTTCGGGTGGAGATCACAAAGCACCAACCCATTTTTCATAACTATCGGGTTGAGATCACAAAGCACCAACCCCTTTTTCATAACTATCGGGTGGAGATCACAAAGCACCAACCCGTTTTTAGTACTCTTCTCATTCTCTCTACTCTTAGAGTAGTTCATTCACACAGTTCTCTACTCTTTCTCAAGCTACTTCTCAATGCACAAGTAATGCATATGGATGGTTCATGCTCATTAATGCACTTAAGAAATGCCAATATGCAATGTTGCAAGAATTAAGGTTCACAACTCATGCTCATACTTCTCTTAGGCATTTCATCAAACAACTAGTGTGCATACATACACTCTACTTTATCTATAGTTCTATCCCTCTCTTGAACCATCCAAAATGGGAGAAAACTTCCTCACCAAGCTATAATTCCTGCCATAACATAACACTTCCAAAGAGATTTCTCAATCTCCTCCAATTTCATCTCAAACTACATTCTCATCACACATCATACTTCTCAATTGAAGTGTGTATTTAACAACCACAAAATAAATATTCATCTCAACCCAAGTTCTCAATAACATAACATATATCATGCATAAATAAATCTCTACTCAAAGGATTTCTCAAATATCAACTTGGATTGAGATTTACTTACCTTACAATGGAGAGATCACACTTGCACTTTCCCTTCCTTTAAGATGCTTGTCTCTTCTCTACCCTTAAAAACAAGAACACCATAAGACTTCAATATACAAATATCTACAAAACTTCAAATCTAAAGCAAGAATCCTTACCTTAGGATGCTTTAGATTAATTATCTACCAAGATCCAACTAAAAACCCTTAAAAATCCTTGAAAGCTTGAAGGAAAAGTTGTGAGGACATGGAGAATGAAAGAGGCGGTGGAAGATGAAGAATGAAGGGTTTACTAAACTTAACCCCTTTTTAGCTCAAATTATCTTCATTCATTCCCATATTGCCCTTGCTCTTCCTTGGGAATTCCATCATTGTCCTTTAATTCATTACAATCACACCCCCACTCTAACATATTCTCCATAAAATTTCCTTACATTTTACTCCCCACTTTTCCTGCTAACTAAGGGTAGAAAGGTCATTTTGCCCCTATGGAAGAATTCTCCAGAAACTCACTACACATTTTATTCGGCTCTTCGCCATGGCGAAGACTCTTTCTTTGCCCCGGCGAAAAATTACAGAACCTACCTCTTTGGTTGCAGAACCTCGTCGCCGCGGCGAATATTATTCTTCGCCCCGGTAAAGTCTGTAACACCAAGATTTCGCCAAGTCTTTACAATTTCAGGGCAACCACTCACCCAAACCAATACATCCATACAACCAAGGGCCAACCAAACAATATTAACAATATACCATCTCAAATAAGAGCAAAACAATAAACATTAGCTACGTACCTGTGAGGACCTGGATTCGGCTCATGGGCTATCCCAATCTTGGGCTCTTTCCCTCATGGGCTTTCCCAATCTTGCCTCGACGGCCCCACTCACTAGGACTATCTCCCCCCCCTTAAGGGATTTCTTTCGCCTCCCCCACCACTCGAACCCAAGACCAAGGGGCTATAGTCATTTGGGAAGCATGGTGAGTACCATCAGGCCTAGCTTTGATGGTACTCATCTTCCCAAATGCTCGACTTGGTCTTGGAACAGAGGCTACTAGAGGGGACATCTTTGTGAGGAGCGGGCTATGTGCATGCAGGGCTGTGTGTGGTCAGCTGCGTGTGAGGGGTTGCTCCAATAAAAGGCGCCTTTTGTTGTGAGGACCGGTGGCTCATGGGCTATCCCATCTTGGGACTCTTTCCCTCATGGGCTTTCCCAATCTTGCCTCGGCCCCACTCACTAGGACTATCTCCCCCACTTAAGGGATTTCTTTCACCTCCCCCACTCGAACCCAAGACCAATGGGCTATAGTCATTTGGGAAGCATGGTGAGTACCATCGAGGCTGGCATGCTCACCATGCTTAAATCTATACCCTGTTGCTCTCAGTGAAAGAAATAAAGAAAGAGGGAAGATAGTCTAGTGAGTGGGGCAGTGGAAAGCCCATGAAAGACTAGCCCATGAGCCGAATCCGGGACCTCTCATTATGAAGGACCAAACTACAGTTTTTGATAATCTATAAAGCCAATAATCATTCTACACATATAAGAGACTAATTAATAATAAACCCACCCAATTCAAAAATTGATTGTTTTTTAAATGTATGCCATGTACTTATTTGTATATTGCATGGTGCCCAGTACATCATGTTAGAGTAGGTGGCCTAGAGCCAATCAATTATTGTAGAATTGACTCTTTGTAATACTGTTCATTGATCAATAAAAGGCATTTTATTCTATATTGCGTAAATCATCATTGTATGTATTGATATATGTCCTTAGAATGGTAGAACCGTGACGAGGGTATCAAGTGTTTCAAATCTTGATAGTGAGAACCCTATGAGCACATATGGTGGCCATTCTAGAAACATCCGTAGCCCTAGTATTATTCTGAAGTAAGGGCATAGATAATACGGTAAGGCTATCATAGTGTTGAACTACCCTGTCGAAAGACGGTGACTGATCTTACTTGTCAAGGTTGTTTGGTGACAACCTAGTGCAACACATGGGTGCTTGTTGTAAGCAAGTTCACTGGGCTGACCCACCAAAGGATTCCATATGGATGGTAACCCTAGTGTCTATGGAACAAATCCTCTAACGAATGGTGGTGCATGTGATCCTTAGACTTGAGATCACCAGAGTGCCTTGTGCACCAATTGGTGTAGTTTGACACTAGCCTAACACAGTTCTGTTCAGAGTTGTCAATACGGTAGTGATTGGTTGCATCAAGGAGTGTATCAAGACTATGGTGGATCGACAGAGGATTCATCACTCCCAAGTACGGGGGAAGTTATCTCACGACGCAATTTAGTAAATGGAAATGACACTAAAACTGTGGCCACAGTGGGATTGAGTTGTTGCTCGATCTAGTTTATAATTTAGGCCATTGGTCCAGTAACTGAATACATAATGTCGAGAGTAACTAAGGTTGACACTATTTCTATGCCTCGGTCTCGTAGAGATTACGGATGATGAAAGGATTAGATTGTATGAAAACCATATCATTGACAGGTGGCTGGTTCACTAAATCCGAATCTATCGAGTGGCCATGATGCCTTGCTAGGGGCCAATCTTGGTCTGTGTGTAGTGAGACGATTAATTGGTGTTAATCGCGATACTACAAACTACCGGTATGATGAGGAGCCTACGGTTCATACACATAGAAGATAATTTAAGAGCCAATTTATAAGAAGGGCGTTTTCATCTTTTTAGGCGAAATGGTATTTTGGTAATTTCACAATGCAATTAAATTTGCTAAGGTCGCAGCCTTTATTTAATTTTATTATAAGTGAAATTACGTTTAAATATGTGTTCGCATATATTTAAATAAATTATCATTATTGTTAAATGTTAATATATTATATATATGTTAATTGAATTGAATTGAGATAATGATAATTAAAATTAAAATATCTAAATGGGGCTGTTTTGATACAAGGGGTGTTTGGGTTGGTGCCCAAGCTCATTCTATGATGGAATAGGGCAAAGTGTGCACTATATAAGTGCAAAACTTTGTGAATTGATTTTTTATTTTCATTCATTCAAAAGAAAAACCTCCAACCCCCTTTTTCTCTCCCACGCCAGATTGCCTTTTGCTTGAAACAAAGTTTGCTTGATTTCTTCTTAGTTCTCAAGGCTAAAGAGGATCTAGCAAATCTCTTTTTAGTTCCTTGGGGTTATGTTCGTGTGGACTACATTGGTTCGATCCTACTCTTGGGTCGGTAGTGAAACCTGTTCACAGACAAGTTGGAGGAGCCTCCAAACGTGCGTATGATTTCTTAACTCTAGACTGAATTTACTGTAGATTCTAATATAATGTATAAACTATAAATTTGTGCCCTGATCTTGGTTCTAAGGAACGATCCATGTTGTAAATAATTTTGTTTTCCACTGCCATGACTTGATCGTTTGCTAACACATGAGCCTCATGACCTATGGTGAATGTTCTAAATTATTTTTAGGTATGTATGGTTGTAAGCTTTAAAATAGGGCCTGCATGTCCTACCTTTCTTCCATTTCTCGATGTACATTCTCTTCTCATCTCATTCCTCTCGAATGTAAATCGAGGTTTCTAAATTTATTAATGTAAAATTATTTTGAGATTAATTTTATTGTAAATTTAGTATGATGTTTTTGTAATGTGCTTGAGACAGAGCAAAGGATGAGGCAATCGTACTTGAAGACTCAAGATATTTTTACAGGACCCCTAGGTGACCTATCGATTCCTCTAGGCTCGAGGAAATCGGTTTTAGTTGGGCCATCTACCGGCACGTTTTAATATTTTGTGTAGAATGCATGCTAAGGTTGAATGTTCAATAACATGCCAAAAAATGTCATTCTAACAAAGATAATAATCTAGTGAGACACTAAATAATAAACCCTCAATTAAAGTATATTAAGTCACGTATGCCTTCCATCACCATGGTTTTAATCAAACCACTATTCGTCGAAACCTTATTCGCCAAAGCGAAGGCTACACTTCTACCAGTGGGAGGTTAAAATTCATTGGAGTTTTCCTTAATAGTGATGGGTCAACTTAAAATGACGGTTTTTCTTGTTTGTCGAAGCGAAGGTTGATAAATGCGTCATAGGCATGGTAGAGAAGTACACATATTGTATGTATGTGGTGGCATGTAGTGTCCACTCTACTGATACTGAGAATCACACTTGAGGACGATGGTTGGGGCCATTGGATTGTGTGATACTGAGAACCACGCTTGATTAACAGATCATAAATCGCTGGAAGTAACTCCATTGAATGCGCATCCCGTAGTCAACATGAAATCTACCTACACAAAAGAAAGAACACATGATGTCTTGGAATAGAATCCATGTTGTCGATTAGTCATCATAAAGTTTGCAAAAATTAAAACAAACACTCAAATAAGCAAAAATGAAATCAAAATAAAAGTAAATAAAGTTTATACAAATTGAAAACAAAATAAAAACAAATAAAACAACACACAAAATAAAATGCTGAAAATGAAATAAAACATACTGAAAAGAAGCCAAACATCAACATGCATAAAACAAAAATTAAACAAGCAAAAACAGCAAAAATTAAACACACAAAAGCACATAAATCAAGGCAAAGTCACTAGAAATCACAGAGCAACTTAAGAGTCCCTGGCAACGGCGCCAAAAACTTAACAGACATACAAAGTTTAATCTTTTGCAAGTGTATGAGTCATAATCACAGCATTGTGCACGAGTAAGGGTCGATCCCACAGAGACTGGAGGTGCTCTCACGATCCTAGTAACTATGCCTTGTGAAAACAACACGAATTGAGATAAAGAAAAACATGTACATGACATTAAAGTAAATCTAAATCTAACTCTTTACAAAGGATCCTAGGGTTCTAACTTTGTCATAATTATCAGGCTATGTGTTCATTGTCAAACTATTGTTCTCTCCACTCCATTCTAGGGTTCATACATCATCGGGTTCAACCTAGTACTGTAACTACTACTGTAAACTAGTACAATGCATGCATAATAATAATAATAGAAAATGGGCCCAAAACCTTTCTTTTTATTATATGTAATAAGTCTTTTATACACAAAGAGCATTATTTACAAAATGCCATTTAAAAAGACAAAAACAGGGGAAACAGTGTAGCTATTGCTCCTCGCTTGCCGACGCCCCTCCGATTGCATCATCACCTAGATCCTGCATCCACAAAGGAAAATAACAGGGTGAGCACAAAATAATGCTCAGTAAATAAACCCTCTATCTGTCTATCCCGGTATGTATTTCTCTTAATTCTTTCCTCACACTTTCTGTTGTTTTCTACTAAACGTCATGGCCTCATCTTACCAGAGGTACGGCCGAATGGCGTTCACATAGCACCATCTCACTCTTCATGACTGTCGGGTGGAGTTCACACAGCACCAACCCGCTCTTAGTGACTACCGAATAGGGATCATGAAGCACCTACCCGGTTTTCGTAACTATCAGGCGGAGACCACAAAGCACCTACCCATTCCTGATGACTTTCGGGTGACGATCACAAAGCATCAACCCGTTTCTAATAACTAATCGGGTGACGATCACAAAGCATCAACCTGTTTCTAATAACTATCGGGTGATGATCACAAAGCATCAACCCGTTTCTAATAACTGTTGGGTGATGATCACAAAGCATCAACCCTTTTCTCATAATTGTCGGGTGATGATCACAAAGCATCAACCCTTTTCTCATAATTGTCGAGTGATGATCACAAAGCATCAACCCGTTTCTAATGCTTTTCTCATTCACTCTACTCTAGCACTTCTCATTCTCTCTACCCTTATAATAGTTGCATCCACAAAGTTCTCTACTCATAGACCAAGTGCATACACAAAGTTTCCTACTCTTCTTAAGTCACTTCTCAATGCACAATTAATGCCTATGGATGGTTCATCTCCACTAATGTACTTATGAAATGCCAACATGCAAAGTTGCAAGAATTAAGGTTCACTACTCATACTCAAACCTCTATTAGGCATTTCATCAAACAACTCAAGTGCATAACAAAACTCTACTATAACAATAATTCTATGTCTTTCTCTAACCATCCAAAATGGGGGAAAACTCCCTCCCATAGCCATAATTCCTGCCATAGAATAACACTTCCAAAAAGGATTTCTCAATATCCTTCAATTCCATCTCAAACTACATTTCCAACCTATATCTCACTTCTCACAATTGAAGTGTATGAACAACCACAAGCAATAATAATCTCCATTTAAAACTCAATAACATAGCATATAACATGTATATAACATACATACATAATTGCGATTAAAACCCTAATCAAGAAAATTCTCAAATCTCAACTTGGGTTGGGATTTACTTACCTTGTTATGGAGAGATCTCACTAGCTCTTCCTTTCTCTTGGTTTGCTTGACTCTTTCTCTACTCTTTAAACAAATGAACCAAAAGACTTCAATATTCAAATATACATAAAATCTCACAAAGCTTCACATCCAAAGCAAGAATCCTTACATTAGGATGCCTTAGATTGATTTTCTACCCCAAAACACTCCAAAAGCCCTCTAAAAATCCTTGAACAAGTGAAAGAGAAATTGAGAGGAAGTAAGAAAGGAGAGTGGCGATGGAGAAGAAGAATGAAGGGTTTGCAATGACTTAATTCATTTTAATGCAATTTATGCACAAGCATTCCCATTTTGCCCTTACTCTTCCTTAGGAATTCCATCTATATCATTTGATTCATTACAAACACACCCCCATATCAACATATTCTCCATGAAAATTCCTTACATTTTACTCCCCACTTTTCTTACTAATTAGGGGTAGAATGGTCAAATTGCCCTTAGGGAAGAAAATATCTAAAACTTAACAAATATTTTGGTTGGCCTGTCGCTGCGGCGAAGAAGCTTCTGTCGCTGCGGCGAAACTGTCCAGTAGTTTCCCGTGGCTTCAACACCTCTTCGCTGCGGCGAAGATTATTCTTCGCCCCGGTGAAGCCTGGAACACTGAACTTCTTCTATTTCAACCAATTTTCGGGCAAGTATTCAACATACCACTCAAACAAAGGTCAACCAAACAATAATACTAATAAACCAACTCAAATAAGAGCAAAAGAAGAAACATTAGCTACGTACCTCAAATGGGGCGTTACAAGTACTTTCATCATTCAAACAAGCTAGACGTATACCCTTGTCTAAACAATGAAGAAACCAATTCGCATAGACACAAATCATCCATTCACAGAGCTAATCAAGATAGGTATAGTGTCTCTTGTTTCTAAGGTGTTATCGCGACCATTTGGAATAACCTAGTGTTTCCATAAACTAAACTAGCTAGTGGTGTATAGCCTAGTCTAGTAACGAAAACCCATTAAGTGCAAGACGATCTTAAAGATAATAACAATCTATACCCGGGCAGGGCTACAAATCAATCATTCCATACCCAATCTTGTCTCATACAATCAATCAATTAACATCAAGGTTGATCAGGCCCTAACATCAACTAAAGATTGAATTAAATGCAATGAATGAATCTAGAGCATAATAGAATGGATCAAACAGATAGAATAACAATAAAACACAAGGCTTCAAATAGATTACATCAAATCCTAGAAAACAAAATAAAACATAAAGGAAAAGAAACAACAACACCTGGAACCATAATCATGAAGAACAAATGAGGAGAAGAGGAAGAGAACCTCCTCTCCTTTCCAATCTCCACCTTTCCAAGAAATCCCAAATGTATTCTCTCCCTAAATGTGTACATCAAAACATCAAAACTCCCTAAAACTGGACTGAAGCTGCCTTCATATAGTTTTTAGACAAAATGGCAAACTTGTAAATATGGGTAGCCAAAATTAGGGCTGGAAATGCGACATTTTCACATTCGATGCGATTTGCGGCCCGACACAATTTATTTGCATCGCGGCTCGGTTTAATTGCACCACAGCTCAATTTAATTGCACCCCAGCGCAGTTTAATTGCGTCGCAGCGCGGTTTTGACGATTTTTATTTAAAAAACCCAATCACACCACGACTCAGATGAATTGCGCTATGACGCAATTTGGATTTTGTCGAATTTATGTCGTGGCGCATAAAAATGTGCTGCGACTCAAAATCAGTTTCGTCGTCTTCACTCCGTGGCTCAGATGCAGAATTTCACTCTTTTTTCGCTCGCCTTGACTTATCCGTACTCGACGGTTCCAGGATGCCCGAACACCAACACAAGCACGAATAATCCATCTTTTTGAACCTGAATACCTGAAAACACAACAATTTTGGGAGATAACAAAACAAGTAAGAAATCACATCATAAATCATGCATTAGATCTTAAATTCCTTACAGTTTCACCCCCAAATCACTAAATAAATCTACATTTCCAATACTCAACAATGACCCACCAAGACCTTGACCGACTGTGCTTCATCGATGCCACCCCAATAGGTCAAAACTCAACCAATGACCAATCTGGTTTGTCAGCACTAAGGAACAGCTGATGATCCCAGCACCGCCAAGCACATTTTACCCATGAATGTGAGTCCCACAGGCAAACCAACCCCAGGAGGTGACCAGGCAAACAACCCATAAGAGAAGATGAAGATAGTGGTCGCTAGAGGGATATTGAACTACTCGATGGTATCCCCAACATCAACATGTCAGTTGTAACCCATGCTCAAAGTAGGCCTAAACCTCACAAGCTCATGAGACGAGTCATGTGCACCAATTTACCAATGACCAACGTTCCAGTTATAACCAATGTCCTGAGCAATGCACTGATGAGCATGATAGCACCTGCTAGCCCAACCATCATGACTTAACCTCACGCATCAATGCACATAATGGAGGGGGCTCATAAGCAATAGATTTGGGAACTCACCTGCTCGTTGTAAGGCTGAATAGAGCCAGCCAAAGTAACCCCTATAACGAAGACTTAGATCAGGTGCAAAAAATGCTTGATAATCTAAGAGCCCGCCAGAACAATGTGGCAGAAGAGATAGTGAGTTCTCCATTCATAAAGGAAGTTTGCTAGGCCCTGCTTCCCTATGGAGTCAAGGTGCTAGAAAGCAAGTTCGATGGGAAAAGAGATCCCAAAGACCACCTAGACTCTTTCAATGACTTGATGGAACTACACCAAGTCTATGACTTGGCAAAGTGTTGCTACTTCGCGGTCAATTTGTAGGGGATGCCAAGAGGTGGTACAAAAGGCTTAAGGCGAACTCAATTAGCTCTTGGAAATAGTTATCCTTGCTGTACATACAACAATTCCAAGCAAGGAGATAGTTTAAAATTTCGCTCAACTACCTGAGCAATATTCGTTAGGAAAGAGATGAAACACTGACCTCATATTTGACGAGGTTCCAGAATGAACAAGCCAAGGTCGCAGATGCACCTGAGGAATCAATCTAGACTTTGCTAATTGTGGGCATCAGGCTGCAAATGGAGCTGTGGAATTGGTGTGCTGTCGTAGGCACCCAGAATTAAAACCTAAAAATACACGTAGTAGTGTAAGTCAGGGTCGATCCCATGAAGAGTGTCTAGCTGAATTTGCTGTTATGTGAACAAGGTGGGGGTTTTTTTGTAAAAAGCGAAAACGTTTCCGAGAAAAGAAAACAACTCAAATCGAAATCAATTAAAATGACGGAACTTGGTCTCCGTCAACATCCACCATCGGAATCTTACAACTGATCATTGACGCGAAGATAATCAATTCACACATTGAATATTCACCGTTGGAACTAATTTCCTATCTCTCCTTAATTGTAATTAATCAGGAAACAAGCGATCCTAATTAATCTTACCCCTAAACAACCCTAGACAAGCGCTCAAGATTTAATCTAGTGGCAGCCTTAAGAGTTAGAGAGATCGATGAAGCTAAACAACACACACACAAGCGGTTGTATTTAATTTAGTTGAATGTTCTTCGTAAGGTTATTAATTCTGCGCAGCAAATTACTAACCCTAATTGCTTCGCAAGTTGGAGGGATCAAACAATTACGGATTTGATATCTAACTTAGCGAGATTGCGACAATTAATAAACCAGTAGGCCTCCCTAGTAATTAAACGAAACAATCATAAAATTAGGCATAGAAAAACATCTAATACTCAAACACGAAAATTGAACACAAAGAAAAATATATTAGATCTCACAGTTTATCGATTCCGAGGCTTCCGTTTACTTCGACCAAGTTATCAAAATCAGCCTCTCATGGCCATCACCGAATTACAGAGGAAAAATTCAGAAGAGACCAGAGAGAGGCGTGTGTCCACCAAAAACTAATCTGATCTCCCTAATCAAAAATCTAATTCAAGTGTTTGAATCCAACTCAATCTCCTAAAATCAATTATCCTAATCTGATTCTAATTAATTGAAAATACAATAAAGTCTTAAAAAAATAAAAAATAGGAAAGTGATGTGTCCAGCTGTAACTCGTGTGCCACATGTCTTCAAATCTTCCAATAATAAAGCGCCTCTTGGACTTGCATTACAAGGCGAATGTTCCAGAACATCGGCAGTGCAGATGCGTCAACTTCAAGCCCAATTAAAACCTTGATGCAGCAATTATCTCTCCAAACTCAAAACATAAAAGTTGTAGATATATTTCTTAGCGTTCTACAGAATTTTTAATCATCTCAATCGGAGCTCAGATGAGAGAGTTATGCCCAAAATACGAAACAACGTCAAAACTGTCCGAATTCACTTAATTAGTTCCGTTTTGCAATTAACGCTCCCATTTGCTTCCTAAGTCAAAATAGAATAAAAATCAGTACATTTTAGGCAGAAAATAGGTATAAAAGACTAGGCATTAAGGGGGGTAAATATGACATTTTGCATTCTCATCAGGAATGCACTACTCAGCTTCACTAATGCATACTCGGGATATAACCAAATCCCGATGTATCAACCTGATGAAGAACACACCTCATTTATTACTGACCAGGGTATTTATCGTTACAGGGTTATGCCATTTGGCTTGAAGAATGCTGAGGCAACCTACTAGTGTTTGGTGAACAAGATGTTCTCTGAGCAAATCGAAAAAATGATGGAGGTGTATATTGACAACATGCTTGTCAAATCAAAGGTCGCAGAAAGCCACATTAAGCACTTCGGGGAAATGTTCAACATCATTAGAAAATATAGAATGAGGCTCAACCCTCTAAAGTGTGATTTTGGAGTAAGTTCGAGAAAGTTTGTGGGTTTCCTTGTTAATCAGCGAGGTTTCGAAGCCAACCCTAAAAAGATTCAAGCTCTCCTGGATATGAAAAGCTCAACCAGCATAAGGTAGGTTTAGAGCTTGATAGGGCATGTGGCCGCACTTAGCAAGTTTGTTTCCTGACCCATAGATAGATGCCTACCATTATTTGAAACCCTGAAGGGAAACAAGGGTTTCAAACAGACGGAGGAGTGCGAGAAAGCATTCTAGGAATTGAAGAACCATTTAGGGCAACCTCATTTGCTATCAAAGCCCATCTAGGGTGACCCTTTGCTTTTGTATTTATCAGTATCTAAGTCTGCAATCAATGTGGCTTTGGTACACGAAGAAGAGGGAGTGTAATGGTCGGTGTACTACGTGAGCAAGAGGTTGCTCAATGTTAAGACAAGACACCTTGACACCTGTACACTTGTCATTGCCGCTCAAAAGCTGCGGCCCTATTTCCAGGCACACTCCATACATGTGTTGACAAACTTTCTGCTAAGAAAAATAATGCAGAAGCCCGAGGCATTGGGTTGATTGATTTAGTGGACGATGGAGATAAGTTAGCATGATATTAAGTACACTCCAAGAATAGCAATAAAGGGTCAAGCTTTAGTAGACTTTATCTCAGAATTTTCCTATCAGCCCAAGGGAGAAATAAGCCCCCCAAGGGCGAGCAAACCAAAAAAACCAAAGTTTGACAGTTTAAGCGGTGGACTTTGTATGTGGACAAGTGCTCAAATGAGAAGGGGATAGGAGCTGGGCTCTTGCTCGAAAGTCCTGAAGGGAACTCGATCCAAGCTATAGTCAGATTCAGGTTCGCTACCTCAAAGAACGAGGTAGAATACGAAGCAATGCTCGCAGGGATCGGCCTCGCTAAAGAAATGGGGGCAAAGTCCATAAAGATCTATAGCGACTCTCATCTCGTGGTCCACTAGATTTTCGGGGAATATCAGGCAAAGGAAGACAAAATGGCATCCTATCTTCGACATGTAAAATTAAAGCTCGAGCAGTTCAAATCTTTCACTATTCTTCAGATCCCGAGAGAGAATAATTTAGTGGTCGGTGCTCTAGCTTGCCTAGCTTCGACAATTAGTCAAGAAAAGACTTATTCAATACCTGTCAAATTTCTCCCAAGTCCTAGCATGCTTGATTCACAGGAATCAGTCTTAGTAATAGGCAAAGATACAACTGAATAGATGCAATAATTGCCTATCTAAAAGATGAAACAGTGACTAAAAGAAGAAGTGAAGCCAAGACATTCCAAGCAAAGTCAGCTTGATACACGCTCATCAATGACAAACTATATAAGCATGGATACAATTCACCGCTCCTGTGGTGTGTTGATCATGAAGACGTAGATTATCTCTTGAGAGAAATCCATGAAGGCATCTATGAGAGCCATGCAGGGGGCAGATCTTTAGCGTACAAGGTGATTCGTCAGGATAATTATTGGCCAACAGTTTTTTACGACGCATCAGATTATGTGTGTAGGTGTGACAAATGTCAGAGATTTACAGATGTTCCGCAGGCTCCACCCCAAGAGTTAACTACTCTAACAAGCCCTTAGCCATTTGTAATTTGGGGCATCGACCTGATAGACCCTTTGCCTCAAGGAAAAGGGGGTGTTAAGTTCTTAGTAGTTGTTGTGGACTACTTCACCAAGTGGGCGTAAGCTGAGCCTTTAGCTGCCATCACATCGAACAAGTTGAAGGATTTCATCTACAGAAACATCATTTGTAGATTCAGAATTCCCCATACCATAATAACCGACAATGGGAAATAGTTTGATTCTAAGGAATTCAAATCTTTCTATGAAAGGCTTGGTATCAAGAAGAGCTTCACCGCTGTTTATCAGCCTTAAGCTAACGGCCAAGTGAAGGCTCTGAACAAAGTGATGGTTGAGTTCATGTAATACCCCACTTGAAATACGTAGCCTCTGTTTACGGTATGGCCTAAAGAATTACTGAATTGCCCCTAAATGAGTTTATATATGATTCATGTTCTTTGGTTGAGTTTATGTTTTGGGGTTTGGTTGAGTGTGTACCTGGAATTGATCAAGACTTAGCAAATTTTGGAATTTCGGTCTTGGCAGGGCGAGGAGAAGCGGCCGCGGCGGCGTTGGTTTTGTGTTGGCGGTGTTGGTTCTGGAATGTTTCGCGGGCGACAGAAAGTTCTTCGCCGCGGCGAATTCACAGAAAAAGTTCCTTGAGGTTTCTAGAGAATTCTTCTTTTGGGACACAATGACCATTCTACCCCTAATTAGTAGGAAAAGTGGGGAGTAAAATGTAAGGAAATTTCATGGAGAATAATGTTAAATGGGGGTGAGTTTGTAAAGAATTAAAGGATAAAGGTGGAATTTTCAAGAAAGAGTAAGGGCAAAATGGGAAAGAGTGGATATTATATGAGTTAATAAGGGTTGAGTTCTCAAAACCCATTCATTCTACCCATTTCCACCGCCTCTTCATCTCCCATTTTCTCTCAATTTCTCACTCAATTTTCAAAGAGATTTTTGAGAGTTTTGAGTTGGAATTTGACAAAGAAGTGATCCTAAGCAAGAAGAGGTAAGAATCCCTACTTTAGAGATGAATTTTATTTATGTAAGGGTTAAGTTCTTACTAAGTTTATGCTTAGGAAATAAGGGAAAGTTATGATCCAACAAGAGTAGAGAGCTTTAGTGGAGACTACTCAAGTATGAGGTAAGTAAATCCAACTCAAGCTAGAGTTTAAGAAATTCTTAAGTAGAGATTTATTTATGCATGTATATATGATGCTTATTGAGAAATTGAGTAGAGATGTATGCTTATTTGTTGAGAAATTGAGTTGAGAAGAGTATTTATATTATGTTTGTTGGATATTTCCTTTATGGAAAGTGTTTATGAGTAATAGATTGAGATGAAGTTGGAGGAGATTGAGTTTGTATTTTGGGAGTGTTTTTCTATGGTAGGGTTTATGCCCATGGAAGAGAATGTACTTCCAATTCTGGATGGTTAAAAAGAGAAGGAGAGTTGTAGTTAATGAAGAGTTTTTGTATGCACATAAGTTGCTTGATGAAATGCCTAAGTGAAATCTGCCCTGTCACTGCCGTAACTTTCTAAGTGATTTTTGAGTATCTTACGGTTCGAACTGGGCTGAGATCAAAACAGAGAAGTTGTAGCCCTGTTTCTAAGCTTTAAAACGAGACCAGAACCGTAGCAATCAGAGGTGTATAATGAAAGTTATGGTCTTTTTAGTGTGACCTGTGCAGAATGACTGTTTTGAGGAAATCTTGCATTTGGCATTTCAAAAGTGCATTAATAAGTATGAACCATCCATATGCATAATTTGTGCATTAAGAAGTAGTTTAAGAAAGAATATAGAATGTTGAGTATGAGCTACCTTGTGAGTACTAGCTTAAGAGTAAAGAATTTTGAAGATAAGCTATACTATAAGTAATAGCTTGAGTAAGAAAGAGTAGAGAATGTTGAGACTAGCAACCCTTAAGAGTAAAGTGAATGAGAATACTCTGATAGTAAGGAGAAAAGTTGAGAAAGAGTAAAGAATTACTCTAAGAGTTAAGCTACATTATGATGAGTAGCTAGAGAAAGAATAGAGATCTTGTGCACAAGAGTTAAAGAGGAGAATAGAGTAAGTTGTGCGATGGGGAACCTGTGAGTGACGAGTAGAGTCACGTAGAGTGGAACACGAGGTTCCAGCCGTGCCTCCGGTTAGATGAGGCCGTGACCGTCACGCAGAGTGGAACATGAGGTTCCAGCCGTGCCTCCGGTCAGATGGGGTCGTGACATTCAGAGAGAGAGATTGTACACTCACATGGCCAAAGGTTCCGAATCCATGCATAACTAAATCCGATCGGTAGCGAAATGAGCGGAAGTCACGTAGAGTGGTAGTGCCCAGCCGTGCCTCCGGTCAGATGAGGTCGTGACATTCCAATGAATAAGAATGAGAAAGAATAGAGATGAGACAAGCTAAGAGTTAAGCTATATTATGACTACTAGTTTGAGAAAGAGATGAGTAAACATGAGAAAGAGTAAGAGAGAGATAAGAGCATAGACTAGGTTGTGCGATGGGGAATCCGTGAGTAATGGGTAGAGTATTCCCGCATGTACGCCGCATTGAGAGGCGGCATGAGTATCGATAGAAAGTGGTGTAGCCCGTGAGAGTGCATGCGGATGAGGGCTATACCCGAGTACCCGAGAGAGAGATTATACACTCACACGGCCAAGGGTTCCGAATCCATGCATAACCAAGTTCGATCGGCTAGAATGAGTAGAAGTCATGTAGAGCGGGAGCGAGTCCCGGCCGTGCCTCCGGTAAGATGAGGCCGTGATTACTAAAGAGAATTATTAGAAAAGAGTTATGAGAAAGAGAAACAGAAATGAGAATGAGATAATAGAAAGAATTAAAGAATGAGAAAGCTTGAGAAAGCTTGAGAAAGAATGAGATAGAAAGAGAGAGTATGAGAAAGAATGCGAAAGTTTGAGTTAGTAAGAATAGAGAGTAGAAGAAAGAAACATGCAGTTCTTTTACCTTAGTTGCATGTACATCTCATATATGCATGTACCATGAGTTCTTCCATGGTTAGTGAGAGTATATCGAGAACGAGAAAGAGAGAACCATGACTTTCCTTTATGGTAAGTATGATGAGAATAAGAGAGAACCATGATTGTTCTTCATGGTAAATAAGAATAAGAGAAAGAGAACAAAGAGAAAGAAAGTAAAGAAGCGAACGAGTTAAAGGAGAATAACGGTATTAGAAAGAAAGAGAAAAAGTGAGAAATAGAAATAGCGAGCAGTGAGTAAGGAAAGAACCAAAGAGTGAGTTATGGGGACAGGTAGTAGATGATTTACTTACTGAGCATTGTTGTGCTCACCCCTTTGTTCTTCTCTGTTTTACAGGATTTAGGAGCAGCGGTCGGATGGACGTCGAGGAGCGAAGAGTATTGGCACCACTGTCCACCAGCTATGATATTTTGTATTAATTAGAAAGTTTTTAATAAATGGTATTTTGTATTTGTAAAGGAGTATATTTTTATGAGTAAAGAAAAATTTGAGCCCATTATCTTTCATCTTATATACATATCTATATTTTACATAGTACGTATTATAAGAATAGTACTAAAGAGGAGTTGTTACACAACCTCAGCAAATTTAATTGCTCTATGAGATTACCAAAATACCCTTTTGTCCTAAAAGATGAAAACGCCCCTTGCACAAACTAATTCTTACATTATCTTCTATGTGTGTCACTCATATGCTCCTCATCATGCCAGCAGTGTGTAGTATTGCAATTAACACCAATTAATCGTCTCACTACACGTAAACCAAGATTGGCCCTTAGTAAGGCATCATGGCCACCCAATAGATTCGGATTCAGTGAAGCAGCTACCTGTCAACGATATGGTTACCGTGCAATCTAATCCTTTCATCATCTGTTATCTAATCGAGACTGGGGCATAAAAATAGTGTCAACCTCAGCTTACTTTTGATATATTTGTATTCAGTTACTGGACAAATGACAAGAATAATGAATTGGATACGCAACAACTCAATCCCACTATGATCATAGATTTACTATCATTGTCATTAACTGAATTGCGCTGTGAGATAACTTCTATCATACCCAGTAGTGATGAATCGTCTGTCAATCCACCATAGTCTTGATACACTCCTTGATGCAGCCAATCACTATCGTATTACAACTTTGAATAGAACTGCATTGGGCTAGTGTCAAACTACATCGATCGACGCACAAGGCACTCTGGTGATCTCAAGTCTAAGGATCACATGCACCACCATTCGTTAGAGGATTTGTTCTATAGACACTAAGGTTACCATCTATATGGAATCCTCTAGTGGGTCAGTCCAGTGAACTTGCATAAAGCAAGCACCCATGTGTTGCACCAGGTTGTCAACAAACAACATTGACACGTGAGATCTATCACTGCCTTTCAACAGGGTCGTTCAACACTATGATAGCCTTGCCATATTATATGTGCCCGTGGTCAGAATAATATTGGGGCTACGGACGTTTCTAGAATAGCCATCGTATGTGCTGATAGAGTTCTCACTATCAAGATTTGAAACACTTGATACTCTCATCACGATTCTACCATTCTAAGGACATATATCAATACATACAGCTATGGTTTACATGATATAGTAGATAATGCCTTTTATTGATTAATAAACATTATTACAAAGAGTCAATTCCATAATAATTGATTGGCTCTAGGGCACCTATTCCAACAACTAAGATCGCTCAGGCAAAGGCTGAGGTGAAGGTGATTGGGGCTGAGAAAGTTAGGCACAATAGTAAGGTGACAACAATAAGCTAAGCTCCAAGCTCACCTTGGCTCAGAAAGCTGCCTTGGATTGGGAGGCTAAGTTTAAAATGGTCTTGCTCGAGCGCACCAAAGAGGTGGATGGTCACCAAAGGGTCGAGGCAGCGACTGAATAGCTCAGGCTCGACTTTGGGGAGTTGAACTGTCACACCCCGGATTCGGCCTTGGCCGGATTCGGCCTCGGCCGGCGACCACCCGGCCCGGCATGACTCACTAGGACTATCTCCCCCTTAAGGGATTTCTTTCGCCTTCCCACCCTCGAACCCAAGACCAAGGGGCTAAAGTCATTTGGGAAGCATGGTGAGTACCATCGAGCTAGCTGCACGATGGTACTCATGCTTCCCAAATGTTTACGCCCCTTGGTCTTGGGAATCAGTGAAGCAAGCAAGGGGGAGATATCCTGAGTAATCATCTTGCAGCTATGCTGGCTCAGAGGCAATGGCAGTGTAGATGTCCTATATTTAATCTAATATTAAAATTAAATAAGTGAGATTATATTTAAATATATGACAAATAAATTTAAATGGATTATTATTATTATTATTATTATTAAATGGTACTGTATTTCTATAAATACATTTATTGAGTTTAATTGGAAATAATAATAATTATAATTAAAATATCATGATTGGGAGTGTTTGGATATAGAGGTTGTTTGGGTTGAAGCCCAAGTACATTCCTTAATGAAATAGGGTTTTATGAGCACTATATAAGTGCAAGGTTTTTGTGGATTTGATAAGTGAATAGAAATTCATTCAATCTTTTTCATTGAAAGAAAAGAAAACACACAACCCTCTCCCTATGTCACACCACCTTGCTTCATTGAATCAAAGTTCCTTTGATTCTTGAATTTGGTTCTTGAAGTTAAAGAGGATCTAACAAATCATTCTTTAGCTTTTCGGATTATCTTCGTGTGGATTATGGCTGGTTCGATCCTGCTCTTGGATCGATAGCGAATCCAGTCGGAGACAAGTTTGAAGGAGCCTCCAAACGTGCGTATGAACTCTAAACTTTACTCTGATCGTTCATATTATTGTAGATTTTGATTTAACATATAAATTGTGCCTTGATCTTGGCTTCAATGGGAACAATCTATGCTCTAAAATTTTTATTTTCTGCTGCCATGAGTTAGATCGTTTCCTAACAGTGGTATCAGAGCCTAGGGTACCAGATTTTATAGTTTAATGTATGGTTGATAACATGTATTTGATTGATAACATGTTGCTTTGTTAAATCTGTATAAAATCTGCCTTGAGAGCATGTTTTAAGAAATCAATATACTTGATTAATTTAATTTGTTGATGATTTGCAAGATTGGTATATTGAGATCTGGATTTTTGTTGAGATCAGATGATTAGATTGATTGCGAAATCTGGTTCGCATTTTATTTGTTGCTGGTTGAACTGATCTGATGCAGATCAGTGTAAACTCGCCGCATCGCTGTGGTGATCATTGTTTGGCGTACTCTCTTATTGTAAAATAGCGCTCACCGCGGCGATATAATCCATCGTCACGGTGATCATCCTTAGCGTGATCGCTGATTGAATATCAGCGCTCACTGCGGTGATATAACTCATTGCTGCGATGATATAACTCATTGCTGCGATGATCGTAGTCTAAGGTGTGCACTAACGAAAATCAGCGATCGCCACGGCGATATAACCCATCGCTGTGGCAATTGCATGTGGTGCATGTCTGCAACGAAAATCAGCGCACGTAGTAGCGATATAATCCATCGCTGCAGCGAGCATACTTTCGAGTGCATAGGGGCCAAAGTGAAAAGTTTCAAAACTTTTGGACCAATGGATTTGCAAATTGTCAAGGGGTAATTGATAATTCACCCACCCTATTCAAAAATTGGTTGTTTTTTAATGTATGTAACGTACTTGTTTGAATATTGCATGGTGCCCGGTACATAAGCTTTAGACCTATGATGAATGTTTTAAAATATTTTTGGGTATGTATGGTTGCAAATTTTTAAAATAGGGCCTACGTGTCCTACCTTTCTTCCCCTTCTTGATGTACATTCTCTTTTCATCTCATTCCCCTCAAATGTAAATCGAGGTTTCTAAATTTATTGATGTAAAATTAGTTTAAGATTAATTTCATTGTAGATTTAGAATGATGTAATTTGTAATGTACTTGAAGACAGAGCAAGGACGAGGCAATCATACTTGAAGACTCAAGATGTTTATTATGGGACCCCTAGGTGACCCATCGATTCCTCTAGGCTCAAGGAAATCGGCTTTAGCTAGGCCATGTACCGACACGTTTACATTTTGTTTAGAATGCATGCTAAGATTGAATGTTTAATAACATGCCAAACGATGTCATTCTAACAAAGATAATAAAACTGGTGAGACATAAAATAAAAAATCTCAATTAAAGTATATTAAGTCATATGTATGCCTTCCATCACCATGGGTTTAATCAAATCACTGTTCGTCGGAACCTTGTTCGCCAAAGCAAAGGGTACACTTCTACCTGTGGGAGGTTAAATTTCATTGGAGTTTTCCTTAAAGGTGAAAGGTTGACTTAAAATGACAGTTTTGCTTGTTCGCCAAAGCGAAGGTTGATAAACATGTCATAAGCATAGTAGAGAAGTACACATATTGTGTGTACTTGGTAGCATGTAGTGTCCACTCTACTAATACTGAGAATCACACTTGAGGATAAAGGCTAGGCCATTAGATTGTGTGATTAGCTTATTGGCTTGCTTCACATTTGAGGCTGATAGTAGGAGCTATCAACTGGAGTGGATTAATTTTGTTGGCCTACCTAATCAACCCATTTGGGCTTGTTTGCCAAAATGAAGGTTTGAAATGGGCTAGATGGGATCTTAGTCCACTAGCAAAGCCAACGGGCTTTCCCAAGTTAATGGTGAGGGCTATTGACTTGAAGAAAATAGTGGGAGCGATTGTTTAATAAAAGACATTATTAAATAATAGCAATAAACATTGTAATAACAGTTACTTATTCTGCACTTGTAGATTCACTTAAAATTGAGCAAAATAATCCCAACATCATTGCGACAAATCATCGAACTGGGAGAGAAATGGAATGGTGAGAATTTCATTGGCTAGTATAGAAGTATAAACAATATACTTCAGTCAAACGATAGATTATACACCATTGAGCAGACTTTGTCACCAGAGCCCGTTGATAGTTCTATCCATGAGATTGGGTATGTATATGTGAAGCATACACATGATATGAAAGCAGAAATGACTAGATACATTGTGCTTGCATCAAAGACATCATTACTACAACAATGTGCCAGAAAATGGACTTAGCTTTTATTCTTCATTTTCTTCAAAGAAATGAGAAACATATGGTGTCTCGGTCGTTATTCAGATGTAGGATGGAAAAGCGTACGAAAATTAGCAATCATATACTCAAGTTGACGAAGTATATGAATAGGCTTGAGATTTTGGGATGTAGACTTAATGAAAGTTTAGCGATAGACCTAATATTACAATCTTTGCTAGATTCTTACTCTCAATTTGTCTATGACTTCATTGAGAATGATAAGAAGAATACCCTTTCCGAGCTTCTGGATATGTTGAAGGCTACTGAGTCAGGCATGAAAATATCAGAAACATTGACGTTGGTTGAAGCCAACTCAAGTGAAAAGGATGTAAGGAAATGACCAAACTTATGGCAGCGAAAAACAAAAGTTTTAGAACGCATATCGTTTCCCATTAAACCAAGACCATGGCACAAATTATACAGTTTATATGTTAAATCAAAATCTGCAATAATATGAACAATCAGAGTAAAGTTTAGAGTTCATATGCACGTTCGGAGGCTCCTTCAAACTTGTCTCTGTCTGGGTTCACTACCAATTCAAATAGAATTGAACCATGGCAATCCACATGAAGATAACCCGAAGAGCTAAAGAGGGATTTGCTAGATCCTCTTTAGCTTCTAGAACCAAATAAAGAATCAAGAAATTTTGATTCAATATAACAAGGTGTTAGGAAAAGACCCGGTTGCGCAGCGGAAAACAAAAAAAATTACAACCATGGATCGTTCCTTAGAACCCAAAATCAGGGCATAAAAAATTACAGTTTATATTTTATAGAATCTGCAGAAAAATAAATCCAAATGTTTGGATTCATACCCACGTTTGGAGGCTCCACCAATGTTGTCTCTGAACATGTTTGCTACCGATCCAAGTATAGGATCGAACCAAGAAGTCCACACGAAGACAACCACCAAGAACTAATGAGGGATTTGCTAGATCCTCCTTGGCCTTAAGAAATCAAGAAGAAAAGGAGTATTTGATTTTTCAATCAAAAGGGTGAAAGTGGCGTGGGAGTGAGTGTATGGGGTGTTGTGTTTTTCTTTTGTTTTTCAAAAAGGCAAAATGAATTAATTAATAAAACACACAAACACTATTCTTTTTATAGGCAAACCAAGTTGCCATATTCCCACATGGAATGGGCTTGGGCTCCAACCCAAATAGCTCATGTTGCCAAACACTCCCAATTAGATATTTTTTTAATTTAATTTATCATTATTTCAATTAAAATCAATTAATATTTAATTAACATTTAACAATAATGATGATTCAATTAAATATGTGCGAACACACATTTAACCGTAATTTCACTTATTTAATTTTTTAACAAATTAAATAAAAGGCTACGACCTCAAGCAAATTTAATTGCCTTTGTGAAATTACCAAAATACCCTTTCGCCTAAAAAAGGACGCCCTTCTTTCTTCTTGGCTCTTAAATTATCTTCTATGTGTGTGACCCATAGGCTCCTCATCATACCGGTAGTGTATAGTATCGCGATTAACACCAATTAATCGTCTCACTAATACAGACTAAGATTGGCCCCTAGCAGGCATCATGGCCACCCGATAGATTCGGATTCACAAAGTAGCTACATCAGCGATATGGTTACCGTACAATACGATCATTTCATTATACATTATCTCGATGAGACGAAGGCATAGAAATAGTGTCAACCTTCGATTACTCTCAATATTATATATTGAGTTTCTGGACCAATGACCCCTATTATAATCTGCATAGAGCAATAACTCAATCCCACTGTGGCCACAGTTTTAGTGTCATTGCCATATCTTGAATTGCACCGTGAGAATAACTTCTCCCGTGCACTGGGAGTGATGAATCCTGTCAATCCACCATAGTCTTGATACACTCCTTGATATAGCCAATCACCACCGTCTTGACACTGAATAGATCTACGTTAGGCTAGTGTCAAAGCGTACTAATCGGTGCACAAGGCGCTCGGTGATCTCAAGTCTAAGGATCACATGCACCACCATTCGTTAGAGGATTTGTTCCATAGACAACTGGGGTTACCATCCATATGGAATCCTCGGTGGGTCGATCCGGTGAACTTCTTGCGGTATATCCGCCTACAACAAGCACCCATGTGTTGCACCAGGTTGTCACCAAACAACCTTGACAAGTGAGATCGATCCTTGCCTTTCGGCGAGGGGTTGTTCAACACTATGATAGCCTTACCGTATTATCGTGCCGCCCTTACTTGAGAATATCTTGGGGCTACGAGGACGTTTCTAGAATGGCCACCATATGTGCTCATAGGGTTCTCACTATCAAGATTTGAAACACTTGATAGCCTCGTCACGGTTCTACCATTCTAAGGACATATATCAATACATATTGCAATAATAATGATTTACGCGATATAGAATAAAATGCCTTTTATTATTGATTAATGAACATTATTACAAAGTGTCAATTCTACAATAATTGATTGGCTCTAGGGCATCTACTCTAACAATGTCCCACTTGCACTATAGCCAATCATTCATGTATTTAATACCAAATGATTTCAAGTGCCTTTCATGCTTGCTCTGCGACGAGAGGCTTTGTTAGTGGATCTGGGAGATTGTCATCAGTATGCACTTTACTAATCTGCACGTCTTCCCTCTCAACTATCTCTCTGATGAGATGGAATCGTCTGAGTATGTGTTTGGACTTTTGATGAGACTGTGGTTCCCTAGCTTGAGCAATTGCTCCATTGTTGTCACAATAGATATCTATAGGATCAACAATCGTAGGAACCACACCAAGATGGCGAACTTCTTAATCCGGTACGCCTCTTTGGCCGCATCGACAATGCAATATACTCAGGCCTCCATTGCGAGTCCGCTGCGTGTTTGCTTGGAGCTCTTCCCAGCTCTTTGCTGCCGCCATTGAGACAAAATACAAACCCTGATTGCGATCGATAATCGTCTTTATCCGTTTGGAAACTAGGATCACTGTATCCTCTTACAGTGAGCTCATCTTCCCCTCCATAAACCAAGAACATATCCTTAGTCCTCTTCAAGTACTTAAGAATATTCTTGACAGCCATCCAATGACGCTCACCTGGATCCGATTGATATCTACTACAAGTGCTCAAAGCACATGAGACATCAATCCAGTACATAGCATGGCATACATGATGGATCCAATTGCTGATGCATATGGGATCCTCTTCATCCTATCTCTCTCATCTTGTATTTTAGGACACAATTCCTTAGAGAGATAAACATCATGTGACATCGGAAGAAATCCTTTCTTGGATTCTTCCATACTGAATCGTTTCAGTACTTTGTCAATATATGCACTCTGACTTAGGCCAAGCAACCTACGCGATCTATCACGATAGATCTTTATACCAGGATGTGGTGCTTCCCTAAGTCTTTCATGGAGAAGCACTTGGATAACCAAGTTTTTACCGATTGCAAGTTCGGTATATCATTCTGATCAAGTATGTCATCGACATACAACACTAGGAATGCTCTGCTCCCCACTCACTTTCTTGTAAACACAGGGCTCATCTTCGTTTTTGATAAAACCGAATTCTTTTACGGCCTCATCAAAACGAATGTTCCAGCTCCTTGAAGCTTGCTTGAGTCCATAAATGGATCTCTGCAACTTGCATACCTTATTAGCTTGACTATCAAGAACAAAACCATCAGGTTGTGTCACATACACATCCTCCTCAAGGTTTTCGTTCGGAAAAGCAGTTTTGACGTCCATTTGCCAAATCTCATAGTCATGATATGCAGCAATTGCAAGCATAATCCGGATGGATTTAATCATGGCAACCGGCGAAAAGGTTTCTTCATAGTCAATGCCATGAATTTGTTTGAAACCTTTGGCAACCAGCCGTGCTTTATAAGTATGCACGTTGCCATCCATGTCAGTCTTCTTCTTGAAGACCCATTTACACCCTATGGGTTTTACACCCATCAGAAAAGGAATTTTTGTTGCTCCTCATGATGCTCAACCACTTCTTGTGGTACATCACCCCGTCCTTCATCTAGTATACCTTGTGGTTCTAGAACTTCATCGAGTTCTACTTTTCTCCCACTAGTACTTCTTAGAAAATATTCCTTTTCTAGGAAGACACCAGATCGAGCAACAAAAATTTTGCGCTCTTCTAGGTGGTAGAAATAGTATCCTTTGGTCTCCTTTGGATACCCCACAAATATACATTTACAGGATTTTAGGCCCACTTGTTGAAGTTAATTTCTTAACATAACGCAACCCCAAATCCTTAGATAAGACAAGTTGGGCTTTCGCCCACTCCATAGCTCGTATGGAGTCTTATCTACAGACTTTGACGGCACACGGTTTAAAACGTGAGTCGCAGTCTCTAGGGCATAACCCCAGAATGATGCAGGTAAATCACTAAAACTCATCATGGACCAAACCATGTCAAGTAAGGTCCTATTCCTCATTTTTGACACTCCATTGTGTTGGGGTGTATAAGGAGGGGTGAGTTGTGATACTATCCCACATTCCTTCAGGTACTCAGAAAACCTCGAGCTTAAGTATTCACCTCCGATCCGACCAAGAGCTTTAATACTTTTTGCCCAACATATTCTGTACTTCATTCTTGAATTCCTTGAATTTATCAAAGGCTTGATTTATGTCTCATAAGGTAGACATAACCATATCTACCGAAATCATCGGTAAATGTGATGAAGTATGAATATCCACCTCGGCTTCAACTGTTAGTGGACCACATACATCACTATGGATGATGCCTAATGATTCGTAGCCCTTTCACTTTGTCCCTGTGAAAGGAGACATGGTCATCTTGCCTAAAGGCATGACTCGCATACCTCAAATGTGGAAGTCAAAGGGGCCAAAACTCCATCCCTTTGAAGTTTTGCAATGCGAGTCTTATTAACATGACACAATCTACAATGCCAGAGATATGTTTGGTTTTGATCGCTATGTTTAGCTTTCTTGGTTTCAATATTGAGAATATCTTTATTGTTTAAATCAAGAACATATAATCCATTATATAACCTTGCAATTCCAAATAGAATACCATTCAAACTAAAGGACAACAATCCATTAGATATCTCAAAATGATACCCCATATTATCCAAAACGGATACTGAAATAATATTTCTAGAAATAGAAGGTACGTGATAACAGTTATGTAGTTCCAACAATAAACCCGTAGGCAAAGATAAACAATAAGTCCCTACAGCTAATGCAGCCACGTGTGCTCCATTTCTAACTCATAGGTCCACCTCTCCCTTGGCGAGCACTCTACTCTGCCTTAGTCCCTCGCACATCGGTACAAATGTGAGTACCACATCCTTGTGTCCATGACCCAAGATGTTGAGGGAGAGAAGTTAATCTCAATCATGAAAGTACCTGAAGTCGTAGCCTCTGACTTCTTCTTGCTTTCGAGGAAAGCCTTGCAGTGTTTCCTCCAGCCTGCCGGGCTTGCCGCAAAGCAGACTACCTTGCCCTTTCCTATGCCACTCTCAGGACCAAGAGCAACCTGTCCTTTAGGCTTGGGCTTGGGTTTGGCCTTAGCCTTACCCTTGCCGTTACCCTTTGCTTTACTGGCAGCAACCAGTAAAACAGGCTTGGACTTTTTCAAGTCCTACTCTGCAGTCCTCAACATGTTCAGAAATTCTGACAGGGTTTTCTCCATCGTGTTCATATTGAAATTCATTATGAACGGAGCATAAGAGTCAGGCAAGGATTGCAGAATTAAATCCATTTGTAATTCTGCATCTAAGCCACATCCCAAAGTCTCAAGCCTCTCTATGTGCTCGATCATCTTGAGCACATGAGGACCAACTTGGGCACCCTCAGTCAGACGACTCCCAAACAGTGTTTTCGACACCTTGTACCTCTCATGTCGAGCATTTGTTTCGTAAAGCTCCTTGAGGTGTAGAATTATGGAAGAAGCATCCATATTCTCATGCTGCTTTTGCAGCATAGGTGTCATCGATGCTAACATCAAGCATTGTACGCTATCAGCATCATCAAGGAACTTTTGATAAGTATCCTTAACTTCCTGAGTGGCATCAGGGGATCAGGGCTCACCATGTATGGCTTTTCAAGGATATACAATTTCTTTTCGACTTAAGTATAATCCGAAGATTACGATACCAGTCTGAGAAATTGGATCCATCCAACCTGTTTTCTTTTTCGATTATCGGTCGCAGGTTCATAATACTCATTTTCGGTGAATCTACAATTGCAGAAAAGATAAAGTTATTATAAAGTTCATTATTATTTAATATGGTCTTTTATTAAACGATGCTCCCACTATTTTACTCAAGCCAATAGCCCTCACTATTAACTCGGGAAAGCCCGTTGGCTTTCCTAGTAGCGAGATCCCATCCTGCCCATTTCAAACCTTCGCTTTGGCGAACAAGCCAAAATGGGTTGATTAGGTAGGCCAACAAACTTAATCCACACCAATTGATAACTCCCACTATCAACCTCAAATGTGGAAAAAGCCAACAAGCCAATCACACAATTCAATGGCTCCAACCATTGTCCTCAAGTATGATTCTCAGTATCAATAGAGTGGACACTACATGTCACCACGTACACATAATATGTGTACTGCTCTACTATGCCTATGACGCGTTTATCAACCTTCGCTTTGGCGAACAAGCAAAACCGTCATTTTAAGTCGACCCATCACCATTAAGGAAAATTCCAATGAATTTTAACCTCCCACTGGTAGAAGTGTACCCTTCGCTTTGGCGAACAAGGTTTCGATGAACAGTTGTTTGATTAAAACCATGGTGATGGAAGGCACAGGTGACTTAATATACTTAGTTGAGGGGTTTGTTATTTAATGTCTCATCAGATTATTATATTTGTTAGAATGACATTGTTTGGCATGTTATTCAACATTCAACCTTAGCATGCATTCTAAACAAAATATTAAACGTGCCGGTACATGGCCCAACTAAAACTGATCTCCTCGAGCCTATAGGGATCGGTGGGTCACCTAGAGGTCCTGTAATAAATATCTTGAGTCTTCAAGTATGGTTTCCTCGTCCTTCGCTCCGTCTCCAGGTACATTACAAAAACATCATTCTAAATTTACAATAAAATTAATATTAAACTAATTTTACATCAACAAATTTAGAAACCTCGATTTACATTCAAGGGGAATGAGATGAGAAAAGAATGTACATTAAGAAGAAGAGAGAAGGCAGGACACGCAGGCCCTATTTAAAATATTACAGCCATACATACCCAAAATAATTTAAAACATTCACCCGTAGGTCTAAGGCTCATGTACCGCGCACCATGCAATATACAAACAAGTATAAAGCATACATTTCTAAAATAATCAATTTTGAATTGGGTGGTTAATTAATTAATTACCCTCTTAAATGTGCAGAATGTACATTGGCTTTATAGATTATTAAAACTGCAGATTAGTCCCTTTACAAAAATACAGAATTGGAAAAGCTATAGCCTTCGCCGCGGCAAGGATTTACAGTATGCACTTCCCTGCTGCATACTTCGCCGCAGCGAGGATTTAAATTAGGTCTAGCTACCACAGACTTCGCCGCCGCGAAGGTTTTATCTTCACCGCGGCGAAACTGTCCAGAGGCTCCTCATTTAGCTTCGCCGCGGCGTAACCTGGAAATCCCCAATTCGTATAGTTCACGTTTTTTGCAGTTTTTGTGTATAAACACGAATCCAAATCAAATCAAATGTGCATACGTTCAACCAGGATATTAACCAACCAATATAACATTCATCAACACATTATTAAACCAGTTTATCATTTGAATCACTCATTCAACATGGATTTACAGATTTTTCAGTTTTAACAAAATCTGGGTTTTTCATGCCAGATTCATCAAGGCAGCATGTTATCAACAAATACATGTAATCAACCATTCAATAACTGTAAATCTAGTACCCTAGGCTCGATACCCTTTGTTAGGAAACGACCGGTTGCTGATGGAAAACAAAAAAATTACAACCATGGATCGTTCCTTAGAACCCAAAATCAGGGCATAGAAAATTACAGTTTATATTTTATAGAATCTGTAGAAAAATAAATCCAAAGGTTTGGATTCATACCTACGTTTGGAGGCTCCACCAATGTTGTCTCTGAACGTGTTTGCTACCGATCCAAGTATAGGATCGAACCAAGAAGTCCACACGAAGACAACCACCAAGAACCAAGGAGGGATTTGCTAGATCCTCCTTGGCCTTAAGAAATCAAGAAGAAAAGGAGTATTTGATTTTTCAATCAAAAGGGTGAAAGTGGCGTGGGAGTGAGTGTATGGGGTGTTGTGTTTTTCTTTTGTTTTTCAAAAAGGCAAAATGAATTAATTAATAAAACACACAAACACTATTCTTTTTATAGGCAAACCACGTTGCCGTATTCCCACATGGAATGGGCTTGGGCTCCAACCCAAACAGCCCATGTTGCCAAACACTCCCAATTAGATATTTTTTTAATTTAATTTATCATTATTTCAATTAAAATCAATTAATATTTAATTAACATTTAACAATAATGATGATTCAATTAAATATGTGCGAACACACATTTAACCGTAATTTCACTTATTTAATTTTTTAACAAATTAAATAAAAGGCTACGACCTCAGCAAATTTAATTGCACTGTGAAATTACCAATATACCCTTTCACCTAAAAAGACGAAAACGCCCTTCTTTCTTCTTGGCTCTTAAATTATCTTCTATGTGTGTGACCCATAGGCTCCTCATCATACCGGTAGTGTATAGTATCGCGATTAACACCAATTAATCGTCTCACTAATACACAGACCAAGATTGGCCCCTAGCAAGGCATCATGGCCACCCGATGAGTTCGGATTCACAAAGTAGCTACCGTCAACGATATGGTTACCGTACAATACGATCCTTTCATCATACATTATCTCGACGAGACGAAGGCATAGAAATAGTGTCAACCTTCGGTTACTCTCGATATTATATATTCAGTTTCTGGACCAATGACCCGTATTATAATCTGGATAGAGCAATAACTCAATCCTACCCGTACGCTTTTAGTGTCATTGCCATATCTTGAATTTCGCCGTGAGATAACTTCTCCCGTACCCAGGAGTGATGAATCCTCTGTCAATCCACCATAGTCTTGATACACTCCTTGATATAGCCAATCACCACCATACTGACAGCTCTGAATAGATCTGCGTTAGGCTAGTGTCAAACTGTACCAATCGGTGCACAAGGCACTCCGGTGATCTCAAGTCTAAGGATCACATGCACCACCATTCGATAGAGGATTTGTTCCATAGACACTGGGGTTACCATCCATATGGAATCCTCTGGTGGGTAAGTCTAGTGAACTTGCTGCAGTATATCGCCACAACAAGCACCCATGTGTTGCACCAGGTTGTCACCAAACAACCTTGACAAGTGAGATCAGTCACTGCCTTTCGACAGGGTTGTTCAACACTATGATAGCCTTACCGTATTATCTGTGCCCTTACTTCAGAATAATACTGGGCTACGGACGTTTCTAGAATGGCTACCATATGTGCTCATAGGGTTCTCACTATCAAGATTTGAAACACTTGATACCCTCGTCACGGTTCTACCATTCTAAGGACATATATCAATACATATTGCAATAATAATGATTTACGCGATATAGAATAAAATGCCTTTTATTATTGATTAATGAACATTATTACAAAGAGTCAATTCTACAATAATTGATTGGCTCTAGGGCATCTACTCTAACACAAGGGTGGCGTGAGACTTGGGAGAGGGCTATGTATTTTTGTTTTCTTTCAATGAATAAATTGTTGAATGAAATAATCTCTTCACATCTTAAAAAATCACAAAACCTTGCACTCATATAGTGCTCACAAAACCCTATTCCATTGAGGAATAGGCTTGGGCATTAACCCAAACAATCCCTATATCCAAACACTCCCAATCATGATATTTTAATTATAATTATTATTATTTCCAATTAAACTCAATTAATGTATTTATAGAAATACATTAACATTTAATAATAATAATAATCCATTTAAATAGTACATATATTTAAATATAATCTCACTTATTTAATTTAATATCAAATTAAATATAGGCAACAACCTCAGCAAATTTAATTGCAATATGAGATTGCCAAAATACCCTTTTGCCCTAAAAAATGAAAACGCCCCTTGCACAAACTAATTCTTAAATTATCTTCTATGTGTGTGACCCGTAGACTCCTCATCATACAAGCAGTGCATAGTATTGCGATTTACACAAATTAATCGTCTCACTACACACAAACCAAGATTGCCCCTAGCAAGGCATCATGGCCACCCAATAGATTCGGATTCAGCAAAGCAGCTACCTATCAAATATATGGTTACCATGCAATCAAATCCTTTCATATCTATTATCTCATCGAGATTGAGATACAGAAATAATGTCAACCTCAGTTACTCTCAATATGTATGTATTCAGTTACTAGACCAATGACTAGAATGATAACTTAGATTGAGCAACAACTCAATCCCATGTGGCCACAGTTTTAGTATCATTGCCATTTACTAATTTGTGCCATGAGATAACTTCTCCCATATCCGAGACTGATGAATCCTCTATTGATCCACCATAGTCTTGATACACTCCTCGATGCAGCGAATCACTACCATATTGACAGCTCTGAATAGAACTACATTGGGCTAGTGTCAAACTACACCAATCAATGCACAAGACGCTCTGGTGATCTCAAGTCTAAGGATCACATGCACCACCATCCATTAGAGGATTTATTCCATAGACACTGGGGTTACCATCTATATGGAATCCTCCGGTAGGTCAGTCTAGTGAACTTTCCTATAGCAAGCACCCATATGTTGCACCAGGTTGTCACCCAACAGCCTTGACAAGTGAGATTTCCCACTGCCTTTTGACAGGGTCGTTCAACACTATGATAGTCTTACCGTATTATCTGTGCCCTTGGTCGGAATAATACTGGGGCTATGGAAGTTTCTAGAATGGCCACTATATATGCTCATAGGGTTCTCACTATCAATATTTGAAACACTTGATACCCTTGTCATAGTTCTACCATTCTAAGGACATATATCAATACATATAAATATGATTTACACGATATAGAATAAAAATGCATTTTATTGATCAATAAACATTATTACGAAGAGTCAATTCTACAATAACTGATTAGCTCTAGGGTACCTACTCTAACAATGGAAAGGGCTTAGAAGTCATTGGAAAGAACTGTTGCAGAAAGGAAAAGTGTTTGTCCTCACTGTGGGAATCCCAACCACTGGAGGAAACATTGCAAGGCCTTCCTAGCAAAAAGGAAGAAGAATGTTATTTCTTCGTCAAGTACGTTCTTAAGATTAACTTCTCTCGTCAACATCTTGTGTCATTGACACAAGATGTGGTACTCACATTTGACTGATGTGTAAGGACTACGGCAGAGTATATTGCTCGCCGAGGGAGAGGTGGACCTACCAGTTGGAAATGAAGCACGTGGTGCTACATTTGCTGTAGGAACTTATTGTCTAATTTTGCCTACGGACTTGTTTCTTGGAACTTGTAGATTATTATGATCTTTCTTTAGTTTCTAGAAATTATATTTCTGTGTCAACTTAGGACAAATGAGAATATTACTTTACTAATGGATTATTGTCCTTGAGTGTAAATTGTATTATTTATGGAACTATTTCATAATAATATGTTCTTAAGATAGACAATAAGGATAATCTAAAAAATGACAACTATGCCAACTGTGGCAAGTTGAGTTAAACATACCTGAAAGAATGTGGGATATTATTAAAACTCGTATCTCCGTGTACACCCGAACATAATGGTGTATTTGAAAGGAGGAATAGGACCTTACATGAACTAGTTAGGTCCATGATGAGTTTTTACCCACATAGTTCTAGGGTTATGCCCTAGAGAATGTGACTCATGCACTGAACCATGTATCGTCAAGGTCTGTAGATAAGACTCCATATAATCAATGGAGTCGGCAATAGCCCAACTTGTCTTATCTAAGGATTTAGGTTTGTGAAGCTTATGTCAAGAAATTGACTTCAAACAAGCTGGGCCCGAAATCCTGCATATGTATATTTTTGGGGTATCTTGAGAAGACCAAAGGATACTATTTCTAGCCCCCAGAAGAGCACAAAATTTTGTCACTCGTACTGGTGTCTTTCTAGAAAAGGAATTTTTCTAAGAAGTACTAGTGGAAGAAAAGCAGAAGTCGATGAAGTTCTAGAACCATAAGATACATTAGACAAAGGACGGGAAGATGTACCACAAGAGGTGGTTGAACATCGTGAGGAGGTTACCCCACAATTTGTCGATCAAAGTGAACCACTTCAGGTAGCACATGAGCTACGTAGATCTGGGAGAGTACATCGTGAGCCCGAGAGATATGGTTTTCTCGTTACTCAGCGTGGTGACGTACTGGTCTACCAAGACAATGAACCCAAAACCTACGATGAAGCTGTATCAAATCCAGATTCTATTAAATGGCTTAAAGCCATAAAATCTGAGATGGACTCCATGTACCAAAACCAGTCATGATTTTTGGTGGATCCACCTAAAGTGTTAAAACCCATAGGGTGTCAATGGGTCTTCAAGAAAAAGACTAACATGGATGGCAAGGTGCATACATATAAAGCACAACTGGTTGTCAAAGGTTTCAAACAAATTCATGGTATTGACTATGAAGAAACCTTTTTCCGATTGCCATGATTAGATCCACCTAGATTATGCTTACGATTGTTGCATATTATGCCTAGGAAATTTGGCAAAAGGATATCATAACTGCTTTCCTAAATGGAAACCTTGAGGAGGATTTGTGGTGCGTGTTTCCTACAACATGCAAATGTAGCAAGTATACTAGTCGCACAAGTAATAGAGTGATGAGTGAGTATCGTTCCCACCAGGATTGTTAGCTAAGCACTAAGCTTCCTACTATTCTCAAGTTGGAGCAATCGATTTCTTTTGGATTAATGGGAGCAATTTTAATTAAAGGAAACAAAATATGAAATTACTGACTAAAATTTAACTATGAAATGCGAGATGAAGAAATACGGATAAAATCAATTCAATTAAAAAGGGTAGGGTTTTGACTTCATTCGGACTTTATGGGTTAAACCTAAAAATTAAACTACATTCACATTCATATGCATTGGTTGTAAATCGAACTCACTAAGGTGTTAAACATACCTTCTCAGGCTATGTTTTCCTATTCTTCCTTATTAGCTTTCTGCACCTAACAATTTGAAAGTTAACAATTCCAAACTCATTAAGCATAAGAATCCTATAATGATTTCATTAATTCTTGAATCTATCTCTAGCATCCAATACTATAATGGTGATTACCCAAGAAGCCTAACATGATTCATTTCTCAATCTCATCATGTTCATCACATAAAGCATTAAAACTCAGAGCAAACACACAATCAAAGCATAGTCATATGAACATAAAACAATCAATCACTTAACCCATTAAAATCCGAATTACAATCAAAACCCTAACCCAAAATGGGTTAGTTCATAGCTAAATCAACACTACAATTAAGAAAAACGATAATATTCAAGTTCAACATAATGAAAAGTAAGAGAAAGGACAAGAAATCTCCCCAAATGATGAATCCCTTGGTTCAAAATCGAATCTTCACCCTTCTAATCGCTAAATCTCTCTAAGCTTAATCAAAGAAAATGTAAAAGCTGCTAAACCTACTTCCTGGACCCCCCTGACAAAAAGGCTAAGTGTTTCTTTTATACCTCGCCCAAAATCCTAAGAAAAACACGCACAAAGTAAAACTGTGCATTTCACAAAACTGGAATTTACGACCATCGCCGCGGCGAAGAACCAAACAGATCTAGTGCATGGCTGGCTCTCTTCGCCGTGGCGAAGCTTCTTCAAAAGTTCTGAAATTACAAAACTACCACTCTGCTTGCATCTTCACTTGATTCTTCGATTCTCGGTGCTCTCCCTTTGGAACAAGCCTTATCGTGCTTTATCCTGCTTTAGAACTCTCATAACTTCTGAGATCCGCTAACCTCTGAGTCAAAATTTTCCAATTTTGTCCTTATTTGCTCAAAATGTTCATTTTAATCTGAAACATGAAATGTAAAGAGTTAAGCAACAATTCAGGTCAAAATGCACTAGAAAGTACCTAAAATCTGATTAAAAAGTCTAATGAAAATTGTATAATCCACGGATTATCAAATACCCCCAAACTTAAGATATGCTCGTCCCCGAGCATACGGTACAAACATAACAGAAACAAAGACAACAAACAACGAACAAAAACACAAAACACACACAACAAAACTGGAAAATGAACAAAACCAACAAGACTCAACTCTACAAATGAATTGCCTAGAAATTGCACAAGTCTCAAAAGTTGTTGAAAAATTATTATTAGGAAATGTTCAACACTCCAAGAAGTTATAAGCATTATCGACTGTCTTCCTCAATCGGTCCACCGAGTAGGTGATCCCCACTTCAATCCACATTCCAACTTCCCGGATTATTTTATGCAAAAATGTAAAGTTTATCAAATGGTGGCAGACTCCATAAGCCTAAATATCAAACTACTCTTCACTAATGAGGACTAGACAAAGATAAGAATCAAAAGGTCTTTAAAAGCTTGTAACGTTAGGCTCAGGTAGTGGGTTCCAAGAAAAAGGATAGGAATAACAAAGTAAGAAAACTCGGTTTTCCTAATGCAAAACTAAAATCACATCGAACTCCACTTCTTCTCAACCACCAATTGATATGTCCACTAATTCACAACCCTCAAACGTGTATCTTTCTTATTTTGGATCCCATAAATGCAGGGAAAATTCGTTTAAGGTGTACGTGGCGTTGTTAAACCAGAGGTCGCCAAGTACTGTTAGGCAGTTTTTAAGGCGGTTACTGGTTTCCAGCCGGTATGCCCTTAAACTAGGCAGAATTCGTTTTTTTTTTTTTTAACATAAAACAATTCAATTGAATGGAGGTGACTACCTCTTTTGTTATTATTTCTTTTCACCCAACCCCCAAACTATTCTTTTGGCCTATTCGTACAACTCTTCCCGTTCTTTGTTTTGCATTAGGACCGAATTCTCCTAAGGATACGATAAAGTGTTTAGGGTATAAGGATTGGAAAATTTTGTTGTTTTCCAAGAAAAATAAAGCAAAAAAAATCATACAACTCAAATGGGTGACTAGGGACAATTTCATTCATGGGTCGGCTAGAAAGGCTCAAACATTTCGAAAAATGCCTAAATCATCTTCTCAACCATGTCTAATCCTAGAATTTCGCCTCAAGCACTTCTCTACTAGATTCTAGAGTCCACCAACATTATCAAGACTTCACCTAACCACATAAAATGAACCTAAGCATACCGAAATAAATGAAAATTGTGGCTGAACCACTCAACAAACCTCAATAAAAATCCAGTCAATACACAAAAACTTAAAGCAATGCTTAACATTTCTCAACAATAAAATTGCAACAACCATATTCTCATCATTGATTTATACAATTCATCATCGGCAAAAACAATCAAACTAAAGAAGGAAATTTTTTTTTTTTTTTTTTACATTTAAGGTGTACGTGGCATTGTTATACCAGAGGTTGCCAAGTACTGCTAGGCAGTTTTTAAGGCGGGTTCTGGTTTCCAGCCAATATACCTTTAAACTCGGTTTTATTTCTATTTCTTACCCCCAAACTAAACATGACATTGTCCCCAATGTTCCATTATGCAAAAATCAGGAATAGAAAATCAAAATAACAAAGGTACGAGAAAACTCCCTGGTTAATTCGTAAAGTGTCGCTCCACAATGAACACCCGGTCTCGGACTTTTCATCACCCAGAATCTTCAAAATAATTGAAATTGTGGTGTCCCTTGTGTTAGCACACATTCACAACTAACTTGAAAATATTACAACCTAATCTTGTCCTTTCAACAACTACAAATTAAAAGAAATGTAACAACTGCTGAAAACTAGTACAATGCATGCATAATAACAATAGAAAATTGGGCCCAAAAACTTTCTTTTCATTATAAGTCATATGTCTTTTATACACAATGAATATTGTTTACAAAAAGTCATCTTTAAAAGACAAAACAGGGGAAACAGTGTAGCTATTGCTCTTCGCTTGCCGACGCCCCTCCGACTGCATCATCACCTAGATCCTGCATCCACAAAGGAAAAATAACAGAGTGAGCACAAAATAATGCTCAGTAAGTAAAACCCTCTATCTGTCTGTCCCCGTATGTATAACTCTTAATTCTTTCCTTATACTATTTCTGATTCTATTTCTGTTTCTACTAAACGTCTTGGCCTCATCTTACTGAAGGCACGGTCGGATGGCGTTCACACAGCACCATCTCACTCTCCATGACTATCGGGTGGAATTCACACAGTACCAACCCGTTCTTAGTAACTACCGAGTGGGGATCACAAAGCACCTATTCGGTTTTCATAACTATCGGGTGGAGACCACCTAGCACCTACCCGTTTCTCATGACTTTTGGGTAACGATCACCAAGCATTAACCCGTTTCTAATCACTGTCGGGTGATGGTCACAAAGCATCAACCCACTTCTACTAAATGTCGGATGATGATCACAAAGCATCAACCTACTTATCTATTAACTAACCGGGTGATGGTCACAAAGCATCCATTCGTGTCTAATGCTTATCGGGTGACGATCACAAAGCATCGACCCATCTCTAAGGGCTATTCGGGTAGTGATCACAAAGCACCAACCCGATTCCCATAATTGTTGGGTGATGATCACAAAGCATCAACTCATCTCTTCTACTCTTCTAATTCACTCTATTCTAGCATTTTCATTCTCTCTACCCTTAGAGTAGTTGAATCCACCAAGTTCTCTACTCATAGAGTAATTGCATACACAAAGTTTCCTACTCTTCCTTAGGTCACTTTTTAATGCATAAATAATGCATATGGATGGTTCATCTTCACTAATGCACTTATGAAATGCCAACATGCAATGTTGCAAGAATTAAGGTTCACTACTCATACTCAAACCTTTACTAGGCATTTCATCAAACAACTCAAGTGCATCATAAAACTCTACTATAGCAATGATTCTAAATCTTTCTCTAACCATCCAAAATGAGGAGAAACCCCCTCACATAGCCACAAAACCTGCCATAGAAAGACACTTCCAAAAAGGGATCCACAATACGCCTTCAATTCCATCTTAAACTACCATTCCAACCCACAACTCATTTCTTATCTTTGAAAGGTATAACCAATCACAAGGCATATAAATCTCTATTTAAGCCTCCATACATGGCATATCACATGTATATCACACACATACATCATTTCTATCAAAACCCTAATCAAGAAAATTCTTAAATCTCAACTTGGGTTGGGATTTACTTACATGTTATGGAGAGACTTCACCAACTCTTCCTTTCACTTGGTTTGCTTGACTTTCTCTCTACTCTTAACCAAAAGAACAAAAACCTTCAAACTTCAATATAAGCTAAAACTCACAAAGTTTCACAACCAAAGTAAGAATCCTTACCTTAGGAAGCCTTAGGTTGATTTTCTACCCCAAATCACTTCAAAAACCCCTTGGAACTCCTTGATCAAAAGAAAGAGAAGTTGAAAGGAAACAAGAATGGAGAGTTGCATTTTTTAGAAGAAGAATGAGGGGTTTGCTAACTCTTAATTCCTTTTAATGAAATTTATACCCAAGCATTCCCATTTTGCCCTTACTCTTCTTTGGGAATTCTATCTATATCCTTTGATTCATTACAAACACACCCCCATATCAACATATTCTCCATGAAAAATCCTTACATTTTACTCCCCACTTTTCCTGCTAATTAGGGGTAGAATGGTCAAATAGCCCTTAGGGAAGAAAATATCTAAAACTTAACAAACATTTTAATCGGCTGTCGCCGCGGCGAAACTTTCCAGAGAGTTTCCCGTGGTTTCAACACACCTTTGCTGGCGAAGATTATTCTTCGCCGTGAAGTTGGCACAGCTGAACTTCTTCTATTTTCAACCAATTTCAGGGCAAACATTCAACACAACACTCAATCAAACAATATTACCAAAAACCAACTCAAATAAGAGCGAAAGAAGAAACAACAACTACGTACCTCAAGTGGGGCGTTACAAGAAATAACTAAAACAACTAAACAAATCCAAAACAAAAATAAAACTGAGTTTAATGAACAGCCAAATCAAATAAAAACAAAAAAAAAAAAAAACATAAAGACAAACAAAAACAGGTGCTCTGGCTCATTCTTCTTCTTCCTCTTCTTCCTCTTTATTCTCCTCTTCTTCTGACTCGGAGCCCATCCACTCATCTGAGTCCTAGTTTGCCCATTGGTATGCTGAAGTGTCAACGTTGAGCTCTTTAAAGCTATTCTTCTGCATCTCATACATCATCTGGGTCTGCTCAACCAACCAATCCTGATGTTTTGCCATATGTTTCATTAAACCCATCATCTGCTGCATCATCTCTTTCTGTGTAGTTGTGGAGCTGGATGATATGGCAAGGCCTGCTCTCTGCCTTTTTTCCCCTGCTCTTGATTGCGCAGCTTTCGGACGGTCAAGATGCTTCCTATAATACTCTGAGTCTAGAGCTGAGGCAGCATGAATACGGTGCTCACCATCCTAAACCTCGACTCCCTCTCTAAGGCACAAGGCTGTGATGAGATGTGGGAAACAGTAACTTGTTTGCCCTGGTTTGGAGGCCTGCTTAATGCTGTTCCAGATCATGTCTCCCACATCGATACTCTTCCCTGTGGCAATAGAGTAAAGCAATACTGCCTTCTCGTGAGTAACTATGCTGTAGTGCGATTATGGCATCAATTTCGCACTGACAAAATATTGCCACAGTCGAGCCATCAGTGTCAACTGAGTTTCCTTTAGAGTCTTCTTGTGTTTCTTCGATACTGCCCAATCTCCATCCGGTTTTGCAATGACCAGAAGGATGATACTGTCCTCAAATTGCGATCTCTTAAATTATACATACTCATCGTGGAAAATTTCAGGCAGGTTATAGAACTGATTGATCACCCTTTTCGTAAATGGCACATTAGCCCCTCTTACAAAAACTGTACCTTCCTGACAATCTGGGAGATTGGGATAGAACTCCCTTACTAGTGGCTCTACAGCCGATTGTGCAGGAGCACTCATGAACAGTTCCCATCGTCTCCCTCGATTCCAATCCAACGCCTAATTCGTGGTCAATCCACGCTCGGGAATAATACCCTTATCCTTTCTTTGGATTGCCCCCTCATACCTTTTACGGGCTTCCTCATTAACAAAACGGTTGTCAATTTTCTTTCCTTTGCCCTTACCCTTGTATGGATGCTTAATTTTGGCAGGCATTGTTCACAATTAAAGTTCACTCAAAAATTATACCCTAACAATTCAAACCTAGTTGTTCTACACAATCAATTCAATCCTGCAAAAAAAAAAAAAAAAAAACATAAACCACACTTCCAAAAATTCGCACTTTACCCCCCAAACTTCAAATTTTCAAATGTGCACAAACACTCCAAATTTTCAAAACCCACACTCCTAACAATCACCCAATGCGCGAACTACCCTTCTTCTAACAAAATCAATGCTCAAAATCACCCAAATTCCACAACTCAATCGCAACAAAAATTTTCAGATCTACAACTAAAACTCGAAATTGTGCGATAAAAAGGTTAGGGAACCTGAGATCTTACCAAAATGAAGGAGTATTAGCCGCCAATTGAACCAGAAACATCCCAGATTGAAAAGCCCCAAATTCTTGATCCAAAATTTTTCGTGAAATTTTCACGAAAATTGTTGTTGAAATGGGTTGTTTTGGTGTTTAGGAATGTTATGGAGTAAGGAATTTGGTTGGAAAAGCACTAGGGAAGCAAAAGATTGAATTTTGAAAATTTTTCTCTCAGGTGAAAATGAAGAGTTGCGTGAAGAATGAAAAATAAAAGTGGGTATTTATAGAAAAGTATCATCGCCGCGGCGAAGAAAGAGCTTTGCCGCGGCGACGTTCTTCGTTCATGAACCTTAAAAACCAAACCCAGGTTTCGCCGCGGCGAAGAAAAATTCTTCCCCGGGGCGAAAACATATAGAGGCCACTCACCTCGGCGAAGAAATTCTTCGCTGCGGCGACAATGCCTTAGAAAAAAAATTTTAATTTCCATCCTACTTTCTTAGCCGCGGCGAAGACAATTTCTTCTTTTTCTTCACCACGGCGAAAACATACAAAGACTACTCGCCTCGGCAAAGAAAGTTCTTCACCGCGGCGAAAATGCCTTAGAAAAAATTTTTAAATTTCCATCCTACTTTCTTAGCCGCGGCGAAGACAATTTCTTCGTCGGGGCGAAAACCTCCAGGAGCTCCCACAATTTTCATGCTGCTTCGCCTCGGCGAAGGCTAGGACTTTCACAACATGTTTTTCTGCACAATGCTTTCGCCACAACGAAGAATACTTCTTCGCCCCAGTGAAGTCTGGAGCATTCGAATTCCTTTCTTTTGCTGAAAACGTCACATGAAACACCCAAAAACACACACTTAAAAATTCATAAAAACTTATAATGAAATTAAACAAAATCAAACAACCAAAATGAAAAGCAACTAGTTAAAAACACTTGGGTTGCCTCCCAAGAAGCGCTTGTTTATAGTCGATAACTCGACTCTCTCAATCCTTCAAATTGGGATGTCAAGCCGGATTGGGATGGATTTGCAACTCATCATCCTATCTATGTAGGGCTTCAATCTCTGTCCATTCACCGTAAAGGTGCCCTTTTCTTCATGTGACACTTCCACCGCTCCGTATGGGTGAACTCTTGTCATTGTGAACGGTCCAGACCATCTAGACTTAAGTTTTCTGGGAAAAAGCCTAAGTCTAGAGTTGAACAACAACACCTTCTGCCCTACTTCAAAATCCTTCTTCCGGATATGCTTGTCATGCCACCTTTTTGTCTTCTCCTTGTAAATCCGGGCATTTTCATATGCTTCGAGACAAAACTCATCGAGTTCATTCAAAGTCAACATTCTTTCTTCTCCAGTAGCTTTCAAGTCCATGTTTAGCTGCTTGACTACCCAATATGCTTTATGCTCGAGTTCAACCGGCAAGTGGCACGGCTTCCCATAAACCATCCTAAATGGAGACATACCAATCGTAGTCTTAAAGGCAATTCGATAAGCCCATAATGCATCATCCAATTTCCTTGACCAATCTTTCCTAGATGCATTAACTGTCTTTTCCAAAATCCCCTTGAGTTCTCTATTCAACAGTTCCACTTGCCCGTTCGTTTGTAGATGGTAAGGTGTTGTAACTCTGTAGTCCATGCTTACTCGGTGCATATTTGCCTGTTGCAAAAGAGTGAGATCCTATCACAATGATTGCCCGGTACCCCAAACCTTGAGTATTCTTTCTCTGAAACAATCACTAGCATGCATTATCGGATTCAATGCAACTACCCAACCTTGACTTGAGCTACGCATCCACCACTGCAAAATATGTGTTCCCAAAAGCTTGGGAAAGGACCCATGAAATCAATCCCCCACACATCAAAAAGCTCAACCACAAAGATGTTATTCAATGGCATCTCATCTCTTTTTGAAATATTACCTACCTATTGACATTGATCGCACTCCTGAATCATCCAGAAAGAATCCTTAAAGAGGGTTGGCCAATAAAAACCCGATTATAAAACCTTGGCTGCTGTTCTAGCTCCTCCAAAATGGCCACCTACTCCCCTCTCATGACAATGCCGTAGAATGCTTTCCATCTCCTCCTCTGGGACGCATCTATATCATTTGACCCGACGATTATCGTAAAAACGGCTCTTCCCAAAAGAGTACTTTAAATGAGAAAAAATTTTCTACTTTTGTTGGTATCTATTATTTAGCACCCATTGATGACAAATATTTGCAAAATTGCATACCGGTGCTTACCACTCTCAACTTTTCATCCGAAAATGTTTCATCTAATTGGCAATTCCTCCTCAATTTCTCAACAAGTGATCTCCTTACCGATTTAACCTTCTTGTCTCGAATTTCCAACTCGAATCCTGTAGTAAATCCATCTTATCAGTCCAGGTTTTGCTTCTTGCTTTGCCAATAGGTGCCCTGTGCTGAATGGTCGTGTAGACGATCTTTGCATAACAAATATGAGCAGGAAACTTGTCAAAGCAAAAACTACAACAATTTCTTTTTGGTGGTGTAATTCAATTCTGCATCAACAGTGTTTTACTAGCATCTGATTGTACTACTTTGTTTTCCATGTATCCTAAAACTACCCCTGCAAATCACTAGCATCGCACATCAATTTGAGCGTAGTCCCCGTCGAGCGTAATAATAGGTCTGATACTATACTCGAGAGAGCTGCTCTACTTGACGCATCTCCATATCATTTGACCCAGATGATATCGTATAAAAACGGCTCTTCCCAAAAGTAGTACTTTAAATCTGAGAAAAATTTTCTCTTTTGTTGGTACGTCATACCACTTGGGAGCACCCTTGATGACAAATAGTTTGCAAAATTCGCATACCATGGTGCTTCTTCCACTCTCATCAACTTTTCATCCGAAAATGTTTCACTAATTGGCAATTCCTCCTCATTTCCCTTGATTAGTCTCTCAATTCTCAACAAGTGATCTGCCACCGCATTTTCCAACCCCTTCTTGTCTCGAATTTCCAACTCGAACTCCTGAAGTAGTAAAATCCATCTTATCAGCCAAGGTTTTGCTTCTTGCTTTGCCAATAGGTGCCTGAGTGCTGAATGGTCCGTGTAGACGATCACCTTTGCACCTAACAAATATGAACGAAACTTGTCAAAAGCAAAAACTACAACCAACAATTCTTTTTCAGTGGTGGTGTAATTCAATTGTGCATCAACGAGTGTTTTACTAGCATACTGAATTACATGCAACACTTTGTTTTTCCTCTGTCCTAAAACTACCCCTAAAGCAAAATCACTAGCATCACACATCAATTTGAAGCGTAGTCCCCAATCAGGAACTGTAATAATAGGTGCAGATACTAATAATTTTTTCAGAGTTAGAAAGGCCTGCATGCAATCATCATTAAAGTAAAAAACATCTTTATTCAACAAATTGCAAAGGGGTTTAGAAATCTTAGAAAAATCCTTGATGAAGCGTCTGTAAAACCCTGCATGCCCCAAGAAACTTCGAACTGCTTTGACATTTGATGGTGGTGGCAATTTCTCAATCACTTCTGTCTTTGCTCGATCAACTTCTATCCCATCCTTGGAGATCCAATGCCCAAGCACTATTCCCTCTTGGACCATGAAGTGACATTTCTCCCAATTCAGCACCAAGTTTGTCTCCTTACATCGCTGCAAAACAAGAGAAAGATTAGTTAGACAGTTATCAAATGATGAACCAAAAACTGAGAAGTCATCCATGAAGACTTCTATAAATCGTTCCACCATGTCTCTAAAGATTGACATCATGCATCTTTGAAATGTTGCTGGTGCATTGCATAACCCAAAAGCATCCTCCGGTAAGCAAAGGTGCCATAGGGGCAAGTGAAGGTCGTCTTCTCTTGATCCTTAGGAGCGATGGCAATCTGGTTATATCCTGAATACCCATCCAGAAAATAGTAATAGGCATGTCCTGCCAACCTCTCCAGCATCTGATCAATGAAAGGCAATAGAAAATGATCCTTCCTTATCGCCTCGTTCAATTTTCGGTAATCAATGCACACTCTCCAGCCTGTCACCGTCCTCGTTACAACTCGTTACTCTCATTCTTTACCACCATGATACCTCCCTTCTTCGGAACCACTTGTACCGGGCTCACCCATGGGCTATCGAAAACAGGATAAATCATCCCCGCATCTAAAAGTTTCACCACTGCCTTCATCGAAGGATTCAATCTCCGTTGTGGTTGCACCCTAGGCTTAATATCATCCTCCATGAGTATCTTATGCATGCAAAATAATGGCGAGATACCTCTAATGTCCGAGATGGTCCATCCAATTGCTAGTCTATGTTCCCTTAACACCCTAATCAACCGCTCTTCCTCTAATGTACTCAAACCTGAACTAATGATCATCGGGAAAGTTTCTGAGTCTCCAAGATACACATATTTGAGGTGGGAAGGTAAAGGTTTCAATTTAAGTTTTGGAGGTTCTTCATTTTTTTCCTTCTCCTTCTCCTTGTCAAAATCAAACTCCTCAAATTCTACCTCTTAACTCTCATCAATCGGTTGAACTGCTTCTAACATCCTAGCACATTCATTACTAGCTAACTCATCTACCTCCACTAATTTTGATTTGGCTATACATGCTTCTAGAGGTAATAGTGGGGTGTTCTCTTCAATAGCGTCCACAACTAATTTGTCCACCACATCGACACTAAAACATGAATCTGATTCGACTGGAAACTTCATCGCCTCAAAGACATTGAAAGTTATTGTTTCATCCTGAACTCTCAATAGTAACTTTCCTTCCTGCACATCAATAAGCGCTCTCCCCATGGCCAAGAATGGTCGGCCCAAAATCAGAGGAATTTCCTTATCCTTTTCCATGTCCAACACCACAAAATCTGCTGGAAAAATTATCTTGCCCACCTTCACCAATACATCCTCTACTATCCCCCTCGGGTGTTTTATTGACCTATCCACTAGTTGCAACGACATGATCGTTGGCTTCACTTCACCAATTCCCAATCTCCTGAAAACAGAAAAGGGCATCAAATTAATACTAGCTCCTAGATCACACAAAACACGATCAAAAGTAATATCCCCTATCATACAAGGAATAGTAAAACTCCCTGGATCTTTGAGCTTCAGGGGTAACTTTTTCTGGAGGATGGCTCTGTACTCCTTCGTAAGCATCACCGTTTCCTGATCTTCTAACTTCCTTTTGTTTGATAAGATTTCCTTAAGGAACTTCGCATAACTCGGCATCTGCTGCAATGCATCTGCAAAAGGGATGTTAATATGCAATTTTTTAAAAATTTCAATAAACTTTAAAAATTCCAATCTTTGAGGAAAAGGCACGGGTGGGGTGTGATGTGCCAACTCTGGTGGTATCTCAGGGAATGGCAATTTCTCCTTCTTCTTTTGCCTTTCTTCCTTTTTCTTTTTCTCTTCCTCCAAACCACTTGGTTTCTCTTCAGCAGCAATCTCTTCATCAACTTCCTCATTAGAATCTTCCTTTCCGATTTGCTCAACATCCTTGGTAGCTTGCTCTACCTCTTCCAAAACTGTCCCACTTCTTAAAATTATGGCATTTGCTTGCTCACATGGGTTAGTCACCGTGTTGCTTGGTAAAGAACCGTGAGGTCTCTCATTTAGCTTCTCGGCCAATTGGCCCATCTGTACCTCAAGATTCTGAATGGACGCCCCTTGATTTCTAAAATTCGTCCTCGTCTCATTCATGAAACCCGTGGTCTCCTGCATGAATTTTCCAAACATGTCTTCCAACTTTGTTACTCTTCCATCTCCCGGTTGATTATTCACCCCTGGTTGGTTGTTTGGCAATGTTCTTTGATTCCATTGACTATTTTGCTGGTTCTGATTGCGCCAAGCCAGATTTGGATGATTTCTCCCACCCGGATTGTATGTGTTGGAGCACGGGTTGTTTTGTTGCCTCTAATTTCCTGCCAAGTAGTTCACTTGCTCCGTTGATGAAGATGACGAAGCAAATGTGCTCCCAACTTGATACTCGCTGCTCACATGGTTTCCTACACAAAAATCACAAGTTAGTTGAGGTGCTTGAATAGAGTTTACCTGTATAGTTCCCAACTGTTTCTGAAGTGCAGTGAGTTGGGCTGAGATGGCTGTAAAGGCATCAACTTCATGAAGACCCGAAGATTTTCTTGGTGTTGCTCTCTCGTTTGGTCTTTGATAATTGTTGCTTGCCAAAACCTCAAGCAACTCATAAGCCTCTTCTAGTGTCTTGTTTTGCGAGGCCCCTCCTGATGCTGCATCTACCATGGTTTGCACGTTACCCATCAGTCCATTGTAAAATGTTTGGACTTGAAGCCAAACTGGCAAGCCATGGTGTGGACATTTCCTCATTAACTCCTTGTATCTCTCCCAAGCCTCATACAATGACTCGGACTCATCTTATAGAAATGATGTGATGTCATTTCTCAATTTTGCTGATTTAGCTGGAAGAAAGAACTTGCTAAGGAATTTCTGTGCTAGATCATTCCAAATTGTTATAGTTCCCAGTGGTAATGCCATTAACCACCCCTTGGCTTTATCCTGCAATGAGAATGGGAATAATCTCAACCTAATGGCGTCATTTGACACTCCGTTCGACTTGAAGGTGTCACAAATTTCCAAGAAATTTGCAATATGCTGATTCGGATCTTTCTTCAAATCACCATTAAATCTAACCGACTGCTTGATCATCTGGATGATTTCCGGCTTGATCTCGAAGTTGTTGGCTTGCACCGTAGGTCTAGTAATACTCGACCGACTACCATTCACTATGGGAACTGAAAATTCCCTCAGTGTCCTATTTTCTGGTTCTGCCATTTCAACAACTATTTCTTCTACTTCAACAACTATTTCTTCTACTTCAACAACTAAATCTTCTCTTTCTCTTCTCTCTCTATTACGTCGTCTACAGTTCTCTCAATCTCCAGATCAACAGGAACCACTAGTTGATGTCTCGCTCTTCGCATAAACTGCAACAACAGAAATGAAGGAAAGTGAGATCACAACTCAACTGAAAATTAAAAGCAAGAATAAAACAAATAATGATAAAAACAAAAATAAAAACTCCAATCTAGCTAACTATAGAAAGGCTCAATGTTAACTTAAAACAGTCCCTAACAACGGCGCCAAAAACTTGGTGCGTGTTTCCTACAACATGCAAATGTAGTAAGTATACTAGTCGCACAAGTAATAGAGTGATGAGTGAGTATCGTTCCCACGAGGATTGTTAGCTAAGCACTAAGCTTCCTACTATTCTCAAGTTGGAGCAATCGATTTCTTTTGGATTAATGGGAGCAATTTTAATTAAAGGAAACAAAATCTGAAATTACTAACTAAAATTTAACTATGAAATGCGAGATGAAGAAATACGGATAAAATCAATTCAATTAAAAAGGGTAGAGTTTTGACTTCATTCAGACTTAATGGGTTAAACCTAAAAATTAAACTACATTCACATTCATATGCATTGGTTGTAAATCAAACTCACTAAGGTGTTAAACATACCTTCTCAGGCTATGTTTTCCTATTCTTCCTTATTAGCTTTCCGCACCCAACAATTTGAAAGTTAACAATTCCAAACTCATTAAGCATAAGAATCCTACAATGATTTCATTAATTCTTGAATCTATCTATAGCATCCAATACTATAAAGGTGATTACCCAAGAAGCATAACATGATTCATTTCTCAATCTCATCATGTTCATCACATAAAGCATTAAAACTTAGAGCAAACACACAATCAAAGCATAGTCATATGAACATAAAACAATCAATCACTTAACCCATTAAAATCCAAATTACAATTAAAACCCTAACCCAAAATGGGTTAATTCATAGCTAAATCAACACTACAATTAAGAAAAACGATAATATTCAAGTTCAACATAATGAAAAGTAAGAGAAAGGACAAGAAATCTCCCCAATTGATGAATCCCTTGGTTCAAAATCGAATCTTCACCCTTCTAATCACTAAATCTCTCTAAGCTTAATCAAAGAAAATGTAAAAGCTGCTAAACCTACTTCCTAGACCCCCTTGACAAAAAGGCTAAGTGTTTCTTTTATACCTCGCCCAAAATCCTAAGAAAAACACGCACAAAGTAAAACTGTGCGTTTCACAAAATTGGAATTTGCGACTGTCGTTGTGGCGAAGAACCAAATAGATCTGGTGCGTGACTGGCTCACTTCGCCGCGGCGAAGCTTCTTGAAAAGTTTTGAAATTACAGAACTGCCACTCTGCTTGCATCTTCGCTTGATTCTTAGATTCTCGGTGCTCTCCCTTTAGAACAAGCCTCACCGTGCTTTATCCTACTTCAAAACTCTCCTAACTTCTGAGATCCGCTAACTTCTAAGTCAAAAATTTCCAATTTTGTCCTTATTTGCTCAAAATGTCCATTTTAACTTGAAACACGAAATGTAAAGAATTAAGCAACAATTCAGATCAAAATAAACTAGAAAGTACATGAAATCCGATTAAAAAGTCTAATGAAAACTGTATAATCCACGGATTATCAATGTGTATATGACACAACCTGATGGTTTCATTCTCGATGGACAAGCTAATGACTATGACATTTGGCAAATGAATGTCATAGCTGCTTTCCTAAATGGAAACCTTGAGGAGGATAGGTATATGACACAACCCAATGCCGTAGGGGTGAGCACGGGTAGCGGGTAGAATTGGAACCGGAACCTACTCGGAATCAACACTATGCGAGGAGGTTCCAGTTCCATTTTATTAGAACCGACACTGTACGGTTCTGATTCTAGTTCTTATGTGTGGAGGAACCAAAACTGGGAAAAAGAACCTAAAACGGGTACCCGATTTGGAACCTGTAGCGGGTACCCGATTTGGAACCTGTAGCGGGTACCCGATTTGGAACCTGTAGCGAGTACCAGATTTGGAATCTATTTGGAACTGATTTTTGGAACCTGTTTTGGAACCTATTTTGGAACCTGGGCCCCAATGAAATATTTGTGAATAATGGGGGGTTTCATTATTTTACATATAAAAAATTTAAAATAGAAAAACTTAAAATTTTAGAATAACCTAATCAAATAAATATACAATGATACTTATTACATATAAATTATATCATATTAAAAACTTTAATATATTATAATATATTAACATTAAAGTTTTGATTAATTAAGTGTATAATTGGAATTAGGATCCAATTAAATGTTTTAATGTTATTAAAAGAATCATTTTTGAATAAAATAGTATATTTGATTGAATAATAATATATTTAGTTATTTACTTCAATTATCAAGTTCTAAGTATATCTATAGTAAATTAGCAATTAATTAATTATATATGATAAATTGATAAATATTAATAAATTTAATTACTAGTTAAATATCATACTTAATCAATTATAACATAACATTATAGTTAAATTATTACTTAATTAATTATAATTTTATAACATTACTTAATTGATTTATAGTATAATTAATTATAACATTACATTAATTGATTACTACTTAATTAATTGACTTATAACATTTAGTATATCACTTAATTAAATAATTAGAAAATTAATTTTATAGCATTACATTATAGATTTATAGTATAATTAATTAATTACTTAATTAATTATAACATTTCATTACAAACATTAGTACAATACTTAATTAAATGATTAAAAATTTAATTAATTATAATATTACATTAAAGATTTATAGTATGATTACTTAATTCACTATAACATTACATTATAGTATGATCACATAATTAATTATAACATTACATAATTAAATGATTACTTAATTGATTATGACATTATAATATAAACATTAGTAATTACTAATTTAATAAATAAACATTAGTACAATACTTAATTAAATGATTAGATATTTAATTAATTATAACATTACATTATAAATTTACAGTACGATTATTTAATTAATTGTAACATTAATTAAACTATTACTTAATTAATTATAACTTTCTATTATAAACAAATTAATTATAATATTATATTAAAGATTTATAGTATGATTACTTAATTCATTGTAACATTTCATTATAGTATGATTACATAATTAATTATAACATTACATAATTAGATGATTATTTAATTGATTATGACATTATATTACAAACATTAATTATAATATTACATTATAAATAAATGATTACTTAATTAAATGATTAGAAATTTAATTAATTAAACATTACATTATAGTTAAATAATTACTTAATTAAATTATAACATTATTACATTACGTTATATTATGATCACTTAATTAATTATAGTATTACATAGTTAAATGATTACTTAATTAGTTATAAATTTATAACATTACATTATAAACATTAGTAATTTACTACATTATTACATTACTTAATTAAATAATTAAAAATTTAATTAATTATAATATTACATTAAAGATTTATAGTATGATTACTTAATTCACTATAACATTACATTATAGTAGAGTTGGGCAAGGGACTGGTCCTCTGCGAGCCACTGGGCACATTTGGGGACCCCAGTCCCAAATGGGACCCGATCACTCATGGGCTTGGGGACGGTCCCAGGCCCATGAGAAAAACCAGAACCCGGACCAGGCCTTAGGCCTGGTCGGGATTGGTCCCATGGGGTTTGGAAAATTTTATTTTCCCCCCTCAATTTTTTTTTATATTTTGGGGGCAAAACTAAATTTTATAGGGGGTTTTTAGTATTTTTTAGGGGTTGATTAGTAAGTTTCTAAAAATTTAATTAATTTTAAAAAATAATAAATTAATAGTTAATTTTAATTTTTAACATAAATGTAATATTCATATTTCACACATTCACGCTTCACAAATAAACAATTAAATAATTTTTTTTATTAAATTATTCATCTTCAATTTCATCGTCAACACTAGTTACATTATTTAAATCTGTACTCCTAAAGAGTTCGAGTAGTTCGGGATCTTCAGGGTGCTGTTGTAGTCTTCTTTCTGCATGAGTCCAATCCCGTAAACATGTTATCACTTCAATCATCTCATCGGTTAAAGAATATCTTCTGTCTTCAACAATCCGACCACTCATTGAAAATGTTGACTCAGATGCAATTGTAGAAACCGGCACATATAAAATGTCACGTGCCATTTGGGATATAATGGGGAATTGACTTTCTTGTTGGTTCCACCATTGAAGAATATCCATGTCAAGTTGCTCCTTCATCATCATAAAGGTCAAGTCCACCTGTAGGTAGCAAGTCATCTCATCTGGTCTATGTATGTACGAGCTGGAGCTTCCACCACGTCCCACATATGCCCACTTGCTCGATCCTTGAGGGGGGGCTACATCAAGGTCCTAATCGCCTCTCCTAAACGTTCCACTTCTACTTCCACTTCTACTTCCATTGTATCTGTTCTCATATAAAGAAAAATCCCTATCCAATTTGTGTTTAAAGTCAGTCAAATAAGACATATAATCATGTCCTAAATAATGGCCTAACTCAGTAATTACACCGTTAACTACGGATAATTTAAACCTAGGATCTAGAAAAAGGCCTAATCCATATAAGAATGGAATATCTAACCATTATCTCTTATATTTTTCTTCCATACTTGAAACAATTTCACTTAAAATGTTATCATATCTATATTGAGCAAAAGTTTTAGCAATTTGAACTAAAATATCTAACACTAAATTAGTAGTTGGATAATAAATACCACTTAATATATTAGTAGCATCATAAATTTTTTTAAGAAATGAATAAAAAAGTTCACAAACCGCCCAATCATCATAGTCGACAACTTCCTCTGGATAGTTCTTCCGGTTGACGAAATCTGTAATTTGTTTCACGGTTGGCAAAGCTTTTTCCAACATCAAGTAGGTAGAGTTCCAACGGATAGGCATGTTTGTACATAACTTCAAAGGTGGAACCGGTGGCTCCTCTTGCTTACAATATTTGACGTACTCCTGCCATCTTTTATTGCTACTGCTGACGATAAATCCGATAGCTCTACGCACCCTCTGCATCTTTGAATGTATAGCATCTAAACCTGCTTTAACTATCAAATTGATGATGTGACAAGCACATCTTTGGTGATAAAATTTTCCTTCACCAAGCGGATCCAATTTCTTTTAAAATAAAGGGATTGCCGCGGTGTTAGCAACTGCATTATCAAGCGTTAGCACTACAACTCTATCAGTTAATAAATATTCTTGCAAAACTTCAAGAATTGTAAAATAAATAGTTTCAGCACTATGTTTTTCATATAATGGTTTAAAACCTATCAATTTTTGTTGTAAACCCCAATTATGATCTAAAAAATGTACCATGACAGTTAAAAAATCGGTTTTTGATCTACAAGCCCATATGTCTGATGTAAGTGCAATAGATATATTCCTAAAATTTTGAAATTCGTTTTTAAGTTTATTATTTATTTTTTTATAAAGTTTTAGTATATCTCTTCTACTTGTAGTTCTACTAACAGGGGTATATGCTGGACAAAATGCAGTTTTAACCATATTAACAAAAAAAGGATTTTCAGATAAACAAATGGGAGAGTCTGTAGCAACTATATATCTTGCTATTTCCTCTCGTGCAACATGTGTATTGTATTGCCATGTTGAGAGAGTTGAGGATTGTGGATTAAAATTAAGTTGAGTTTGAATTTGTCTACCTGATCCGCTTGAAGATGAATTTATTTGGGGATGCTTCTTCTCTACGTGTCGTCGCATCATCGAAGTCCCCTTCTCAGCCCCAATAATGGTTCCACATAAATTACATATCCCACACGATTCTTCCCCCTCCCCATTTGTCTTTGGCCGTTTTGATTTGGTGAAGTATCGCGAGACATCGGACACGTCAGGAGGGTTGGGCTATGTCCGTGCCCGTTGACTCGCAACTCACATGTGTTTGGCAACACCTCGTCCCGACCGAATGTGGTTGTGGAATTACAGCTGCATCCTCTGGAGGAAATGGTGAAAATGGATTGAAGGCTTCAATTTATTCGGTGGATGGAACGTAAAACTCATTTGGGGAAGACATTATAAATTTATGATAAAATAATAAATAATTAAAATGAAAAGAAATTAAATAATAATATGAAATTATGATGATATTGAAAAATAGAAAAAAAATTGAATAATATAAATTGAATGAGAAATTGATTGGAGATTTGGAGTAGAGAGATTGAGAGAATGAAAGAATGAGAGATTGATTGGTGTGAAAAAAATTAAAGGTTTTAGGGTTATTTATAGTGTAGTTGTGGGGGGAAAATGAAAAAAAACTTATAATTATATAATTATAACCGTTGGTGTGAGTTGACCGTTGGCAGCCAACGGTTAAATTTTTTTTTTTTAAAATAAATTTTGTAAAATTTCATTTTAGTCCTTATAATTTATACTTATTTTAGGCGGTTTAATGTAATTTTACATAGGACTAAAATGATAAAAGGTAAAAAAAATTTGGGCCCAGGCCCGGGCCTTAGAGGAGGGCCCAGTGGAGGGCCCGGACCCTCCTCCTTAGGCCTGGTCCTAGGACCGATTGATCATTTCATTAAATGATAATAAATTTAATTAATTAAGCATTATATTATAGTTAAATAATTACTTAATTAAATTATAACATTATTACATTACATTATATTATGATCACTTAATTAATTATAGCATTACATAACTAAATGATTACTTAATTAGTTATAAATTTATAACATTACATTATAAATATTAGTAATTTACTACATTATTACATTACTTAATTAAATAATGATTAAAAATTTAATTAATTATAAAATTACATTATAGAGTTATAGTATGATTACTTAATCAATTATAACATTCCATTATAAATATTAGTATATTAATTAAATGATTAGAAATTTAATTAATTACAATATTAAATTATAGATTTATAGTATGATTACTTAATTCATTATAACATTACATTTTAGTACAATCACATAATTAATTATAATATTATATAATTAAATGATTACTTAATTGATTATGACATTATATTATAAATATTAGTAATTTACTACATAAACATTAACACAATACTTAATTAAATGATTAGAAATTTAATTAATTATAACATATTAACATTGCATTATAAACAAATGATTACTTAATTAAATTATTACGTATTTAATTATAACATTAGTACACTAAATTATATTATGATCACTTAATTAATTATAGCATTACATACTTAAATGATTACTTAATTAGTTATAAATTTATAACATTAAATCTAGTTAATTGTAACATTACATTATAAATTTATAGTATGATTATTTAATTAATTATAACATTACATTATAAACATTAGTACAATATTTAATTAAATAATAAAAAATTTAATTAATTATAACATTATGTTATACATGTATAGTATGATTTCTTAATTAATTATAACATTACATTATAATTAAATAATTACTTAATTAATTACCATATTATTATATTACATTATAAACATTAACAATTTATAATATTAAATTAACAATTTACAGATAAATAATTATTTGTGTCTTGGTTTTAATTGAGAAATTTTATGTGAATTGTGATGAATTGATTGAATTCAACTGTTGCCTAGAGATTAGAGAATTTATGAGTTACATTGGACACAAATGAATGAGTAATCAAAATTTGTTAGGGGTGTATTTGTAAACTTTTAAGGTATTTTTGTCATTTTTTAAACTAATAGGGGGTAATTATTTTTTACAGGGTACCTGGGAAAGGAACCGAAACCTGCATTTTAGGTTCCGGTTCCTTAAATTTAAGAACCTACACTGTGCGGTTCCAGTTCTGGTTCCTTTTTTTGGGAACTGCATTGTCCGGTTCCGGTTCTGGTTCCCTTGAAAAATATAGGGTACCCGGAACCACTCACCCCTACCCAATGGTTTCATTCTTGATGGAAAGGCTAATAAGTTATGCTAGTTGTAGAGGTCCATATATGGACTCAAGCAAGCTTTAAAGAGCTGGAACATTTGTTTTGATGAAGTCGTAAAAGAATTCGATTTTATCAAGAACGAAGATGAGGCTTATGATTACAAGAAGGTAAGTGGGAGCGCAGTGTCATTCCTAGTATTGCATGTCGATGACATACTTCTGATCTGGAATGACATACCGAACTTGCAATTTGTAAAGACTTGGTTATCCAAGTACTTCTCCATGAAAGACTTAAGAGAAACAGCTTACATTCTTGGAATGAAGATCTATCGTGATAGATTGGGTAGGTTTCTTAACCTTAGTCAGAGTACATAGACAAGGTATTGAACAAATTCAGTATGAAAAAATCCAAAAAGGGATTTCTTCCGATGGCACATGGTGTCTATCTCTCTAAGGATATGTGTCCTTAACCACACGATAAGAGAGACAGAATGAAGATGATCCCACATGCTTTAGCAAGTGGATCCATCTTGTTTGCTCAGATTGATATCTAATGTGCATCAAGCACTTGTAATGGATATCAATCACACTCAAGTGAGCAATGCCATGTTGTATGCTCGGATTGATGTCTCATGTGTACCAAGCACTTGTAGGGGATATCAATCAGATCCAAGTGAGCGATGTTATGATTGCATGCTCTGACTGATAGCTTATGTGCATTAAGCACTTATAGAAGATATCAATAGGGATCTAAGTGAGCAATATGTTATGTACTTAGATTGAGTCTTATGTGCATTCAGCACTTGTAAAAGATATCAATCAGATCCAAGTGAGTGACACTGGATGAGTGTCAATGGACATCCTTAAGTACTTGAAAAGGCTTAAGAATATGTTCTTGGATTATGGAGGGGAAGATGAGCTCATTGTAAAAGAATACAGTGATGCTATTTTCCAAACGGATAAAGATTATTATAGTTTGCAATTTGGGATTATATACTTTGTCTCAATGTAGTTGCAGTGAGTTGGAAGAGTTTAAATCAGAGTACTGTAGCAGATTATACAACTGATGCCAAGTATATTGCATTATTTAATGTAGTCGTGTACTTGGTTTGGATCAAGACGTTTATTACTGAACTTGATGTGGTTCTAGGCATTGCTGCTCCGGTAAAATTCTACTGCGATAATAATGGAGCCATTGTTATGGCTGAGGAATCACTGTCTCACTAGTAATCCAAAACATAGTTAGTTGATTCAATCTAATCTAAGAGATCGATCAGAAAAGGAATATGCAGATTTGCAGAGTACCTATTAACCCACTGTTGAAGTTTCTGTTGTAGCAGAAGCATGATGGGCACTTGGGTCATTCAATGTTAAATGTGTGAATGATTGGTTATAGTGCAAGTGGGAGATTGTTGGAGTAGGTGCCCTAGAGCCAATCAATTATCGTGGAATTGACTCTTTGTAATAATGTTTATTAATCAATAAAAGGCATTATCTACTATATCATGTAAACCATAGTTATATGTATTGATATATGTCCTTAGAATGGTAGAACTGTGACAAGGGTATCAAGTGTTTCAAATCTTGATAGTGAGAACCCTATGAGCACATATGATGGCCATTCTAGAAACGTCCGTAACCCTAGTATTATTCTGACCAAGGGCACAGATAACACGGTAAGGCTATCATAGTGTTGAACGACCCTATCAAAAGGCAGTGACATATCTCACTTGACAAGGTTGTTTGTTGACAACTTGGTGCAACACATGGGTGCTTGCTGTAGGAAAGTTCACCGGACTGACCCACCAGAGGATTCCATATAGATGGTAACTCCAGTATCTATGGAACAAATCCTTTAATGAATGGTGGTGCATGTGATCCTTGGACTTGAGATCACCGAAGCGCTTTGTGCACCAATCGGTTTAGTTTGACACTAGCCCAACGCAGTTCTATTTAGAGCTGTCAATATGGTAGTGATTGGATGTATCGAGGAATGTATCGAGACTATGGTGGATTGACAGAGGATTCATCAATCCTAGGTGTAAGAGAAAGTTATCTCACGATGCAATTCAGTTAATGACAATGACAGTAAATCTGTGATCATAATGGGATTGAGTTGTTGCTTAATCCAATTCATTATTCTGGTCCAGTAACTGAATACAAATATATTGAGAGTAAACTGAGGTTGACACTATTTCTATGCCCCAGTCTCGATGAGATAACAAATGATGAAAGGATTAGATTGCACAGTAACCATATCGTTGACAGGTGGCTGCTTCACTGAATCCGAATCTATCGGGTGGCCATGATACATTGCTAGGGGCTAATCTTGGTCTGTGTGTAGTGAGACGATTAATTGGTGTTAATCGCGATACTACATACTACCGGCATGATGAGGAGCCTACGGGTCACACACATAGAAGATAATTTAAGAATCAGTTTGTGTAAGGGGCGTTTTCGTTTTTTAGGACAAAAGGGTAGTTTGGTAATCTCATAGCGTAATTAAATTTGCTGAGATTGTTGCCTATATTTAATTTGATATTAAAATTAAATAAGTGAGATTATATTTAAATATATGTACAATTATATTTGAATGGATTATTATTATTATTAAATGTTAATGCATTTCTATAAATACATTAATTGAGTTTAATTGGAAATAATAATAATTATAATTAAAATATCATGATTCTGAGTGTTTGGATATAGGGGTTGTTTGGGTTGAAGCCCAAACCTATTCCTTAATGAAATAGGGTTTTATGAGCACTATATAAGTGCAAAGTTTTTGTGAATTTGATAAGTAAATAGAAATTCATTCAATCTTTCATTGAAAGAAAAGAAAACACACAGCCCTCTCCTTATCTCACGCCACCTTGCTTCATTGAATCAAAGTTCCTTTGATTCTTGAATTTGGTTTTTGAAGCTAAAGAGAATCTAGCAAATCCCTCTTTAACTTTTTGGGTTAGCTTTGTGTGGATTACCGCTGGTTCGATTCTGCTCTTGGATCGGTAGCGAACCTTGTCAAAGACAAGTTTGAATGTAATGCCCACATTAAGGTACGTAACTTTATTTATACCCTAATACCCTTAGTTGAATCTTGTTAAAGTGTAACAACTTCTGTAAACTAGTAAAATGCTTTCATAATAATACTAGAAAATGGGTCCAAAACTTTTCTTTCTATTATATGAAATAAGTCTTTTACACACAAAGAGTATTATTGTACAAAATGCCATTTAAAAAGACAAAAACAGGGGAAACAGTGTAGCTATTGCTCCTCGCTTGCCGACGCCCCTCCGACTGCAACATCACCTAGATCTTGCATCCACAAAGGAAATGACGGGGTGAACACAAAATAATGCTCAGTAAGTAAACCTATATTTGTCTATCCCCGTAACTATTTTTCTTAATTCCTTCCTCACACTTTCTTTCTATTGTTTTCTCCTAACGTTATGGCCTCATCTTACCGGAGGTACGGCTGGATGGCGTTCACACAACACCATCTCACTCTTCATGACTATCAGGTGGAGTTCATACAGCACTAACCCGCTCTTAATGACTACCGAGTGGGGATCACAAAGCTTCTACCCGGTTTTCATAACTATCGGGTGGAGACCACAAAGCACCTACCCGTTTCTCATGACTTTTGGGTGACGATCACAAAGCATCAACCTGTTCCTAATAACTATCGGGTGACGATCACAAAGCACCTACCCGTTTCTTATGACTTTTGGGTGACGATCACAAAGCATCAACCCGTTTCTAATAACTATCGGGTGACGATCACAAAGCATCAACCCGTTCCTCATGACTATCTCTACTCTAGCACTTCTCATTCTCTCTACCCATAGAGTAGTTGAATTCACAAAGTTCTCTACTCATAAAGCAAGTGCATACACAAAGTTTTCTACTCTTTCTTAAATCACTTCTCAATGCACAAATAATGCATATGGATGGTTCAGCTCTACTAATGCACTTATGAAATGCCAACATGCAATGTTGCAAGAATTAAGGTTCACTACTCATACTCAAACCTCTATTAGGCATTTCATCAAACAACTCAAGTGCATAACAAGATTCTACTATAACAATAATTCTATGTCTTTCTCTAACCATCCAAAATGGGAGAAAACTCCCTCACATAGCCATAAATCCTGCCACAGAATAACACTTCCAAAAAGGATTTCTCAATATCCTTCAATTCCATTTCAAACTACATTCCCAACCCACATCTCACTTCTCCTAATTGAAGTGTATGAACAACCACATGCAATAATAATAATCTCCATTTAAAACTCAATAACATAGCATATAACATGTATATAACATACATACAAAATTGCTATTAAAACTCTAATCAAGAAAGTTCTCAAATCTCTACTTGGGTTGGGATTTACTTACATTGTAATGGAGAGATCTCACGAGCTCTTCCTTTCTCTTGGTTTGCTTGATTTTTCTCTACTCTTTAAACAAATGAACCAAAAGACCTCAATATTCAAATATACATAAAATCTCACAAAGCTTCACATCCAAAGCAAGAATCCTTACCTTAGGATGCCTTAGGTTGATTTTCTACCCCAAATCACTCCAAAAGCCTTCTAAAAATCCTTGAACAATTGAAAGAGAAATTGAGAAAGGAGAGTGGTGGTGGAGAAGAAGAATGAAGGGTTTGCAATGACTTAATTCCTTTTAATGCAATTTATGCACAAGCATTCCCATTTTGCCCTTACTCTTCCTTGGGAAATCCATCTATATCCTTTGATTCATTACAAACACATCCCCATATTAACAAATGCTCCAAGAAATTTCCTTACATTTTACTCCCCACTTTTCCTACTAATTAGGGGTAGAATGGTCAAAATGCCCTTAGGGAAGAAAATATCTAAAACTTAACAAACATTTTGGTCGGCCCGTCGCCGCGGCGAAGAAGATTCCGTCGCCACGGTGAAACTGTCCAGCAGTTTGCCATGGCTTCAACACCTCTTCGTCGCGTCGAAGATTCTTCTTCGCCCCGGCGAAGCCTGGAACACTAAACTTCTTCTATTTCAACCAATTTCAAGGCAAGTATTCAACATACCACTCAAACAAAGGTCAACCAAACAATAATACTAAAAAAAAAAACAACTCAAATAAGAGCAAAAGAAGAAACATTAGTTACGTACCTCAAGTGGGGCGTTACATAGAGTTATCTTGGACAAGTGTTAAAGAAATTCTTTAAAATGTTATTAGGGGTAAAATGGTCATTCCACTCATAATTAGATAAAAGAGTGGGAATGAAAAGAAGTAGAATAACATGGAGAAGATAATAGAAATGAGGGCGTTATTATAATTGACTAAGGGACATAGATGAAATTTTTAGAAAGTGCAAGGGTAAAATGGGAAACTAATATATATTATTATGTAGTAATAAGAGTTCAAGAGTTGAAACCCTAGCCACTCCACCCATTGTTCACGCCACCTTCACCCCAAATTCTCTCAAATTTCTTCACTAAATTTCCAAGGAAATTCATAGGATTTTGGCTATATTTTGATAGATTTTCAATCCTAAGCATTCAAAGGTAAGATTCTTGCACCAAGATGTGAGATTAAATTTTAAAGTTTTGAATTCTTATGGTTTTATATGCTTAGGGCTAAGAGGAATGGGAATTCTACCAAAGAGAGATTATAGTGTTCGAATTGCTCAAATTCAAGGTAAGTAAATCCAACTTTAGCTTTGATTGAATAAATACTTGTGTCGAGAAAGTTCGTATATGTTGTATGAGTGTTTGGATGATGAGAATTATGGATTGAAATTGAGGTTGTTTGATTTGTGAATCTTATGGCCATGAGAAGTGATGTATTTGTATGTGTTGAGTTGATGAAATATGAAAGAATGGATATGGAAGGGTGAAAGGTGAAATTCGGCTAGTGTGGTTGTTGGCCTTAGGGAGTTTTTGCTCCAATTTCGGTGGCTTGAGAAATATGTGGAAGTGTAACCAATTTAGGGTTTGTATGTGCATTGATGCGTTGATTTTACAACATGCAATGTGTAGCAAGTGCACTAGTCGCAAAAAGTAATAAAGTGATAAGTAGAGTATCGTCCCCACGAGGATAGTGTTACTAAGTACAGATTTCTCTAGTTTAAGTCCTAATTGAAGCAACAATAAATTGGATTGATGGAAGATTAACAAACTAAATACAAATGCAAAACCCAACAACTTAACTAATTAAAAAAATGCTAAAAAATGCTAGGGTGTTGATTTCACCTAGATACGCTAACCCAAATCATAGAATCTATTACCCAAGTTCTAATTCCTTGATTGAAAATTCGAATTTCCTAAGTTGTAAAACATACCTTCTCAGGCTATATTTTCCTACTTATCCCTACTAAGCTTCCGCACCCAACAAAATGAAGATTAATAGTTCAAAGTCTCTTAAGCTTTATGAAATTATATCTAGATTTCATAGATCACGTTTATCTATCTCTAGTTTTCGTTCAATCTATGGTATTTATCCCAAGAGGCACAATCACAAATCACTCCTCAATCTCATTGTGAACAACATACATTTGAATAGTGATCAAGCATCCAAAAGTAATTAAGCAAAGAGATAAACACTCAATCATGAAATTGAAACTCAAAGTAATTCAAAACATATAAATTTGAATCATTGTATCAAAGTTACATCAAACCCTAGCTAAACAACTCTGTTCATACTAAAAAACAAAACAAAATAACAAAAACAAACTAAATCAAGGTTCATCATTGAAAAACAAGCAAAGATGGAGGAATCTTCTCCAATTTGAAGCCCAAATCTTCAATAATCTTCTTCTTCCATAAGCTGCCTCCCAAATGATGAACCAAGACCCTTTTCCCTTCCTTTTCATCCTAATCTATACCTATCTCACTTAAGGATGAAGCCCTAGCAAGCCACAACGCGTCGTTTTATTTTTCATATCTGAAGCAGTTTCGCCACAACGAAGCTTATTCCTTGCTGCGGCGAGAATCTTTCGGGCCAAATTTGAGCATGATAGATCCTGAATCTGGAAAAGTGTTAAACATATGAACTATATCTCTTTAAATTATGTTTCTACTCATTCAAGAATAAGCCCAATCCGAGGTCTACAGCTCAAGTTATGGCAAACATACTAAAGCACGTCCAAAGACGTTTTTCTTCAGTTCCCAGCGTACTGTTCACGACTTCAAGCCAAGTTTTTACCCTTGTCCAGTCAAAATTAGGAAAACCCAAAACATGAAAGTTGTAGCTCTAATTCTTAGCTTTCCAAAGCTTCTAAATACAGGTCATCTGGAGTTTCCAAGCTCAAGTTACACAATTTACGCTCAAAACTGTCATTTATGCTCAAAATTATCGTTTAGGCCTACAAAGAAAAATTAATAGAATTAGGTAGCAATTATGGCCCAAATTGTATGAGAAGTATCCTAAATCCTATCGAAATTCAATGCAAAATCATAGGAGAAAATAGGATTATCAAATACCCCCAAACTTAAGATTTGCTCGTCCTCGAGCAAAAAGGAATAAAAATCAAAACAAAAAGAAATATAAATACCTAGATTGAATCACAATGCAAGTCTCAAAAATTGTTGGTACATTATTACCAAAAAAAAAAAAAAAAGAATGCTCAACATTCCAAGAAGTCATAAATTGAATTGACTATCTTTCTCTATCGGTCCCCTGAGTAGGTAATCCCCACTTCAGTCCACCTTCCGACTTCCTGAATTATTTTATGCAGAAATGTAAAGTTTATCAAATGGTGGTAGACTCCATAAGCCTAAGTATCGAACTACTCTCCACTAATGTGGACTAGCCATTGCTAAGGATCAAAAGGTCTTTGCAAGCTTGTAATGTTAGGATCAGGTAGTGAGCTCCAAGGAAAGGGATACGATAAACTGTTAGTAAACGGTCCCGTATACGCAGCGGAAACAAAAATAATATAACAGGATCGTTTACATGAGCCAAGATCAAGGGTATGATTTTACAATTTATATTAAAAATCTGCATAAATATTCAACATGAGTTAAGAGAAACAAACGCACGTTGAAGGCTCCTCCAAATTTGTCGACGAACGTTTTGCTATCGATCCAAGTGTAGGATCGAACCTGCGTAGTCCACACGAAGACAATCTCAAAAGAACCAAAGAGGGATTTGCTAGATCCTCTTTGGCTTCAAGATTTAGAAGAAAACAAAAATCAATTGAATTGATTTTTAGGCTCAAAAGTTACTGCCGTGGGAGTGTATGATCAAGAGGGGATTTCTTTGTGTATTTTTGTTTTTCAAAGAAAAACTCATTTTTTCAAATCACACACACTTTTCCTATTATATTTAAAAAACAATTTGCCCTAATCCCACACGGAATAGGCTTGGGCTCCAACCCAAACACCCCATGTTGCCAAACACTCCCAATTTGATTTATTTTAATTTCCATCATTATCTCAATTAAAATCAATTAATATATATATATTTAAATATATATTAACATTTAACAATAATGATAATATATTTAAATATGTGCGAACACATATTTAAACATAATTTCACTTATTTAATTTTTCTAACAAATTAAATAAAGGCTACGACCTCAGCAAATTTAATTGCACTGTGAAATTACCAAAATACCCTTTCGCCTTAAAAGACGAAAATGCCCTTCTTTCTTCTTACATCTTAAATTGTCTTCTATGTGTGTGACCCTTAGGCTCCTCATCATATCGGCAGTGTATAGTATTGCGATTAACACCAATTAATCGTCTCACTAATACACAGACCAAGATTGGCCCCTAGCAAGGCATCATGGCCACCCGATAGATTCGGATTCAGCAAAGTAGCTACATCAGCGATATGGTTACCGTGCAATTCGATCCTTTCATCATACGTTATCTCGAGAGGCGAAGGCATAGAAGTAGTGTCAACCTTCGGTTACTCTCGATATTATTTATTCGGTTTACGGACCAATGACCGTATTATAAATGGATAGAGCAACAACTCAATCCCACTTTGTGGCCCACGGTTTTAGTGCCATTGCCATATCTTGAATTGCGCCGTGAGATAACTTTCTCCCGTGCCGGGAGTGATAAATCCTGTCAATCCACCATAGTCTTGATACACTCCTTGATGCGGCCAATCACCACCGTATTGTGACTACCCCGAAAAGCTGCGTTAGGCTAGTGTCAAACTACACTAATCGGTGCACAAGGCGCTCCGGTGATCTCAAGTCTAAGGATCACATGCACCACCATTCGTTAAAGGATTTGTTCCATAGACACTGGGGTTACCATCCATATGGAATCCTCTGGTGGGTCAGTCCAGTGAACTTGCTGTGGTGTAATCGCCTACAACAAACACCCATGTGTTGCACCAGGTTGTCACCAAACAACCTTGACAAGTGAGATTAGTCACTGCCTTTCGACAGGGTCGTTCAACACTATGATAGCCTTACCATATTATCTGTGCCCTTAGTTCAGAATAATACTGGGGCTATGGACGTTTCTAGAATGGCCACCATATGTGCTCATAGGGGTTCTCACTATCAAGATTTGAAACACTTGATACCCTCATCACGGCTCTACCATTCTAAGGACATATATCAATACATATTGCAATAATAATGATTTATGCGATATAGAATAAAATGCCTTTTATTGATTAATGAACATTATTACAAAGAGTCAATTCTACAATAATTGATTGGCTCTAGGACATCTACTCTAACAATCTCCCACTTGCACTATAGCCAATCATTCATGTATTTAATACCAAATGATCTCAAGTGCTGTCATGCTTCTGTGCTGACAGAGGCTTTGTTAGTGGATCTGCGAGATTGTCGTCGGTATGCACTTTACTAATGCACGTCTTTCCTCTCAACTATCTCTCGATGAGATGGAATCGTCCAGTATGTGTCTGGATTTACGATGAGACCTTGGTTCCCTGGCTTGAGCAATTGCTCCATTGTTGTCACAATAGATGTCTATAGGATCAACAATCGTAGGAACCACACCAAGTTCATAATGAACTTCTTAATCGTGCCTCATTGGCCGCATCCGACAATGCAATATACTCGGCCTCCATTGTAGAATCCGCTGAGTGCTTTGCTTGGAGCTCTTCCACTCTTGCACCGCCATTAAGACAAAATACAAACCACGATTGCGATCGATAATCATCTTTGTCCGTTTGGAAACTAGCATCATTGTATCCTCTTACGGTGAGCTCATCTTCCCCCTCCATAAACCAAGAACATATCTTTAGTCCTCTTGGTACTTAAGAATATTCTTGGTGACCATCCAATGACGCTCACTGGATCCGATTGATATCTACTACAAGTGCTCAAGGCACATGAGACATCAATCCAGTACATAGCATGGCATACATAATGGATCCTATTGCTGATGCATATGGGATCCTCTTCATCCTATCTCTCTCATCTTATGTTTTAGGACACAATTCCTTAGAGAGATAAACACCATGTGACATCGGAAGAAATCCTTTCTTGGATTCTTCCATACTGAATCGTTTTAGTACTTTGTCAATATATGCACTTTGACTTAGGCCAAGCAACCTACGCGATCTATCACGATAGATCTTTATACCAAGGAATGTAGGCGCTTCCCTAAATCCTTCATGGAGAAGCACTTGGATAACCAAGTCTTTACCGACTACAAGTTCGGTATATCATTCCCGATCAGAAGTATGTCATCGACATACAACACTAGGAATGCTACTGCGCTCCCACTCACTTTCTTGTAAACACAGGGTTCATCTTCGTTCTTGATAAAACCGAATTCTTTTACGGCTTCATCAAAACGGATCTTCCAGCTCCTTGAAGCTTGCTTGAGTCCATAAATGGATCTCTGTAATTTGCATACCTTATTGGTTTGACTATCAAGAACGAAACCATCAGGTTGTGTCATATACACATCCTCCTCAAGGTTTCCGTTCGGGAAGCGATTTTGACATCCATTTGCCAAATCTCATAGTCATGATATGCGGCAATTGCAAGCATAATCCGGATGGATTTAATCATGGCAACCGGCGAAAAGGTTTCTTCATAGTCAATGCCATGAATTTGTTTGAAACCTTTGGCAACCAGTCGTGCTTTATAAGTATGCACGTTGCCATCCATGTTAGTCTTCTTCTTGAAGACCCATTTACACCCTATGGGTTTTACCCCGCCTTGGTGGTTCCACCGAGACCACACTTGGTTACGGTACATGGAGTCCATCTCGATTTCATGGCTTGAAGCCATTTAACGGAATCACGGATCCGATATAAGCGTCTTCGTAGGTTACGGGTTCATCGTCTTGGTAGACCAGTACGTCACCATGTTGAGTCACGAGATAACCATATCTCTCGGGCTCATGGCGTACTCTCCCAGATCTACGTAGCTCATGTGCTACTTAAGGTAGTTCACTTTGATCCACAAGTTGTGGAGTAACCTCCTCATGATGCTCAACCACTTCTTGTGGCACATCATCCCATCCTTTGTCTAGTATACCTTGTGGTTCTAGAACTTCATCGAGTTCTACTTTTCTCCCACTAGTACTTCTTAGAAAATATTCCTTTTCTAGGAAGACACCAGATCGAGCAACAAAAATTTTGCGCTCTTCTGGGTGGTAGAAATAGTATCCTTTGGTCTCCTTTGGATACCCCACAAATATACATTTATAGGATTTTAGGCCCAGCTTGTTCGAAGTTAATTTCTTAACATAAGCTTCGCAACCCCAAATGCTTAGATAAGACAAGTTGGGCTTTTGCCCACTCCATAGCTCGTATGGAGTCTTATCTACAGACTTTGACGGCACACGGTTCAAAATGTGAGTCGCAGTCTCTAGGGTATAACCCCGAACGATGCAGGTAAATCACTAAAACTCATCATGGACCTAACCATGTCAAGTAAGGTCCTATTCCTCCTTTCTGACACTCCATTGTGTTGGGGTGTATAAGGAGGAGGGTGAGTTGTGATACTATCCCACATTCCTTCAGGTACTCGAAAACCACGAGCTTAAGTATTCACCTCCTCGATCCGTAGAAGAGCTTTAATACTTTTGCCCAACATATTGTACTTCATTCTGAATTCCTTGAATTTATCAAAGGCTTCATATTTATGTCTCATAAGGTAGACATAACCATAACTACTGAAATCATCAGTAAATGTGATGAAGTATGAATATCCACCTGCGGCTTGCTGTTAGTGGACCACATACATCACTATGGATGATGCCTAACAGTTCAATAGCCCTTTCACTTTGTCCTGTGAAAGGAGACTTGGTCATCTTGCCTAAAAGGCATGACTCGCATACCTCAAATGATTGGAAGTCAAAAGGGGCCAAAACTCCATCCCTTTGAAGTTTTGCAATGCGAGTCTTATTAACATGACACAATCTACAATGCCAGAGATATGTTTGGTTTTGATCACTATGTTTAGCTTTCTTGGTTTCAATATTGAGAATATCTTTATTGTTTAAATCAAGAACATATAATCCATTATATAACCTTGCAATTCCAAATAGAATACCATTCAAACTAAAGGACAACAATCCATTAGATATCTCAAAATGATACCCCATATTATCCAAAGCGGATACTGAAATAATATTTCTAGAAATAGAAGGTACATGATAACAATTATGTAGTTCCAATAATAAGCCCGTAGGCAAAGATAAACAATAAGTCCCTACAGCCAATGCAGCCACATGTGCTCCATTTCCAACTCGTAGGTCCACCTCTCCCTTGGCGAGCATTCTACTCTGCCTTAGACCCTACACATCAATACAAATGTGAGTACCACATCCTGTGTCAATGACCCAAGATGTTGAGGGAGAGAAGTTAATCTCAATCATAAAAATACCTGAAGTCGTAGCCTCTAACTTCTTCTTGCTTGCGAGGAAAGCCTTGCAGTGTTTCCTCCAGTGGCCAGGCTTGCCACAAAAGAAGCAGACTACCTTACCCTTCCCTATGCCACTCTCAGGCCCAAGAGCAACCTGTCCTTTGGGCTTGGGCTTGGGCTTGGGTTTGGCCTTGGCCTTACCCTTGCCGTAACCAACCCTTTGGTTTCTTGGCGGCAACAACTAACAAAGCAGGCTTGGACTTTTTCAAGTCATGCTCTGCAGTCCTAAGCATGTTCAGAAGCTCTGACAGGGGTTTTCTCCATCGTGTTCATATTGAAATTCATTATGAACGGAGCATAAGAGTCAGGAAAGGATTGCAGAATTAAATCCATTTGTAATTCTGCATCCAAGCCACATCCCAAAGTCTCAAGCCTCTCTATGTGCTCGATCATCTTGAGCACATGAGGACCAACTTGGGCTCCCTCAGTCAGACGACTCCCAAACAGTGCTTTCGACACCTTGTACCTCTCATGTCGAGCATTTGTTTCGTAAAGCTCCTTGAGATGTAGAATAATGGAAGAAGCATCCATATTCTCATGCTGCTTTTGTAGCATAGGTGTCATCGATGCTAACATTAAGCATTGAACGCTATCAGCATCATCAAGGAACTTTTGATAAGTATCCTTAACTTCCTAAGTGGCATCAGGATCAGGCTCAGCCATGTATGGCTTTTCAAGGATATACAATTTCTTTTCGACTTGAGTATAATCCGAAGATTACGATACCCGATCGAGAAATTGGATCCATCCAACTTTGTTTTCTTTCGATTATCGGTCGCAAGTTCATAATGCTCATTTTGGTGAATCTACAATTGCAGAAAAGATGAAGTTAATATAAAGTTCATTGTTGTTTAATGTCTTTTATTAAACGATGCTCCCACTATTTTACTCAAGCCAATAGCCCTCACTATTAACTCGGGAAAGCCCGTTGACTTTCCTAGTGGACCGAGATCCCATCCTGCCCATTTCAAACCTTCGCTTTGGCGAACAAGCCAAAATGAGTTGATTAGGTAGGCCAACAAACTTAATCCACACCAGTTGATAGCTCCCACTATCAACCTCAAATGTGAGAAAGCCAACAAGCCAATCACACAATCCAATGGCTCCAACCATTTTCCTCAAGTGTGATTCTCGTATCGTAGAAGTGGACACTACATGTCACCATGTACACATAATATGTGTACTGCTCTACTATGCCTATGACGCGTTTATCAACCTTGCTTTGGCGAACAAGCAAAACCGTCATTTTAAGTCGACCCATCACCATTAAGGAAAACTCCAATGTATTTTAACCTCCCACTGGTAGAAGTGTACCCTTCGCTTTGACGAACAAGGTTTCGACGAACAGTGGTTTGATTAAAACCATTTTGATGGAAGGCTTTCGTGACTTAATATACTTTGATTGAGGGTTTTGTTATTTAATGTCTCACAGTTATTATCTTTGTTAGAATGACATTGTTTGACATGTTTTCAAACATTCAACCTTAGCATGCATTCTAAACAAAAATTAAACGTGCCGGTACATGGCCCAACTAAAACCGATTTCCTCGAGCCTAGAGGAATCGGTGGGTCACCTAGGGGTCCTGTAATAAACATCTTGAGTCTTCAAGTATGGTTGTTTCGTCCTTTGCTTCGTCTTCAAGTACATTACAAAAACTATCACTCTAAATTTACAATAAATAATTATACAAATTCTTTACATCAATAAATTTAGAAACCTCGATTTACATTCGAGGGGAATTAGATGAGAAGAGAATGTACATCGAGAAGAGGAGAAAGGCAGGACACGCAGACCCTATTTAATAAACAATACAACCATACATACCCAAATATTTTAAAACATTCACCCTTAGGTCTAAGGCTCATGTACCGGGCACTATGCAATATACAAACATGTACAAAGCATAAATTTCAAAAACAATCAATTTCTGAAATTTGTGGGTTAATTACAATTTACCCCCTGACAATTTGCAAATTTTGTTTGGTCCAAAAGTTTTGAAACTTTGCATTTTACCCCCTACACACTTGGAAGTGCGCTCGCTGCAGCGATGAGTTAGATCGCCGCGGCGTGCATTGGTTTTGGTACAGCGCGCGTCAGGGACGATCGCGAGGCGATGGGTTATATCGCGCGGCGATGACGATCAGCTGCGGCGATGGATTATTCGCCAGCGCGAGCGTACACGAATCTGTAGCTCGGATCTGTTCATACAGCAACCAAAAAACACTCTAACCGGATTTTGCAATCAATCAAACACATTGATCTCAAGAAAAAATCCATCATGCATTAAACCAAACCAAGGAGATCATCAACAAATTAAATTAATCGATTAATCAGTTTCTTAAAAACATATTTCAAGATAGATTTACACAGATTCAATATGGCAACATATTATCATCAAATACATGTTATCAACCATAGACATAAAAATTGTAAAATTCAGTACCCTAGGCTCTGATACCACTGTTAGTAAACGGTCCCGTATATGCGTGGAAACAAAAAATAATATAACGGATCGTTTACATAAGCCAAGATCAAGGGTATGATTTTACAATTTATATTAAAAATCTGCATAAATATTCAACATGAGTTAAGAGAAACAAACGCACGTTGAAGGCTCATCCAAATTTGTCGACGAACATTTTGCTACCGATCCAAGTGTAGGATCGAACCTGCGTAGTCCACACGAAGACAATCTCAAAAAAACCAAATAGGGATTTGCTAGATCCTCTTTGGCTTCAAGATTTAGAAGAAAACAAAAATCAATTGAATTGATTTTTAGGCTCAAAAGTTACTACCGTGGGAGTGTATGATCAAAGAGGGGCTTCTGTGTATTTTTGTTTTTCAAAGAAAAACTCATTTTTTCAAATCACACACACTTTTCCTTTTATATTTAAAAAACAATTTGCCCTAATCCCATACGGAATAGGCTGGGGCTCCAACCCAAACGCCCCATGTTGCCAAACACTCCCAATTTGATTTATTTTAATTTCCATCATTATCTCAATTAAAATCAATTAATATATATATTTAAATATATATTAACATTTAACAATAATGATAATATATTTAAATATGTGCGAACACATATTTAAACATAATTTCACTTATTTAATTTTTCTAACAAATTAAATAAAGGCTACGACCTCAGCAAATTTAATTGCCAACCGTGAAATTACCAAAATACCCTTTCGCCTTAAAAGGCAGCAAACGCCCTTCTTTCTTCTTACATCTTAAATTGTCTTCTATGTGTGTGACCCTTAGGCTCCTCATCATATCGGCAGTGTGTAGTATTGCGATTAACACCAATTAATCGTCTCACTAATACACAGACCAAGATTGGCCCCTAGCAAGGCATCATGGCCACCCGATAGATTCGGATTGACAAAGTAGCTACACATCAGCGATATGGTTACCGTGCAATTCGATCCTTTCATCATACGTTATCTCGACGAGACGAAGGCATAGAAGTAGTGTCAACCTTCGGTTACTCTCGATATTATTTATTCAGTTTCTGAACCAATGACCCGTATTATAAACTAGATAGAGCAACAACTCAATCCCACCGTGGCCCACGTTTTAGTGTCATTGCCATATCTTGAATTGCGCCGTGAGATAACTTTCTCCCGTGCGAGTGATAAATCCTCTGTCAATCCACCATAGTCTTGATACACTCCTTGATGCGGCCAATCACCACCGTATTGACTCAGAAAAGAAGCTGCGTTAGGCTAGTGTCAAACTACACTAATCGGTGCACAAGGCGCTCCAGTGATCTCAAGTCTGAGGATCACATGCACCACCATTCGTTAGAGGATTTGTTCCATAGACACTGGGGTTACCATCCATATGGAATCCTCTGGTGGGTCAGTCCAGTGAACTTGTTGTGGTGTAATCGCTTACAACAAACACCCATGTGTTGCACCAGGTTGTCACCAAACAACCTTGACAAGTGAGATCAGTCACTGCCTTTTGACAGGGTCGTTCAACACTATGATAGCCTTACCGTATTATCTGTGCCCTTAGTTCAGAATAATATTGGGGCTATGGACGTTTCTAGAATGGCCACCATATGTGCTCATAGGGTTCTCACTATCAAGATTTGAAACACTTGATACCCTCGTCACGGCTCTACCATTCTAAGGACATATATCAATACATATTGCAATAATAATGATTTACGCGATATAGAATAAAATGCCTTTTATTGATTAATGAACATTATTACAAAGAGTCGATTCTACAATAATTGATTGGCTCTAGGGCATCTACTCTAACATAAACAAAGTAAGAAAACTCAGTTTTCCTCATGCAAACAATAAGAGCTACATCAATCTCCGCTTTCTTTCTCAACCACCAATCAAAGTGTCAACCATTTTACAACCCTCAAACTTATGCATTTCTTATTTTTTATTTTGAATTGAACTAAAGGCCTTTTTTTTTTTTTTTTGCAGTAAGAAATATTGACAACACCATTGAGGTCTATTTCCCCTTCTTCCTGCCCTTTTTGCAACCCCTAAACTTAAAATTTTGGTCTATCACTTATTCACACACCTCTCAAAGCTCTTTTGTGTCATACATTAGGTCCATAATTCTCCTAAAGGGTATGATAAAGTGTTTAGGGTATAGGGATTGGTCAATTTTTGGTTTGCAAGAAAAATAAGGTAATGATAATCTCATTAGGCTCAAATAGGTGACTAGGGAAAGATTTATTCATGGGTTGGCTGGAAAGGCTCAAACATTCCAAAAAATACCTAAATGATTTCCTCAACAACATCTAATCCTAGAATTTCGCCTCAAGCACTTCTTAACTAGGTTCTAGAGTCCACCAACATTATCAAGACTTCACCTAACCACATAAAATAAATCTAAGCATGCTGAAAGAATGAAAATGGTGGTTGAACCACTCAACAAACCTCTAGAAAAAAAATTTAATCAACCAACATAAACTTGAAGTAATGCTTAGCATTTTCCATAAATAATATCCCAAAAATCCTAGTCTCATCATAGACTTATGCAATTCATCTAGGCAACAACAACACAACACACACAAAACACACTAAACAAATAATAATCAAAGAACTTAAAACAAAAAGAAACACAATTTCGAGCTAAAAACACACAAACAAACTAAACACAAAAAATTTCAAAATTTTCTTACCTCCAAACTTAAAATGACATTGTCCCCAATGTCACATCATGCATATCCAAGGAATACAAAAATAAAAGTAAAGGTTACAAGATACTTCCTTGATTAATCTATAAAGGCCGATTTTTGTGCAAAATCCTGGCATCCATTCCTTGGCTTCCTCATCATCATCATCAGTCAAACAAATAAAAATCTATGGTGCCAATTGTGTTAGATACCCTCACCGATTAATATGAAAGAATTACATCATGATCTCAACCTTATTGAACTAAACCTAAAATCTAAACAAAAACAAATAAAGAGCTAAAAACCAAGAAATCAACATCAGTTCCTACTTACAAAACATAAAGAAATAAAAACAAAAACTAAAAAGAAAAGTGCTTCAAGCTTGAATCTTCTTCTACTTCTTAAATTTCCTAAAAGCACTTCAACACAACAAACCCAACTTCCTCAACACCAAATTAAATCAAAATCAATAAGTACAGTACCATTCCCACGAGGATAGTGTTACTAAGTACCGATTTCTCTAGTTTAAGTCCTAATTGAAGCAACAATAAATTGGATTGATGGAAGATTAACAAACTAAATACAAATGCAAAACCCAACAACTTAATTAATTAAAAAAATGCTAAAAAATGCTAGGGTGTTGATTTCACCTAGATACGCTAACCCAAATCATAGAATCTATTACCCAAGTTCTAATTCCTTGATTGAAAATCAAATTCCCTAAGTTGTAAAACATACCTTCTCAGGCTATATTTTCCTACTTATCCCTACTAAGCTTCCGCACTCAACAAAATGAAGATTAATAGTTCAAAGTCTCTTAAGCTTTATGGAATTCTATCTAGATTTCATAAATTGCGTTTATCTATCTCTAGTTTTCGCTCAATCTATGGTATTTATCCCAAGAGGCACAATCACAAATCACTTCTCAGTCTCATTGTGAACAACATATATTTGAATAGTGATCAAGCATCCAAAAGTAATTAAGCAAAGAGATAAACACTCAATCATGAAATTGAAACTTAAAGTAATTCAAAACATATAAATTTGAATCATTGTATCAAAGTTACATCAAACCCTAGCTAAAAAACTCAGTTCATGCTAAAAAATAACATAAAATAACAAAAACAAACTAAATCAAGGTTCATTATTGAAAAACAAGCAAAAGATGGAGGAATCTTCTCCTTCTATGAGCTGCCTCCCAAATGACGAACCAAGACCATTTTCCCTTCCTTTTCGTCCTAATTTATACCTCTCTCACTTAAGGATGAAGCCCTAGCAAGCCAAAATGCGTCGTTTTATTTTTCACATCTGAACTAGTTTCGCCGCGGCGAAGCTTTTTCCTTGCCACGGCGAGAATATTTCGGGCCAAATTTGAGCATGATAGATTCTGAATCTGGAAAAGTGTTAACATATGAATTATAGCCCTTTAAATTATCTTTCTACTCGTTCAAGAATAATCCCAATCCGAGGTCTACATATCAAATTATGGCAAACATACTGAAGCACGTCCAAAGATGTTTTTCTTCAGTCCCAGCATACTATTCACGACTTCAAGCCAAGGTTTCACCCTTTTCCAGTTAGAATTAGAAAAACCCAAAGCATGAAAGTTGTAGCTCTACTTCTTAGCTTTCCAAAGCTTCTAAATTCAGGTCATTCGGAGTTTCCAAGCTCAAGTTACACAATTTACGCTCAAAACTGTCATTTATGCTCAAAATTATCGTTTAGGCCTACAAAGAAAAATTAATAGAATTAGGTAGCAATTATGGCCCAAATTGTATGAGAGATATCCTAAATCCTATCAAAATTCAATGAAAAATCATAGGAGAAAATAGTATTATCATGCATGTAAGGTGTTTGATGAAATTTCAAAGAAAGTGCATATATATGAGTATGTTAGATTATTAGTTTGTTATGGAAATGTTGTTGGTAGAGAATACTAGTTCCATAATGATATCTTTATATGCCATAATGATATCTTCATATGCCATAATGCATTCTTACATTTGAGCATTTGCATTGAGAAGGAATAGAAAAGAATGAGCATATTTACATGCACATATACATGTATGAGAACATTAAAGAATAAAGAGAAAGAAATAAAAGAAATTAATTGTAGAATCATTATCTAAAGAACATAATTAAAGAATACCTGAAATCTGAAATTTTATTTAAAGAAATATAAAATGATAAGAGAAGAGAAGGTTGTTGCTGTAATGCTTCTCTTTCTCTAGCTAGTATACTTGTGGAATATGCAGTAAAACTCACTATAATAGATATATAAGAAAATATACATGTAGATGAGTATAAAATAGAGGGCCCATACTAATTTTTCTTTATATATAAATCTGTACATCAAGTAACAAAATTACTCAAAAATAAACTCAGCAGTGTTGCCAGACCCTTTTGCTTCTTGACATTCCATTCGATCGCATCTCATCTACTGCCTGTAAAAACATTGAAAACAACAGGCTGAGCACTAATTACTCAGTAAGTAAACCCGCTATGCTACCCTTCTATCTCTATTGCTCTTATTCTGATTTTCTTTCCTTACATCCAACTTTTCTAATCTTCTCTGTTCTAGTTTCTCACTACTCAGGATAGTGGAAATGGTATCATACATAAATATAATGCATATGCACAAATGCATAGGATGTGCATTTTATTTTCTGTTTCTTTGCTCTATATTTCTTTCTTTCTTTCTATTCTTTCTTTCTATTCTTTCTTTCTTTCTATTCTTTCTTTCTATTCTTTCTTTCTATTCTTTCTTTCTTTCTATTCCTTCTTGCCGATCGGACTCGGTTGAGGCATGGATTCGGAACCCTGGTCGTGTGAGTGTATTCTCTAATTCTTTATGGGTATAGTCCTCATCCACATGCACTTCTAACGAACTGTACAATTCTTCTTTCTGATTCTGAGGTCTCTCACTAAAGGCGGCGTGCATGCGGGGCTAGTCATTCATGGGTTCCCCATCACAACAACCTTCTCTTCTCTTTTTAAAAAGTGTTCTTTATCATTTCTCTTTTCTTTCTCTTTGTTCTTTAATGTTCTTTAATGCTCTTATGAGTATGTATGCATGTAGATGGGCTTATGCTTGTTATGCTTTCTAAATTCACATGTTTAGAAGAAATAATGCAATATGGCATGTGAACATGTCATTCTCTACCATCTACAAACTCATTTCAAGATAACAAATAATCATATTCATGCATGCACTTCTCTTTGACATTTCATCGAACAAATTGTATGCACACACAAACTCTAAATTGGCTACACTTCTATATCTTTCTTAAGCCACCAAAATTTGGAGCCAAACTCCTTAAAATCATCATCAAACCTAGCCAAGAATTACACTTCACAAATTCTACTCGAATTCTTCCATAGTTCATCCAAACTCTCATCAAACACCACATACACAAACACCACTTCTCATGGTGGAATTCTAACCATCATTCAACATCAATTCCATCAACAATTCTTATACAAACACATACATGCATAAAACAAGTTCTCTACCCAATATCGTTCCAATCATGACTAGGGTTGGATTTACTTACCTTAGATGTGAGCAATCCAAACACTTTAGCAGTCTTCCTTGACACAACCCTCTTTCTCTTAAACCCTATGAATACAAATCATGGGAATCAACATTTTAGAACATTAATCTCACATCTTAGTGCAAGAATCTTACCTAGGGATGCTTAGGTTTGAAATTCCACCAAAAGTGAACCAAGATCTATGAATTTCCTTGAAAAGTGATTGAAGAAATTTGAGAGAGCTTAGGAGGAAAGTGGTGTGAATGGAAGGAGAAGAATGGCTAGGGTCTTATGCTTGAACCCTTAATATAACATATTAATACTTATAGCTTCCCATTTTACCCTTGCACTTTCTATGGAATTCCATCTATGTCCCTTAGTCAATTACCATAATGTCCTCATTCCATTGCATTCTCCATGAAAATCTATCTCTTTTTACTCCCCACATTTTCAACTAATTATGGGTGGAATGACCATTTTGCCCTTGAGCAAGTTTTCCCCTGAATTTCACTAAAATTTCCAGGGAGTTCTTTGCCCCGTCGAAGCACGCATTTGTTGCCACGAATTTGGGTAGAGAGTACATTGCCGCGGCGACAAAATCCCTTTGCCATGGCGAAGTCTGCAAAAGTTTCCCTAAGCTGATTTCATGCATTCATCTTGGAATAAACACTACAACTAAGTGAAATGTGATTACGTACCTCGATGTGGGTGTTACAGTTGCGATGGGGAACCCGTGAGTGATAGAGAAGAAGAATATCCCACATGCACAACGCCTTTAGTGAGCGGCCTAAGAATAAGAAAGAAGAATTTGTACAGTCCGTAAGAAGTGCATGTGGATGAAGACTGTACCCAAGAAAGAATTTGAAAATACACTCACACAACCAGTGTTCCAAATCCATGCCTCAACCGAGTCCGATCGGCAAAGAAAGAATAGAAAAGAAAAGAAAGAAAGAATAGAAAAGAAAAGAAAAGAAAGAACAGAAATGAAAAGAATGAAAGAAAAGAAAGAATAGAAATGAAAAGAATGAAAGAAAAGAAAAGAAAAGAAAAGAAAAGAAAAGAAAGAAAGAATAGAAAAGAAAAAAAGAATAGAAAAGCAAGAAAGAATAGAAAATAAGAGAAACAGAAAAGAGAGAATTTGTAACGCCCCACTTGAGGTACGTAGCTAATGTTTATTGTTTTGCTCTTATTTGAGATGGTATATTGTTACTATTATTTGGTTGCCCTGAAATTGTAAAGACTTGGCGAAATCTTGGCGTTACAGACTTCATCGGGGCGAAAAATAATCTTCACTGCGGCGACGAGGTTCTGCAACCAAAGAGGTAGGCTCTGTAATTTTTTGTCGGGGCGAAGAAAGAGTCTTCGCCCTGGCGAAGAGCTTAATAAAATGTGTAGTGAGTTTCTAGAGAATTCTTCCATAGGGGCAAAATGACCTTTCTACCCTTAGTTAGTAGGAAAAGTGGGGAGTAAAATGTAAGAAAATTTTATGGAGAATATGTTAGAGTGGGGTGTGATTGTAATCATTGAAAGGACAAAGATGGAATTTTGAAGAAAGAGCAAGGGCAATATGGGAATGAATGAATATATTTTGAGCTAAAAAAGGGATAAACTTCATAAACCCTTCATTCATTCTTCTTCCACCGCCTCTTCCATTCTCCATTTCCTCTCAACTCTTCCTTCAATCTTTCAAGGATTTTTTAGGGTTTTTAGTTGGATCTTGGTAGAACATTAATCTAAGGCATCCTAAGGTAAGGATTCTTGCTTTAGATGTGAAGTTTTGTAGCTATTTGTATATTAAACTCTTATGGTGTTATTGTTTAAAGGGTAGAGAAGAGACAAGAATCTTAAAGGAAGGGAAAATGCAAGTTTGATCTCTCCATTGCAAGGTAAGTAAATCCCAATCCAAGTTGATATTTGAGAGCTCTTTTGTTTGAGTAGAGATTTAGTGGAAATTGTAGAGATTCAGTAGAAATTGTGTGTGTATGATAGATGATATGTTATTGAGAATTGAGATGGAGAAGAATAATTTCTTTGTGGTTGTTGAATACACTTCAATTATGAGAAGTGTGATGTGTGATGGGATTGTAGTTTGAGATGAAATTGAAAGAGGTTGAGAATCTTTTGGAAGTGTCATGGTGTGGCAAGAATTATAGCTATGTGAGGGAGATTCCTCCCATTTTGGATAGTTCAAGAGAGGGATAGAACTATAGATAAATGAGAGTTTATGTATGCACATTAGTTGTTTGATGAAATGCCTAAGAGAATCATGAGTAGTAAACCTTAATTCTTACAACATTGCATGTTGGCATTTCATGAGTGCATTAGTAGAGAAGAACCATCCATATGTATTAATTATGCATTGAGAAGTGGATTGAGAAAGAGTAGAGAACTTTGTGTATGAACTACTCCAAGAGTAGAGAGAATGAGAAAAATACGAAAAAGGGGTTGGTGCTTTGTGATCCCCACCCAGTAGTTACTCAAGCGGGTTGGTGCTTTGTGATCTCCACCTGAAAGTCACGAAGAGTGGGATGGTACTGTGTGAACTCCACCCAGCTGTGCCTCCGGTAAGATGAGGTCGTGACATATAGCAGAAGTTAAGTAAAGAGAGCTGTGTGAAAGATGAGAATTGTAAGGAAAGAATTAGAGAGAGTTACGGGGATAGTCGAGTAGAGGATTTGCTTAGTGAGCATTATTTCGTGCTCACCCTGTTGTTTTTCTTTGTGGTTGCAGGATCTAGGTGAGAACGCAGTTGGATGGACGTCGGCAAGCGAAGAGCAATAGCTACTGTCCTCTGTTTTAATAACATTTTTTAAATGATACTCCGTTTTGTATAAATAATGTTTATATGTAATAAAAGAAAATTTTGGGCCCATTTACTTTTGCTAATATAAATATATTCTACTTGATATATTTCTATAGTATAAATCAGTCATTACATTTTTGGTATCAGAGCAAAGATTTTGGGATTTGACAATGTACTATTCTTATCGCTCCGACGTCTGATAACCGCTGTGTGAGTTAATCCTTTCCTTACTATAAGTGTTTCTCAAATTGAGTAAATGTGATTGTTTTGTAGATGAGGCGTAGTACCCAAAAGCGGGGTAAAGGTGTGATGAATGAGGGGGAACCTTCTAACCTACCAGAAGCTACGCCCCCTCCCTTGGATGAAGCTAGAGTTCGGGGGATTATACAGCAAGTTATGGCCGAAACCCAAGGGAGAGTTGTAACTCCCGTGCAGGTACCACCAACTACTAATGTCGAAAGAGGACAACCGGTACCTCCCCCAGTGCAGAACAGAGTTGAACCGATTTATGGTCTTCCCAGTCAACATCAACCCTCAGAGTTTAAGGGTACTACGGACCCAGGAATAGTAGAAGAATGGTTTAGGGTCGTACAGCGAACAACAGGTTTATTCCCCATGACGGACCAGGAGAAGATCCGGTATGCGAGTTTCTTGTTTTGGGGTGATGCCCGAATTTGGTGGGAATTAATGGAAGAAATTCATGATGTGGCAACGATGACTTGGGCAGAGTTCAGACAAGAGTTTGAGGCTGAGTATAGAACAGAGGACCGAGTTCATGAGAAGGTGCAAGAATTTATTAGCTTGCAGTAGGGGTCTAGTACCGTGAAGGAGTACTCAGTGAAATTTAACTCCCTTGCAAGGTTTGCACCCGGAATAGTTAGTACTCCGGCATTAAGAAGAGATAAGTTTGTACATGGATTGAAGCCGGAGATAGTGCAAGATATAATGACGAGTTCCAATCCCCCTCGAACTTATAGTGAGGCCTTGAGGCGAGCAATAAGGAGCAAAATCTTCGAGAACAAAACTCCCTTAATAATTGGAGTGGATAAAATCTCATATTAGTGCAAAGCAGCACGCGTGCCCAAGCGCATGGTTACTATGTGTATTGCACATGGCAACATCCAGCTCTTGTGCATAGAGGAGGGGATGGCCATGTGTTTCAATACACGGCCTTGGACAACACCCTTTAAGGTGTTTTGGGGTTGTGTGCCTTCCCCAAGTCAGCTCCTTTTCTTCCAGTAAAAGCAAGCATTACTTCAGATCAATTGGCCCTGGTTTACATTAAAGAGATAGTGAGATTGCATGGAGTACCCAAGACAATAGTAGTAGATAGAGATTCTCAGATTTGTCTCAAATAGATGGCCGGACAGAGAGAACGAATCAGATACTTGAGGACATGTTGAGGGCTTGTTGCATGGATTATAGAATGTCCTGGCATGAGATGTTACCCTTGGTGGAGTTTGCTTATAATAATAGCTATCAGTCTATAATTAAGATGGCTCCTTACGGGGCCTTATATGGTAGACGTTGTAGATCTCCAATACATTGGGATGAGATAGGCGAGAAAGATGAGTTGAATACAACTCTTGGGCCAGAACTAACTCAGAAAATGATAGAAGATGTCAAGTTAATTAGAAGTAGAATGAAACAAGCCCAAGACAGGCAGAAAAGCTATGCAGACTTGAAAAGGAAAGATGTTGAATTCGAAGTGGGTGATAAAGTGTTTCTAAGAGTTGCCCCCTACAAACGGGTGATGTGTTTCGGTAGCAAGGGAAAGTTAGCACTAAGATACATTAGTCCATTTGAAGTATTACAGCGAGTGGGAAAGGTAGCCTATAGGTTGGCTTTACCACCCAGCATGGACAGAGTACACAATGTATTTCATGTCTCGATGCTTCGGAAATATGTAAGTGATCCCTCCCATATATTAAGTGTAGAGGATGTGGACTTAGAAGAAAATCTGCTGTATGAGGAGTGTCCAGTTTAGATATTGGACAGAAAGATTAAAGAGGTCTGAAACAAGAGTATCCCTTTAGTGAAAGTCCTCTGGAGAAATCATAAAGTTGAAGAAGCTACATGGGAGGTGGAGCAAGATATGCAGAACCGTTACCCGGAGTTGTTTGTTTGAATTTCGGGGACGAAATTCTTATAAGAGGGGAGAATTGTAACGCCCACATAGAGGTACGTGATTTAATTTATGCTCTTATACCTTTAGTTGATTTTTGCTAAGGTTATTTTAAGAAAATGTGAAGAAAATGCCTTAAACTTGCATTAAGGGTAAAATGGTCTTTTCACTCAAAATTAGTTGAAAAAGTGGGGAGTGAAAAGATATAGAATTCCATGGAGAATGCAATAAAATGAGGGCATTATGGTAATTGACTAAGGGATATAGATGGAATTTTAAAGAAAGTGTAAGGGCAAAATGGGAAACTATATATAATTTAATGTTATATCAAGGATTGAAGAGTGAAACCCTAGCCACTCTTCAACCCATTTTCACGCCACTTCTCCTCCAAATCCTCTCAATTTCTTCACTTCTCTTTCAAAAGAAATTCATAGATCTTGGGTATTTTTGAGTGGATTTTCAATCTCAAGCATCTATAGGTAAGATCCTTGCACTAAGAAGTGATTTTTAATTTTTAAAGTGTTGATTTTGATGGTTTATGCTCATAGGATTAAGAGGAAGAGAGTTTGAGCAAAGAAGATTCTTAAAGGGTTGAATTTGCTCATATCAAAGATAAGTAAATCCTACCCTAAGTATGATTTAAGTTATGTTATGTAGAGAATTTTTCTTTATGCATATATATATGTTATATGTAAAATTGTTGATGTATTTGGTGTTGAATAATAATTAGAACCTATCCATGAGAAGTTGGGTTGGTGTATGTGATACTTGATGAATGTTTGGTTGAGATTTGGAAGAGTTGAAGTGAAAATTTTGAAATGTGTATTTTGGGCAGATTTGACGTTAATTATAAAGGAGTTTATGCCAAATTTTTGGTGGCCTAAAATAGAGATAGAAGTGTAGCCAAATTAGTGTTGATTTGTGCACATGAGTTGTTTGGTGAAATGCCAAAGAGAAGTGCATGTATGAGTATGATTATGTGTTACTTTGGGATGAGTTTGTAGATGGTAGAGAATGACATGTTTGCATTCCATAATGCATAATTGCATTTAAACATGTGAATTTAGAAAGAATTATAAACATGAAACCATCTACACGCATACATATTCATAAGAGCATGAAAAGCAATAAAATATGTTAAAGAGAAAATAGAAAGAAATGAGAATATTAAAGATATTCAAATCTGAATTTTTTTTGTTAAAAAACTGTAAAATGATAAAAAAAAAAAAAAAAAAGGGTTGTTGCAATGGGGAGCCGTGAGTGACATATTCCCACATGCACGCCGCCTTTAGTGAGTGACCTCAGAATTCAGAAAGAAGAATTGTACAGTCCGTTAGAAGTGTGTATGGATGAGAACTGTACCCAAAATTAGAGAATTCACTCACACGGCCAAGGCTCCAAATCCATGCCTCAACCGAGTCCGATCGGCAAGAAAAAAAAAGAAAGAAAAGAAAAGATAGAAAGAAAGAAAGAAAGATAGAAAAGAAAGAAAGAATAGGAAAGAAAGAAAGAAATAGAAAGAAAGAAAGAATAGGAAAGAAAAGAAAAGAAATAGAAAGAAAGAATAGAAAGAAAGACTAGAAAAGAAAGGAAGAAATAAAGAAAAAGAAACAGAAAACCAGAATAAGAAAAATAGAAAAGAAAATGCATAATTTATGCATTTGTGCATTTGCATCATGAATATGCATAATATCATGCTCCTTATCATGAGTAGAGAGAGAAATTAGAAAATTGAGAGAAAAACAGAGAGCAAAACAGAGAAAGAATAGAGGAAGAACAGAGAGAAGAATAGAGAATAATCGGGAAATGTGATGTAAGGAAAGAAAATTTGGAATTTAAGCAACGGAGAGAGAAGGGTAGCATAGTGGGTTTACTTACTGAACAATTAGTGCTCACTCCGTTGTTTTCAATCTTTTTACAGGTAATAGGTGAGTTGCGGTCGCTCGAAACGTCACGCAGTGGAAGGGTTGGGCTACACTGTCGAGTTGCTATTTTTGAGTATATTTTGTACATATTTGTATATAAAGAAAAATTAAATATGGGCCCATACTTTATTACTCATTTATATGTGTATTTTCTTATATATGTTTTTAATGATTTTTAATGATTATTTTACGAGTATACTAGCTAGAAAGAAAGTATTACATAGGTGAGCGTCACTGGATAGTTGTCAAGAACATCCTTAAGTACCTGAAGAGGACTAAGGACATGTTCTTGGTTTATTGAGGGGAAGATGAGCTCACTGTAGGAGGATACAGTGATGCTAGTTTCCAGATAGACAAAGATGATTATTGTTCGCAATCCGGGTTTGTATTTTGTCTCAATCAAGGTGCGATGAGCTGGAAGAGCTCCAAGCAAAGCACTGTAGTGGACTCTACAATAGAGGTTGAGTATATCACATTATCCAATGCAGCCAAGGAGGTGGTCTGGATTAAGAAGTTCACCACTGAACTTGGTGTGGTCTCCACAATTGTTGATCCAATAGATATCTATTGTGACAACAATGGAGATATAGCTCAAGCAAAGGAACCATGGCCTCACCAGAAGTCCAGACACATACTTAGACGGTTTCATCTCATCAGAGAAATGGTTGAGAGGAAAGATGTACAGATTAGTAAAGTGCATACTGATGACAATCTCGTCGATCCAGTGACGAAGCCTCTGTCACAGTAGAAGCATGAAAAACACTTAAGGTCATTCGATATTAAATACATGAATGATTGGCTATAGTGCAAGTGAGAGATTGTTAGAGTTGGTGCCCTAGAGCCAATCGATTATTGTAAAATTGACTCTTTGTAATAATGTTTGTTAATCAATAAAAGGCAATTTTCTCCTATATCATGTAAATCATAATTGCATGCATTGATATATGCCCTTAGGATGGTAGAACCGTGACGAGGGTATTAAGTGTTTCAAATCTTGATAGTGAGAACCCTATGATCACATATGGTGACCATTCTAGAAATTTCCGTAGCCCTAGTATTATTTTGACCAAGGACACAGATAATACGGTAAGACTATTCCCCCACACTTAACTTTTGCTCGTCCTTGGGCAAAACTCAAATTCACTTTCCCAAAAAAAAAAAAAAAAAGAACACCAAGGTTGCAACGCCATCAACAAAGAATAATCAAGCTCTTCAAAACTCATAACATATCATGAACACACATTCTTAAACAACTTCCAATTACTTAATAAGCATTTTCACTTGAAGATGGAGTAAACTAAATATGTAGACCCTCACAGAAATAAACACTCAACTCTCATGTGTTTGAAGAGTATGTGTTTCGCTCAAATTCATTCCAATGGAAACGATCTACCATAGGCTTGCATATTTTCTCCTTCTCCACCATTGGGATCACATGCATAACACGATTCATAAGGACTTTTCAAGGGTTGTAACAGGGTTTAGGATCAAGGTGGAAAATATTTTGGAGTGTAACTCAAAAGCCATTGAAACTATTGGAGCAAAAATGAATCAACTCAAGCTCAAATATATAAAACATGTAAAACCAATCACTCCCTTCAGCAGCTTCTTCCTTGTATATATCCCGTATAAACATACCCCTTTACTAGAATTTTAGGAGAATTTATGAACATGGATAGTTTGTGATATCAAAAGCAATTTTCTCCATCACTTCCTTTTTTTTTTTTTTGACATCAACAATGGAATTCAAGAATTGAGAATGATAACATATTCCATTTCACCAGTCATAGCCATTCCACAAATCCAAACACCCCCACACTTATTTCTTGCACATCTATACATATCATAATGATGAATAATGCTCTGCTAGCTCTATGGCTTGGGTAAAGGCATTGTTTTTTCTTTCTTTCTTCCTTTTTTTTTTTTTTTTTTTTCAGGTTTAAAGCTTGTAACGTGGGTTCAAAATAAAGCTCAAAGGGATTCAACAAAGGGAAAAATTAATTACAAGGTAGGCTATTTGGCTTATGTAGCTTATAACAAAGAGAGCCTTAATCATGTTCATGCATGCATGTGTCCATATGACCTCGAAGAGAATCAAGGCAAGTTCTAGAGAAATAAATCCATGGAAGAATATCTCACATGAAAGAAAATAGTGAGACTGATATGGATGCAGTCTAGAGGCTCAAAATCTCACCTGTTTTTTCTACCAACTTTAGTCACTACCATTCTCAAGGAAAATAATTAGACTAATTAAGTCTAAGTTGGAAGATTACTTATTCAATCATGTTATGAATTTTTCAAGTTTAATTGAATCTTGCTCATGATGCACACAACCAAATAAGGATTTTAAGCATGGACATTAAATAGGAAATAATCAGAATCGTGTAGGAACAAACATTTCGAGAATCGGAGCTCAAACGAAGAAGTTATGGATTTTTTAAGATTGTTTGCGGCAGACGATTTTTTTGCCGTGGCGTGAGTGAACATACTGCACTAAAAATGGGTGTAACTTTAGCTACACAACTCCGATTGACCTGATTTTGGTGGCGTTTGAAAGATAAGATACAGCTCTATAAATTTTTTCTTTTTTTTTTAGTGATCCATTTCAATCTAGAAGATGGTTAAAAATTGATCTGAAAGTTACATCAGTGCATAGAAGACAAGCAGACAAGGGAACATGCCTTAGAGTTGCTACAATAACTTGAGATAAAGACCTCAGATTTGGATGATTATTGGACCATTGGAAATATGATTCAAATAGATACAATTAATATGTTTATCGCTTTGTCAGATTCAGAATTTTTCATGCTAAAAAGTGGAAGTCTTTCGACGCACAATTTTCCAACAGCAGCTGTTAAGGAGAAACTAACGGAAAACAGAAACTTTGCGAAGCTACCATAAATTCCACAGCAAGAACTGAGAGTTGTGCACATATTTTTGTAAATCTTTGGAAGTCTAGTTTACCTAGAATTTTATGGTTTGTTATTCCGAGATTTCTAGAGGAAGATATTCCTATTTTAGTAGCGAAGGGCAGCACAAGAATCCTAATTCTACAAGGACTCAAGTTAAGATTAATCCGAATTTTATTCTCCTATTTTGTATTGGATTTTTTCAATTACTTTCCCACAACCCTAGCACTATAAAAGGATGTCTTTAGGTATTTTTTGGGGGAGACAAAAACTTTGAGAGAGGCAAGGAGAAGAGACTTCAACTTGGAAAGAATTGGAAGCAAGGAGAAGAGATCTACCTAGGGTTTCATCTTTTTCTCTTGTACTTCATGTTTTTGAAGGGATTGAGGTTTAATTTCCTTATGATCATGTGTAACTAATTTCTTTTCTAGGGATTCGATGTAACCTAACATGAAGGTTTTATGCTTTGTGATAAGAGTGTAATTTATATATTTTTATTCCTTCCATATTATGTTTTTTGTTATGTTTTATGCCTATTTGAGTTGATTAGAGTTTATTTTGTGAGTTTTGCATAGTTGGATAGACTTTAGGAAAGAAGTGATAAAGGATTAGGAAATTCCAGAATTTTTGTTATTATGACCAGTGCTGCGTTTTTCAGGTTTTTCATGGAGTTAAATGTCTTGATTGCAAAAGTGTCCTTCAAAAGAAGTAAATTAGACAAATCAAGCTTTTCAGGAAGGTATTATGGGCGAGAATCCGAGTTCGTTTGGGTCCCAATAGTTGTTGCAAAACCGGACCTGGAATCCTAGTCACGGAGGGATTCCTTGGCTGAGTATTGAATTTTCAAACAGGCCTAACTGGAGTGTCAGATATCGAAAGCGGGTGATTCAAAAGCCCAGATTCATCACCACATCTGGGACTACAATGTTTGTGAAGTGACCAAGCCCAGAAAAGATCTTTTACATTGTGATAATCCTGGTGCAATCTGGAGACGAATTCTGTTTTCCAGATCTGATAAGATTTTGACAAATCTGGAAGTCTATCTTTTAGGAAACGTCTAGGAAAGATTTTCCATGATTCCTGGGGTAAAATTAGGAGAAAAACATGTTATCTATTGAGGAGTTGTGAGGTTAAAAAGGGGAGATAATAGAACAGCAGTAGTTTTTAGTTTTTTTCGGTTTTCTTTTACTTTCTATGTCAAGATGTGAGGCTGATCTTTCTTTTTCAGTTCAAGGGGATTTTGAAGCCTAAATTCATGTCATTGGTGTAGCCTAACTTCAGTAACATTATTCTTAATCTCGTTTTTATTTGAATTGTTTTTGTTATTCTGTTTTAATTGTTTATAATTTTCTGTTTGGGTGATTTAGTAATGGCCTGCTGAATTGTTTAATCGGAATTTTATCTGTTAGAATTAGGAATTGTGATCTGTAATTATCCTTTTTCTATTCAATGGGTAACACATGATGATAGATGATTATGCACAAGTTTTCATTCTGTCATCTTGAATAACATAACCTAAGTTAAATAATCCGAGCTTGTGTGATTGTTGCTTAGATTGATCTATTTTCCTAATTCTTAAGGCTGCCATTGAATTAAACTTAGAGAGCTTATTCTAGGTTGTTCGAGCGTTAGGATCTACTTGAAGAGCTTATTTTAGTAGTGACGATTAAGGGAGAATTCGGGTATCAGAGCTTGTTGTTTCCTAGGGTCAATAGTTCCATAATAATGAGATAGAACAGTGTTACGGTTAGTTCATGTCCAATGCATGTTTAGGTGGATCTTGAACCGAGAACTGATTGCTTTTAATTTGATATTTTCTACCATTGTTTGTTTTACTTTAGTTTGTCTTGATTACAAACCCCTTTCATTACTCAGTTGTGTTGCCCTGTTCACTTTGTTTAGGGTTTTATTGTGTTGTTTTCATTGTGGCTATTAGCATAGAATATAGGATTTAATCGAATCATTCCCTGTGGGATCGACCCTTGCTCACCCTATATACAATTTAGTAGTTAGGTTAGTAAAGTTAATTAATTTGGTGCATTCGGCACGCTACCAAATTTTGGCGCCGTTGCCGGGGAATGTTCTTTGTTGATTATTTTTTATGTTCTATGTTCTTTTGTTATTTCATTTAATCAGTGTTTAGTTGTGTTTTTTTTTTTTTCATTTTTTTTATGATACATGAGTAGTGATGACCATGCAGAGAGTCGGGCTAACGACTTTAACCAACGGCGCTGCTTGGGAGGCAACCCAAGAATTCAGATTTGATTTTCTTTTCCTTTGAATTTAGTTTTTTTATTTGCCATATTTTTTTGTTTTATTTGCCTGTCTCTACATTTGGGTTTTACATTGGGGACAATGTAAGTTTTAAGTGTGGGGGAGAAATTAGGCTTTAGGTGTTTGTTTATGTTAAGAAGAAAAAAAAAGGAAAACAAAAAAAGAGTTTTTGTTTTTACGAAGGTTTATGCTTTAAGTCATGTCTTTGAACATCTAGTGATGCATGAAATAGTAACTTGACTTTGTTGTTGAGCATATTCCTTGACTTAGGATGTTAGCAAGATTTCATAAAATAGAGTTAATCAGATTTAAATCTTTGTAGTCTTGAAACAATATGTCTTAAGAAGTTGTGTGAACTTGGTGACGACGCATGATTGAGGATTGTATAACAACCCTTAAAAGAAAGAAAAATTGTTTCTCTTAAGCTAGTCCTAAATTTGGGTTTAAGCAAATAGGAACAAGAAAAGAAAGGTATGTGGTGAGTTGAGATGGAGCGTAAAATGCACTCACTCATAAACACAACCATGAAATGAGATGGAGCATAAAATGCACTCAATTTTCTCAAAACAGAAAAAAAAAAAAATATTCCCTAGTTTGCTACCCAGTTTGTAGTAGTAAAGAGAAACAGTTGAGGAAAAAGTTGAGAGTGGAGTTGTACATGAATTGGTTGTGATTAGTTTCCTTGTTTGCATTGGCTGATTGAGAGTAATTGTGGAATATGATGAAGAGAGATGAATGTCCTTAACTCTACTTTATTTTATTTTGCTGCTTCCTAAGTCAGGTATGAATATGCATGGATTAAATATTGTTGCTTATGCATCATGATGGTGTTCTTGATATGACTTGAGTGTAGTTTGAATTAGTTTGCCCTAGGACGTGCAAAAGCTAAGTGTGGGGGAATTTGATAAGAGTGTAATTTATATATTTTTATTCCTTCCATATTATGTTTTTTGTTATGTTTTATGCCTATTTGAGTTCATTAGAGTTTATTTTGTGAGTTTGGCATAGTTGGATAGACTTTAGGAAAGAAGTGATAAAAGATTAGGAAATTCCAGAATTTTTGTTATTCTGACAGTGCTGCGTTTTTCAGGTTTTTCATGGAGTTAAATTTCTTTATTGCAAAAGTGTCCTTCAGAAGAAGTAAAGTAGACGAATCAAGTTTTTCAGGAAGGTATTATGGGCGAGAATCCGAGTTTTTTGGGTCCCCAGTAGTTGTTGCAAAACCGGAACTGGAATCCTAGTCACGGAAGGATTCCTTGGCTGAGTATTGAATCTTCGAACAGGCCTAACTGGAGCGTCAGATATCGAAAGCAGGTGATTCAAAAGCCCAGATTCATCTATACATCTGGGACTACAATTTTTGTGAAGTTACTGAGCCCAGAAAAGTTCTTTTACATTTTGAGAATCCTGGTGCAACCTGGAGACGAATTCTGTTTTCCAGATCTGATAAGATTTTGACAAATCTGGAAGTCTATCTTTTAGGAAACGTTTAGGAAAGATTTTCCATGATTCCTGGGGTAAAATTAGGAGAAAAACATGTTATTTATTGAGGAGTTGTGAGGTTAAAAAGGGGAGAGAATAGAACAGCAGTAGTTTTTAGTTTTTTTCGATTTTCTTTTACTTTCTACGTCAAGATGTGGGGCTGATCTTTCTTTTTCAGTTCAAGGGGATTTTGAAGCCTAAATTCATGTCATTGGTCTAACCTAACTTCAGTAACATTATTCTTAATCTCGTTTTTATTAGAATTGTTTATGTTATTCTATTTTAATTGTTTATAATTTTATGTTTGGGTGATTTAGTAATGGCCTGCTAATTGTTTAATCGGAATTTTATCTGTTAGAATTAGGAATTGTGATCCGTAATTGTCCTTTTTCTATTCAATGGGTAACACATGATGATAGATGATTATGGACAGGTTTTCATTCTGTCATCTTGAATAGCATAACCTAAGTTAAATAATCCGAGCTTGTGTGATTGTTGCTTAGATTGATCTATTTTCCTAATTCTTAAGGCTGCCATTGAATTAAACTTAGAGAGCTTATTCTAGGTTGTTCGAGCGTTAGGATCTACTTGAAGAGCTTATTTCAGTAGTGACGATTAAGGGAGAATTCGGGTAACAGAGCTTGTTGTTTCTTAGGGTCAGTAGTTCCATAATAACGAGATAGAACAGTATTACGGTTAGTTCATGTCCAATGCCTGTTTAGGTGGATCTTGAACCAAGAACTGATTGCTTTTAATTTGATATTTTCTACCATTGTTTGTTTTACTTTAGTTTGCCTTGATTACAAACCCCTTTCATTACTCTGTTGTATTGTCTTGTTCTCTGTTTAGGGTTTTATTGTGTTGTTTTCATTGTGGCTATTGGCATAGAATATAGGATTTAATCGAATCATTCCCTATGGGATCGACCCTTGCTCACCCTATATACAATTTAGTAGTTAGGTTAGTAAGGTTAATGAATTTGGTGCATTCGGCACGCTACCACTTTGATTAATTTTATTGTTTGATTGATTCAATATATTTCTAGTTTCATTCGTTGCACTTAATTCGATCTTGATATTTGTATGAAATAAGTATGGTAAACATCATATGCTAACTTTGAGATACAAAACAACTGATTATTTGAGACAAGGTAAGGTAAACATCATATGCAAACCTTGAATAGCTCTTTTGAATGATTGGATTGTGTTGAGGCAAACATTAGGCTAGATACAATTTGGTTCATATTTTGAGTACTTCTTGTTCTTGATGGGTTCTTGATTGTTAGGCTTTACTAAACATCCTAGTGAGTTTAATGGTTAAAAATACTTGGTTAAAACTGAACATCAAATGGTAATATCATAATGATGGAAGATTGAACCCTGGGAATTGGATTGAGATGATAATAAATTAGTTATTAGCAGAAAATCTGATTGTAATGGTGAAATCGGATACCTAGGTTTTTCTTGCATTGGTTTTCAATTAATTTTTAATTTTGTTATTTAATTCAGTTGGTTAAGAAATATTTTGCTTCCTTAGTAATTAGTTTAATTTCTTTTGTTTAAAATTTTGTTTATTTTATTTTTTAATTAAGGCATAGTATATTAGGATTAATTGAGTGCTTACAAATCTCTGTGGGATCGACCCTTGCTTTTGCACACTAGACTACAATCGTAATTCATGAACTTGCGAGGTATTAAAATTGTTCATCACCTTCATGTGTTTTGATGTGCCAAAACTATCCAAAAAGTTTGATTGAACACTAACCATAACATGCTAAGGTATGACATAAGTCATAACCAAACCAAAATATGTTTATCAGGTGGTATGACCATCCATAAGCAAATTTCTACTTAGGTACAACCATGCACAAGCAAGGCATGACTGTGCCATAAGAGAAAGTTGTCGCGTAATGTTGCATGACATCGTTCCTCTTGTCGTTAGTCTCTCTAGCAAGTTGAGTGGCACTCGCATGACCAGACTACTCGAGCACGACCATACGCTCAAGTTCAAAAGTCAAGGTATTTCAAATTCAGATTGTTTCACGCTCTTGACTTCATCTCAAAGGTCAAAGTTAAAACTCAAAGTTCTAAATTGAAACGACTGTTCCTTGTGGTGGAATGACCATCGTATCTGAAGAAGTTTTGCACAACATCATTCCAAGAGGTCGTTCACTCCTCTAGAAATTTAAGAAGAATTGACAGAGTATTTGGATGTGATCATTCTACGTGGTGGAATGACAGTGCAGTGTTCTTGCACGATCATATGGCGTGGTGGAATGACCATTCCAGTTAACCTGGATCTGAGAAAAATGACCATTGTGTTAGGAATGACCATTCGCAATTACGGGATGGCCGTTCCTTTGAGTTCTACAGACTTTATCAAAATTGCATTAAATGCTGCAACGGTTAGACTTTTTAAGGTTATAAAAGCTCAACGTTTTTAGGGAAAATGAGAGAGAGGAGTCATACTAAATCAGAATACATTCTCATATAATCCCTAGAGCTCAAGATCCAAATCAAATACTCTCACTTGGACTGATTTTGTAGACCTTTGAGAGTTCACTTGTTCTTATTGTGTGCATAAGCCTATATTGAAGAGGCAGTCTTTCACAAACAGCTTTGCTTCATTCCTTAGTGCAAAAATCTTGTAAAACTAGGTGCAATCCTATAAATCTAAGTGTGTGAGGCAAACATCCTTGTGAAAACTATTGTAGTGGCGTAACCCAATTCTAGTGGAACTTCAAGAAGGTTGCCTTGAAGAAGTGGATGTAGGAGGCTTGTGGATATAGCTCTAAACCACTATAAATCTTTGAGCATTTCTCTCTCTCTCTCAACTCTTTATCATTCATTGCATAGTTGTTGGTTGAACATCATTCATCTCACTTGTTCATATTTATTGCCTACAATTTGATTACATTTATTGCTTTTCCTTGAGTTCATTTATTGCTTATTTGCATTATCTTTAACTCTCTCATACTTGGGTTGCTGAGTTTAGTCATTGAACATTGTTTTGATAAACTCATCATTTGCTTTAACTTTCATTGATAAGTTTTATTCTACAAATATTTTTATTGATTCATATTCACCTCCCTCTAGGAATATTAGCCATATTTAGGGTTTAACACTATGCATATGATTGGTAATAATGCTCTTTTAACTAACCTTGAATTTCTTGATGTTGGCCATGTTACCTATGGAGATGGCAAAAGAGGTAAGATTCTTGGTAAATGTTCAATAGACATTCATGGCTTCCCCATGTTAAATGATGTTTTGTATGTTGAGGGACTAAAAGCCAATCTGATTAGCATTAGCCAGTTATGTGATAAAGACTTTGTGGTAAATTTTTCAAACACCAAATGTCAAGTCTTGAACGGTGAAGGTACTTCATTGCTTGAAGGAAAGAGGTCTAATAATAATTGCTAGTTGTTGTCTAAAAAAGTTTCCTGTTTGAGCACTAAGATAGATTGTGTGGATATATGGCCTTGGACACATGAACTTTAAAGACCTTCTGAAACTTTTAAAAAAGGATGCTGTCAAAGGTTTCCCGAAACTTGATTTCCCAAAAGGTAAAGTGTGTGGCCCTTGCCAACAAGGTAAGTAGACCAAGAGTGTTCACAAATCTCTATCTCATCTAACTGCCTCTAGTGTTTTAAAATTTCTTCATATGGATCTAATGGGTCATATAAAAATTGAGAGTATTGGCGGTAAGAGATATGTCTTTGTATGTGTTGATGACTATTCTAGATTTGCATGGGTTGCATTTCTTGAGAGAAAAGTCAAATGCATTTGATGCTTCTCAAAATCTTGTTAAAAGGTTGCAAATTGAACAAAACTGCCTTGTGAAGAAATGGTGAGAATTAGAAGTGACCATGGGAAAGAGTTTGAGAATTCTCACTTTGCTAATTTTTGTGATGCACAGGGTATTTGGCATGAGTTTTTTGCCCCAAAGACACCTCAATAGAAAGGTGTAGTGGAGAGGAAGAATAAAGTTCTTCAAGAGATGGCAAGAGTGATACTGAATGTAAAGAAGTTGCCAAAGAGACTATGGGTCGAGGCTGTCAACACTACATGCCAAATCTCGAATAGGGTGTTCTTGAGAAAAGGTACATGACAAACTCCTTATAAGCTATGGAAAGGTAAGAAACCAAATCTCTCATACTCCCATGTTTTTGGTTGTAAAAATTATGTCTTGAATGATAGAGAAAAACTTGGCAAATTTGACTCTAAGAATGATAAAGGTGTATTCCTTGGTTAATCATCAAACAATAAGGCTTATAGGATCTTCAATATGAGAACTGAACGTATTCCTGAGTCTTTTAATGTTATGTTCTCTAATTCTGAAGATTACTTAGAATTTTCTCAAAAAGATGAAATTGTTGACATAACTGCTCCACATGATGTGATCACAAGTAAAGACGATAAGCCCACATCGAACTCCCTAAAAGCTCAAACCAATGTGACGACTCCTGCATCTGATGTGAACACATCTGAAGCTTAACAAGGACAAGCATCAGCTTCTAGTAGTGATGGGTTCAAATTAATTGTTGATCTTTTTGATGAGATCACTCAAAGAAAGACATCCACAAGGAAAGAACCACCCTCATGGATCAAGAAAGCACATCCACCATCCATTGTGATTGGTGATCCCGAAGAGGTAATGGTTACTTAGAGAAGAAGGTTGAGTGAAATTAATCATTTCTGCTATGTTTCTCTTGCAGAACCAAAGAATACAAAGCAAGCTTTGGAGGATGATTACTGGATATCTGCAATGCCTGAAGAGCTTGAGCAATTCAAGAGAAATGATGTGTGGAGCTTGGTTCCTAGACCCGAAGGAATAAACATCATTGGAACCAAGGGATCTTCAAGAACATGTCTGATGAGTTTTGGGAACATTATCAAAAACAAGGTTAGACTTGTTGCACAAGGATACACACAAGTGAAGGGCATTGACTTTGATGAGACATTTGCTCCCGTGGCGAGACTAGAGTCCATAAGATTGTTATTAGCTGTTGCATGCTGCCTAAACATAAACTTTACCAGATGGATGTAAAGAGTTCCTCCCTGAATGGGATGTTGATGGAAGAGGTGTATGTAGAGCAGCCTACTAGTTTTCAAGATCCTTACAAGCCAAACCATGTCTTCAAGCTGAAGAAAGCCTTGTATGGGTTGAAACAGGCCCCAAGAGCATAGTATGAGAGGCTTACCTCATTTCTCCTTGATCATAACTACAAGAGAAGGTAATGCTGATAAAACACTTTTCATTATGCATTTTGATGGTGAGTTTTTATGTGCACAGATATATGTTGATGACATTGTTTTTCGATCCACATCTCAAACTCATTTGAATGAATTTGTTGCCTTAATGAAAAATGAATTTGAAATGAGCATGGTATGTGAGTTGAGCATGTTTCTAGGACTTTAGATAAAACAATTTGATAATGGTATATTTGTGTCCCAAACTAAATATGCCAAGAACATGCTTAAGAGGTTTAATCTTGAAAATGCCAAACATGTACAACTCCGATGAGTTCTACCCTTAAATTATCTAAGGATGAAAATGGGAAAAAGGTAGACAACAAATTTTATGAAAGCATGATTGGAAGTCTTTTGTACTTAACTGCTAGTAGACATGACTTGTGCTTCAGTGTAGGTATTTATGCTAGATTTCAGGCTAACGCCTCTGAACTCCACCTAATGTAGTGAAGAGAATCATGAAATATGTCTCAGGTACATGTGATTTTGGATTGTGGTTTGCATATGACACTAACTCTACCTTGGTTGGTTACTGTGATGCAAATTGGATGACAGAAAAAGCACTTCAAGAGGATGCTTTTATCTTGGAAATAATGTAGTGACATGGTACAGCAAGAAGCAGAACTCCATTTCACTCTCAACTGCCGAGGCTGAATACATTGCTGCAAGAAGCTACTATACATAGGTTTTCTGGCTTAAACAAATATTGTCTAATTATGGTTCTGATCAAGAGTGTGCTACTGTATTTTGTGAGAACACAAGTACCATTAACATTTCTAAGAATCTTGTTCAACACTCTAGAACCAAACACATTGACATTAGGCATCACTTTATAAGAGACTTAAATGAAGAGAAAATCATTTCACTTGCACATGTAAACACAAAATCTCAACTGGCTGACTTGTTTACAAAGGCTTTAGATTTTCAAACATTTTTTAACTTGAGGAAGTCCATTAGACTGATTCAACTTGAGTAAAGTCTTTGTTTTCTGAATAAATTCATAAGAAAGTTCCAAGTGTGCTAATTTGTGTCATGACATGAAGAATGTTCTTTCTTGAAAAATTTATGTTATGAGTGATGTGAGCACAATATGTTTTCATCTCTTGAAATATGATGACTTTCTTTCATCTTGACTGCATATTGCCCAGTTCTTGTCAACTTTTAAAGAGTTGCCTTGCTTGTAGTGTGAAAGTTATATTTGAGTAATTTTCTAGGATGTAGAGTCCCGTATGTCTTTGGAAAATCTACCATATAGAGGGCTAACTCCTTGCAAGTGTGAAAGCTACACTTGGTTACTTCTTGAGAGTTCCTGCCCATTAAATCTCAGTTGCTATGAAAAGAATTCAAAATTTTGAGATTATGTTCAAAAGAATTAAACGAAAGAAAAAGGAAAAGGGCATGAGGGAAGGGGGAGATTTCTCTTTGAATATTTGACCAATATGTCATAAATCCCCCCTTGAGGACACAACACAAACACGTATGATAAAGAATCTTGTCTTTTATTTCATGTATGAACTAAGGTTATAAAGCTTTAATTGTTGAATTACATGGGATGAGATTCTCCTTCTGTATCTTTGTTAAAGATTGAGAATTGATTTGATTGTCACATGTTCATATCTGTATTACTTGCATCCTTAAAATTTTGTGAAATTCTTTATTGATCTTATGATGTCTTTTTGCCTTATTTTTGTTTTTGTTCAAAATGGAATAAGTGTTTAAAGTCTACAGTTTTTGTGCCAATATTGCTACATTGAGAGAGCATGTTGCCACATGAGTTCTCTTAAGTTCATTCTCTATGATATCTCTTATGCATGTGCTGGCCTGATTTATCAATGTCACGACACTTCACTTGTTGTCCAATGTGCTTACATGACTATGGGAATGTCATCACTTAAATGCTATTCATTTTGATTCATAATTGTTTTTTCTCATGTGTCATCGCATCTGAATTAAAGGTCATTTTTTTATTTTGGTTTTGTTGGTGTGCTTACAATGCTTTTTGGTGTGCTCACATGGAATTTAAGTGTACATACAACACTAAAACTCTAGTTTTCTCTAGGGCTTCTTTATAAATGTAGCGACAACGCATATTTTTCACTTTGAACCAAATTGTGCCACCTGAAACTCTTTGCTCTCAAATTCATTTCGAATTTCACATTGTTATTTCTAACATTTGCTGATTTGTACATAATAGAGCATCAAGAATCTTTCATTGTTGACGTTCTTCTTGCATTAGAATCGAAGAAATGAACGAGAGAGAGAGAGAGTTAGACCGATGAACCTAAACCATCCAATTCCTCATCGGAGAAGACTCAATTAGCCTCGATCTCACCCATTGTTGAGTCACCATCATCAGATTAGCCCTTGACTGAGAGGGTAAAGCAAAAGAAGAAGTCTCAAGTCGTCTCGAAATCATCAAAGAAAGCTTCCAAATCTCCAAAAGGAAGAAGAAAAAGGCAAAGACTATTACCTCTAAACCAGAGGAGTTGGGTAAACGCTTAACCTTTAACACTCCTCTTGTTGAGTCAAGATTTAATGATTTTGTTATGAATAGACCCATTTTATGTGAGTCACATTTTAAACTGGATGATTTTCCAGAAATTAGATCTATTGTGAAAGATAAAAATCAGGAAAAATATGTTTAAAATCCAGTGCATCCCCGTCAAGCATTTGTTTAGGAATTTTATGCCAACTTTAGGAAGAACATTGAAAAGGATTGATTAAAATAAATCGTGTTTACTTTAGAGGTTCTTGGATCGAGTTTACTGTTGACATGATTAGGTCTATGCTGAGTCTTCCTTTTATTGAGAATCCTAATGAGTTGTCTGTGAAGCTTGAGGATCTAGATCAAATGGAACATTACCTATCTGTTGGGTCTGTAACCAAACGGCTTGAGTGTGGCTACCTCCCTTCTAATGTGCTTACATCATTTTACAAAACCTTGTTCAAGATTGCACTGAACAACTGGTCACCGTTGCTTCACAACTCCTCAGTTAGACTAGAAAAAGCACAGTTCATCTATAGGATTTCCAATGGCAAAAAAAATTGATTTAGGGATTGTCATATGTTCCAATATCAAATCTGCTTCCTCAGCCAAAGGAAAATCTTTAGCCTTGCCCTTTCCTTCTTTGATCCATAGGATTGTTGACCACTACAGTCCAAGAAGACAACCAAATGAGACATTTTTGAAGATCAAACTCATTACTGCCAAGACCTTCAAGACTGTGAGCACTACCCCTACCCAAGATATTCCATCATCCTGTTATGGTGGTTCTATCGAAGTTAACACTGGGTAGTCCAGGATTATTGATATTTTGTAGGGTCTAGAAAGAAAAATGGATGAAAAACACAATTAGCTATCTAAGCAAATTGCAAACCTTCACTCCACTTTGCATGCAAAAGTGGATGTTTTTGGAAGAACTGGTGAAAAAGACCAAAGCTCACTTGAATTCATCCCCTGCTGTTGATCCAGATCAAGAGGATAACAAGATGCTAATCAACAAGAGGCTACACAAGTTGTTTTTGTTCTAGCAATTATTCAAGAAGGTGCAAATCAACAAGAAGAAGTTGCAGCATAACAAATCCCTTCAGATATTCAAGCTAATGATGTACCTCTAAAACCCACTATTTTTGAACCTATTGCACCTCCACGTGAAAAGAAGTAAAATACCTTGGCAATAAAGAAGAAACTTCCTGTCGAAAGATCATCTAGGCATCAGAACTTATGAACAAAGAGGGGGAGTAGTTGTTGATGTCTTAACATGGGGAGATTGTGTTAAAATAGGTCCCCTAGAGCCAATCAATTATTGTAAAATTGACTCTGTAATAAATGTTTATTTATCAATAAAAGGCATATTCTACTATATCACGTAAATCATATTATATGTATTGATATATGTCCTTAGGATGGTAGAACCGTGACGAGGGTATCAAGTGTTTCAAATCTTGATAGTGAGAATCCTATGATCACATATGGTGGCCATTCTAGAAACGTTCGTAGCCCCAATATTATTCCAACCAAGGATACAGTTAATATGATAAGGCTATCATAGTGTTGAACGACCTTGTCGAAAGCCGGTGACTGATCTCACTTGTCAAGGTTGTTTGTTGACAACCTGATGCAACGCATGGGTGTTTGCTAGAGGCAAGTTCACTGGACATAACCACCAGAGGATTCCATATGGATGGTAACCCCAATGTCTATGGAATAAATCCTCTAACAGATGGTGGTGCATGTGATCCTTAGACTTGAGATCACCGAAGCACCTTGTGCACCAATTGGTTTAGTTTGACACTAGCCCAATGTAGTTCTATTCAGAGTTATCAATACGGTAGTGATTGGCTACATTGAGAAGTGTATCGAGACTATGGTGGATCGACAAAGGATTCATCACTCCTAGGTATGGGAGAAGTTATCTCACTAGGTAATCTAGTAAATGGCAATGACACTAAATCTGTGGCCACAGTGGGATTGAGTTGATGCTCAATCCAATTTAATATTCTTGTCATTGGTCCAGTAACTGAATACAAACATGTTGAGGATATCTGAGGTTGTCACTATTTTTGTACCTCAGTCTCGATGAGATAACAGTTGATGAAAGGATTTGATTGCACGGTAATCAAACCGTTAACAGATTACAGTTTCATTGAATCCTAATCTATCAGGCGGTCATGATGCCTTGCTAGGGGCCAATCTTGGTTTGTGTAGTGAGACGATTAATCTATACACTGCCGATATGATGAGGAGCATACGGGTCACACACTTAGAAGATAATTTAAGAATCAATTTGTGAGAAGGATATTTTCGTCTTTCAGGACGAAAGGGTATTTTGGTAATCTCACAGTGTAATTAAATTTGCAAAGGTTGTTGCCTGTATTTAATTTTAATATTAAAATTAAATTAGTGAGATTATATTTAAATTATCTATGTATATGTTTAAATGAATTATTATTATTAATTGAATGTTAATATTATTATATATTAATTGATTTTAATTATAATAATAATTAATTAATTAAAATACCATAAAGGGTGTGTTTGGTTGCAAGGGTGAACTAGGGTTGGAGCCCGTGGCTATTCCTAAGTGGAATAGGGTTTTAATTGTTGCACTATATAAGTGCAACTTAAAATTAAAACAAGAGATTTATTTATTCAATTAAAACCTAGCCACCCTATCTCTCTCTCTCTCAAGAAGAAAACTTTTCTTGTTCTTCTTTCTTAATTCTTGAAGCCCTTGATTGTTCTAGCAAAATAATCAAAGCTTCTGCGGATTATCTTCGTGTGGACTTTCGTGAGTGCGATCCTACTTTGGATCGATTGGCAAAAAATCACATGAACAGTAGACGATGAACAGTAACCGTGAACAATAGACAGTAAATAGAAATCGTGAAGTGTTCTTGTCTGAAATCAGAGATATTCGAAGGAGCCTCCAAACGTACGTAAGTATTCTAATCCTTGAATGCATTTACTTTATACATATTTTTGTTTATAAACATGTAAACGATATAATCTATACTTGGATCTAGGCAAAGAAAGGTAATTGATTTATCGATTGAATTTTTTGTTTTCCGTTGCGTATGGTAGATCAATTACTTACGGATTGTTGATGTGGTGGTTGATGTGGTGACATTGAAGAAGAAGAAGAAGCTGATGAAGCTTTATTTATTTATTTATTATTATTATTATAATTTTTTTTTTTTTTGCCTTGATTTCATGTCGAACTGATTTTCATCATCTGTTTTTACTTTGATTTGCAGAACTTTCTTATTATTATCTGCTTATGCTTTGTTTTGAACTAATTGCTTATGCAGTTGTTTCTTTGTGTTTTGTGCAGAGAATTGCACTTTTATGTTTGCTGATTTTTTCTTCCAAGTTTTGTTTATGAACTACATTTGCTAATGTAGTTTTTCTTTTATGTGTAGAGAACAATTCAATCCTTGTTTGTGTGAATTGAACTAACCATTTTTTCTATTTGATTGGTAATCACTTGGAAATGATTTGGTTTAGTTACAAAGGGGGAGTATACTAATTGAGGGGGATTTATTTGATTTAGTTTGATTTAACTTAATGCAAAACTGATTTTTATTGATGATATTGATTGTGTTTTGCTTAAGTTCTCTTAGATGTTTTTGTTTCTAACTTATCTCTATGCCTTGATGATTATGCCTCTTATGAGATATGTTTTTATGTTGTGTTTATCACTTGTCTCTTGTTGATTAATTGAAGTTGTGTTTGAGACAGGTGTGTTTGTGAAAAGATTGTGCTTTGTTCATAAGTTTGACAAAATGGGAGATTGTAAGTATTTTTGTTAAATTATGAATTTAGTGTGGCAACACTGATTTTCTATGTCATAACATCATTTTGTTTATGCACAATCGTTTTATGTTTTTATGGTGTCACCACACTCATTGTCTGTGTGATGACACTTGCCTAGCTAGGTTAACATCATTTTGTTTATGCATAATCGTTTTCTATTTTTCTAGTGTCACCACACTCATTGTCTGTGTGATGACACCTGCCTAGCTAGATTTTTATATACACATGTTGTGTCTCCATTTGATGTTAGGATTTTGTTCTTATCTGAGACATGTGTAAGCGATCTGATGAGACACCCTGCAACAATCACCACAAAACAGCACAAACAACCCAAAATACCAAAGAAAAGAGTTTCACCAAATCAAGGATAAACTGGATTATATTTCTAGAGAATGAAATTTCTATAGAGTCATTGAGGGAGGCCCCTAGCTCCTCGAATTGCTGGGAACTATCTGTTTGCCTAGCTAGATTTTTATATAAACATGTTGTGTCTCCGTTTGATGTTAGGATTTTATTCTTATTTGAGACATGTGTAAGCAATCTGATGAGACACCATGCAACAATCACCACAAAACAGCACAAACAACCTAAAATAGTAGAGAAAAGAGTTTCACCAAATCAAGGATAAACTGGATTATATTTCTAGAAAATGAAATTAGAGAAAGTATCTACACAGTAAGAACTCAAACAGATAGTTCCCAGCAATTCAAGGAGCTGGGGGCCTCCCTTAATGACTCTATAGAAATTATCGTGCCCTTCCCTAAAACTGACCTCATTATATATACTATTTCCTTAACTAAAATATTCCCTCCACTAACAACTTGATTCCTCACAAACACGTGAACAGTAATAACCAATTCTCACAAGAAGTTCCATGTCATTGGTGAGGAAAGATGGAAGTGGCTGGATGGGGACAGAGTTGTGCAGGCTGCGTTTGGGCTGAGAGATATGAAAGACTAGATGAATTTTTGCCGTAGAAGGCAGCTCCAACCTATAAGCAACCTACCCAATCTTCTCCAATATGGGAAAAAGGCCATAAAACCGAGGACTCAGCTTTTCATTCAGCTTTTTGGCCAATGACTTGAAACGATATGGTTGGAGCTTCAAATACACCTAGTCCCCAACTTCAAAACTAACATCCCGACGGCGTAGGTCATCTGTTTCCTTCATCTGTCCTTGAGCAATAGACAAGTTATGTTTCAGCTCATCCAAGATGGAATTTCATCAGCCATTTGCTAGTTTACTTCTTCCACTGATAAAGGGTAATCTGTAAATTTGAGAAGAGTGGGTGGATCACTGTCGTATAAAGCCTTGAAGGGGGTCATTTTAGTAGAGCTATGATAGGTGGTATTGTACCAATATTCTGCCCAAGGCAGCCATTGAGGCCATTGTTTGGGCTGCGAGCTATAGAAACACTGTAAGTAAATTTCCAAATAGCAGTTGACCACCTTCGTCTGGCCATCGGTTTGAGGGTGGTATGTCGAACAAAACTTCAAAGAGGTGCCAACGGCCTTGAACAGTTCTTGCCAAAAGTGACTGACAAAGACCCTATCTCTGTCCCAAACAATTGACTTTGGAAAACCATGGAGCTTTACAATGTCGGAGATAAATACAGCAACGACATCCTTAGCGCTGTAGGGTGGCACAGGGAAATGAAATGGCCATATTTGGTGAGCCTATCCACCACTACCATTATGGTATCTTGCCCTTTTGCTTTGGGTAACCCTCTAATGAAGTCCATGCTAATATCTTCAAAAACCTGGGAGGGAATGGGTCAGGGTTGAAGGAGGCCTACTGGTTTGAGAGCATAATATTTATTTAATTGACAAATGGAGCACCACTGGACATAATCCTGCACATCTTTCTTAATGCCATCCCAAAACACTATATTCATCAGTCTTTTATAGGTTTTGAAAAAACCTAAGTGGCCCCCTCCTGGGTTGCAGTGAAATTCATCTAACAGCTTAGGAATGAACTTCAAATTTTTTTGTAAGACTAACCTATTTTTGTTAAGGAGGCAGCCACGGCGAAGGCCATAATAGGGTCGACTAGAGGCGTCAAAAAGAAGTTCTTGGATGATGACTTAGAGCTTGGGATCTTGTTGTGCTTCAACAATTAAATCATCAAATTCTGAAAATTACACCACCGAAATAACCTCCAATTCAGTCCCCTCTCCTCGTCTAGAAAAGGCATCAGCCACCTGGTTGGAGCTTCTAGGTTGGTAATGGATTTCAAAAGAGAACCCTAGGAGCTTAGAAATCGATTTTTGCTGCTCGGGTGTCTTAACTCGTTGATTTGTCAAAAACTGCAGACTTCGTTGGTCAGTTTTAAGTATTAATTTTCGCCCACTAAGGTAGTGGCTTCATTTGTAGACACCAAACACAATTGCCATCAGTTCCCTTTCGTACACCGATTTTTGTCGGGACTAGCTGGAGAAGGCTTGGCTAAGGAATGCTATAGGGCGTTGATTCTGGACCAGGATAGCTCTTGTACCTTGTTCTGAAGCGCCCGTGTGAACTTCAAATGGAAGGGTAAAATCAGGGACTGCCAAAACAGGGACCAATGTCATTGTTGTTTTAAGGGCTTTAAAAGCTCACTGTGCTTAGTCATTCCATGCAAAAGAGTCCTTTCGCAACAACTGTGTCAAAGGCTACGCGATTAAACCTGTGAGACCATGGGCTATCCCTCAACCACCCCGCCCTTGGGCCATCAGGCAAGGGGCTTTCCCATGCGGCCCACTCATAGGAATATCCCCACCCCTGCAAGTGGGGTTTCTTTCACCTTCCCCACCTCTCGAGCACAAGACCTGCAGGCTAAGTACTTATGACAAGAGAGGTGAGTACCATCAGGCTAGCGCCTTTTTATTGTGAGACCATGGGCTATCCCTCAACTACCCCGCCCTTGGGCCATTGGGCAAGGGGCCTAATGATACTCACCTCTCTTGTCACAAGTACTTAGCCTGTAGGTCTTGTGTTCGAGAGGTGGGGAAGGCGAAAGAAACCCACTTGCAGGGGTGGGGATATTCCTATGAGTGGGCCGCATGGGAAAGCCCCTTGCCCGACGGCCCAAGGGCGGGTTAGTTGAGGGATAGCCCATGGTCTCACAAAACCATAATTCTGTACAAAGCGGTGATAGTAGCCAGCTAGCCCCAAGAATCCCCTTAATCCTTTGATTGTGTGTGGAGTTGGCCAAGACAACATTGATTCAATCTTTTGTGGGTCAGCCTCCACCCCCTTTGATGAAATTAAGTGACCCAAATACTCCAATCTCTGACAGGCAAACAGACACTTCTTGTAATTTACTACTAATTCATGCTTGGTGAGGATTTGAAAGGCTTGTCTCATGTGGAGCAGATGAGTCTTCAAATCAGGGCTGTGAATGAGGATATCATCAAAAAATACGAGTATGAACTTCCTCAAAACCGGTTTAAAGATGATATTCATTAAAGCTTGAAAGGTGGAAAGGGCATCGGTTAATCCAAAGGGCATGACAATTCATAATGCCCTTCGTGAGTCCGAAAGGCTATTTTGGGTACATCCTCCTCCTTAATCCTAATCTGGTGGTAACCTGATTTCAAATCCAACTTCGTAAAAATTGCTGCCCCTGACAGCTCATCCAGCAATTCATCAATTGAGGGGATAGGGAACTTGTCTGGGATAGTGAGGTTATTGAGTGCCCTGTAATCGACACAAAAACGCCAACTACCATCTTTCTTCTTAACCAACAACATAGGGCTAGCAAAGGGATTGGTACTGGGTTGTATAATTCTTGCCACCAGCATCTCACCCACCAACTTTTCTATTTCATTTTTTTTTTTTTTTTTGGGGAATATGAGTATTTGTATGGGAGAGTGTTAGGGGGTTTGGCATTAGTTTCTAAGACTATGGCATGGTCAGTAGGTCTCTTAGGTGGTAGCTTGGTAGGCTATTCAAATAGGTGGCTAAATCCATCTACAACTACAGCAGCTGCAGCATCAATAGGTTCCTCTGTTTCCTCTCCCTTAATGTCGATGGAACAAAATTCAATCACATACCCAGCATCCTCCCTCTATAGAATTTTAGCATTGCTTTAAGTGACACGATCGTCTTGACTAAAGAAGGATCCCCTTGTAAAATTGCCCTATTCCCTTCACTGATAAATGCCATTGTCAGATTTTTCCAATTATCACACACATTGCCCAGTGTACTTAACCAAGAAATTCCCAACACCATATCTACCCCTCCTAATTCAAATGGAAAATTATCCTACCTCAATTCAATCCCTTGTGTCCTCAAATTCACTCTTCTACAAATACCCTCCCCTCTGACCGTAAAGCCATTCCCTATCATAACCCCAAACAATTTCCCTCTCTCAATTACCAGACCTAATTTTCGCACCAAATCATGCGAAATAAAATTGTGGGAAGCCCCACTATCAACCAAAACAATCACCTCCTCCCTTCCAATCATCCCTTTGAGTTTTAGAGTTTTATCTGTGGTTACCCCTACAATTGAATGCATAGATAAAGCCAATGGGTTAACTTCGTTGGAAGCTTCCGAGATGGGTTCAGGGCTGACTTCATCTTTTTCCGTTTTGTTGTTGTCAGTCACTAACAGGATCTGGAGCGACTTGCTCCTGCATCTATGATTCGGCCCAAATTTCTCATCGCAGCAGAAACAGAGCCCTTTGTCTTGCTTGTGCTGCAATTCGACGTCGGACATTCGCCTAAAAGTTTCATTGTGAAAGTTTGGCGTCATGGATTTGGTTGAGCAACTTCTGTCGTGAAATCAATTTGGGAACAAATTCGGACCTAACTTTGGATTTCGCGGTGGATATACCCATGAGTTTGGGCGCCTGGGTTCTAGCCTTGGGGTGACCCGAGTATAAGTGTCTATTCTATTAACTTGGGCCTTAGCAAACCTGGGTCTATTCTTTTCTAGAACCTAGTTTCTTTCCTCCACGCAATGGGCTTGATCCATCAGCGCAAAAAGAGAAGTGGGCGGAGTTAAACGTAATTCAGCTCTTACTTCCTCCTTTAGCCCATTCGTAAAGTGTAACACCCAACATTGAGGTACATGATTTAAATTATGTTGTATAGCCATTAGTTAAATTTTGTTAGAATTATTTTAAGAGAATATGAAGAAAATGCCTTAAACTTGCATTAAGGGTAAAATAGTCTTTTCACTCAAAACTAGTTGTTTTTGTGGGGAGTGAAAAGAGATAGAAAATCATAAAGAATTCAATAAAAGTGAAGGCATTTTGGTAATTGATTAAGGGACAAAGATGGAATTTCTTTCTAAGGGACAAAAATGGAATTTATTTCTAAGGGACAAAGATGGAATTTCTAGGAAAGAGTAAGGGCAAAATGGGAAAGTGATTTTATAAACTAAAATGTTAAGGGTTTGAAACCCTTATTTCGTTCATACCACCCCACACTCCTCCTCCTTTTTCTCTCAAATTTTCATTCACTTTTCCAAGGAATTTGAGGGCTTTTGAGTAGATTTTCATAGGGTTTTGATTCAAGGCATCAAAAGGTAAGGATTCATGCTCTTTATTCATGTTTTATTTGTGTAAAAGTTGAGTTCTTATGAAGTTTATGCTTAGGGTTAAGAGAAAATTTGAATCCAACAAGAGTAGAGAGCTTAGGAGAGACTACTCAAGCAAAAGGTAAGTAAATCCAAACTAAATTGAGATTTAAGAATTTATTTGAGTAGAAATTGAGTATTTATATGTATGTATTATGCTGAGAAATTGAGATGTTATGAGTATGTATCTATGTTGATATGAATTTAATTGGGTTATGAGAAGTGTTGTGATTGTATGATGAGTAGTTGAGTTTGATTGAAGTTGGAGGGAGTTATGAGCAAACCCTATGGGAGTGTTTTGCCTTGACAGGAAATTAGAGTGTATGAGGGAGTTTTCCTCTCATTTTGGATGATTAAAGAGAACAGTAGAGTTATAGATAAATAGGGCTTTGGTATGCACATGAGTTATTTGAGGAAATGCCTAAGTGAAATCTGTCCTGTCACAGCCGTGACTTTCTAAGTGAATTTTGGGCATCTTACGGATTGAACTGGGTTGAGACCAAAAAATCAAAGTTGTAGCCCTGTTTGTAATCTTTAAAACGAGACCAAAATAATTGCAATCCAATGTGTATAACGCAAGTTATGCCCTTTTTAGTGTGACCTGCGCAGAATGACTGTCTTTGATGTACCATTGCATTTGTGCATTTCATAAGTGCATTTAAGTAAGAAATTTTAAGCATGCGCCATCCATATGCATATAATTGTGTATGTGTAGAAACATAAGAAAGAACAAAAAATAAAGAATAAAGACTAAAGAATAAAGAATAAAGAAAGAAAGAATAAAACACTCTAAGAATAAAAAGAAAGGAAGAATAAGCATTAAAGGATTAAAGAGTGTTAAAGAAAAGTAAAGAATAGGTTGGTGTGATGGGGAACCGTGAGTGTTAAAAAGAAATTCCCACATACACGTCACCTTAATTGGGTGGCTGATGAGAATGCAAAATGTCATATTTACCCCCCTTAATGCCTAGTCTTTTATACCTATTTGCTGCCTAAAATGTACTGATTTTTATTCTATTTTGACTTAGGAAGCAAATGGGAGCGTTAATTGCAAAACGGAACTAATTAAGTGAATTCGGACAGTTTTGACGTTGTTTCGTATTTTGGGCATAACTCTCTCATCTGAGCTCCGATTGAGATGATTCAAAATGTTGTAGAACGCTAAGAAATATATCTACAACTTTTATCTTTTGAGTTTGGATAGATAATTGCTGAATCAAGGTTGTAATTGGGCTTGAAGTTGACGCATCTGCACTGCCGATGTTCTGGAACATTCTGCCTTGTAATGCAAGTCCAAGAGGCAGTTTATTATCGGAAGGTTTGAAGACATGTGGCACACGAGTTACAGCTGGACAAATCACTTTCCTATTTTTATTTTTAAGACTTTATTGTATTTTCAATTAATTAGAATCAGATTAGGATAATTGATTTTAGGAGATTGAGTTGGATTCAAACACTTGAATTAGATTTTTGATTAGGGAGATCAGATTAGTTTTTGGGGGACACACGCCTCTCTCTGGTCTCTCTAAACTTTTCCTCTGTAATTCGGTGATGGCCATGAGAGGCTGATTTTGATAACTTGGTCGAAGTAAACGGAAGCCTCGGAATCGATAAACTGTGAGATCTAATATATTTTTCTTTGTGTTCAATTTTCGTGTTTGAGTATTGGATGTTTTTCTATGCCTAATTTTATGATTGTTTCGTTTAATTACTAGGGAGGCCTACTAGTTTATTAATTGTCGCAATCTACTGCTAAGTTAGATATCAAATCCGTAATTGTTTGATCCCTCCAACTTGCGAAGCAATTAGGGTTAGTAATTTGCTGCGTCGGGAATTAATAACCTTACGAAGAACATTCAACTAAATTAAATACAACCGCTTGTGTTTGTGTTGTTTAGCTTCATCGATCTCTCTAATTCTTAAGGCTGCCACTAGATTAAATCTTGAGCGCTTGTCTAGGGTTGTTTAGGGGTAAGATTAATTAGGATCGCTTGTTTCCTGATTAATTACAATTAAGGAGAGATAGGAAATTAGTTCCAACGGTGAATATTCAATGTGTGAATTGATTATCTTCGCGTCAATGATCAGTTGTAAGATTCCGATGGTGGATGTTGACGGAGACCAAGTTCCGTCATTTTAATTGATTTCGATTTGAGTTGTTTTCTTTTCCTGGAAACGTTTTCTGTTTTTACAAAAAAACCCCAGCCTTGTTCACATAACAGCAAATTCAGTTAGACACTCTTCGTGGGATCGACCCTAACTTACACTACTACGTGTATTTTTAGGTTTTAATTATGGGTGCCTACGACAGCACGCCAGTGGCATAAGAAGAAAAAGAATTATACAACCTGTAAGAGTGTATGTGGATGAGGGTTGTACCAAGAAGAATTCCTACATGCACGTCACCTTAATTGAGTGGCCTAAGAAGAAAGAAGAATTTGTATGGTCCGCAAGAGTGCATGTAGATGAGGACTGTACTCACTCACATGGCCAAGGTTCCGAATCCATACATCAACCAAGTCCGATCAGCAAAGAATAAGAAAAAAAAGAATGAGAAAAGAAAAGAAATAGAACAAGAAAATAGAGATAAGAAAGAAAAAGCATTTTTGTGCATTATTGCATATGCATTTTATTCATGTACATTGCCATGAATTTCATCATGGTTAGGAAGAATAGAAAGAATAAGAAAGAAAGAATAAGAAAGAAAGAATAGAGGAGAAGTAGAAAGAAAGAAAAGAACAGCGAGAGTAAGAAACAGAGAAAGAAAAAGAAGAGAAAGAGTAGAATAAGGAAAGAATCAAAGAGTGATGCACGGGGATAGCGGAGTAGAGGATTTACTTCCTGAGCATTTTTGTACTCACCCCGTTGCTTTCCATGTTTTTGCAGGAAATAGGTGAGGATGCGGTCGGATGGACGTCAGCAAGCGGAGAGACATGGCTACACTGTCCACCATTTTCATAGTTTTTGTATATGTTATTTTTGTATTGTGTAAAGAATGTATATATTAAGTAAAGAAAAAAACTTGGGCTCAACTACTTTTTAGTCAATATATATGTATTTTTATTAAGTATATTTTATAAGCATATTAGTAGAAAGAAGTCATTACATAAAGACCCCATCAGGAGATCTTCTCCTACCTCGCGTAAAGGAGTCGCGTGAGCTTCAAAGCTCTCCCTATATTTTGTTACTGTACCAGTCTGCTTCAACGCTACAAGAGCTTCATAAGTTGATCCTTTAAACGACGGTCTGAATCTCTCAACCACGGCGGTCTTAAAATCTTTCCAAGAACTAATTGGTGCCCTGGACTCCACCCACTGATACCAGTTCAAGGCACAACCCTCCATACACACGGCGACCGCTGCCACCTTTTCTCCCTCTTCGTATTGGTTCACCAAGAAAAATCAGTCAGCTCTGAATGTCCAATCATAAGGATCTTTCCCGTTGAATATTGGTAGCTGGTGTGTTGTCATAGGCAACCAAGATTAAAAACCTTCCTAACCTAACTACTGAACTGTAAATAGGGTAAGCAAGGGTCGATCCCACGAAGAGTGTCTAGCTGAATTTTCGATGATGTGAATAAGGCTGGGGGGTTTTGAGTGAAACAGAAAATAATCTTGGCCAAAAACAAAAACAAAAGCAATTCAATTCGAAATCATTTTAATATAACGAAACTTGGTCTCCGTCAACATCTACCATTGGAATCTTACAACTGATCATTGATGCAAAAGTAAATCAATTCTTACTTTGAATATTCACCGTTGGAACTATTTTCCTATCTCTCCTTAATTGTAATTAATTAGGAAACAAGCGATCTTAATTAATCTTACCATTAAACAACCTTAGACAAGCGCTAAAGATTTAATCTAATGGCAGCCTTAAGAATTAGAGAGATCGATAAAGCTAAACAACACAAACTCAAGTGGTTGTATTTAATTTAGTCAAGTGTTCCTCTTAAGATTACTAATTCTTGACGCAACAAATTAATAACCCTAATTGCTTCACAAGTTAGAGGGATCAAACAATTATGAATTTGATGTCTAACTTAGCAGTAAATTGTAACAAATAATAACCTAGTAGGCCTCCTAGCAATTAAATGAAACAATCATGAAAATAAGCATAGAAGAACATCCAATACTCAAAGAATAAAATTGAACACTGAAATAAAAGGTATTAGATCTCACAGTTATTGATTCCTAGGCCTCTGTTTCCTTCGACCAAGTTATAAAAATTAGCATCCCATGGCCATCACGAAAATTCTTAAGGAAAAGTTACAGAGAAGACAAGAGAGAGGCGTGTCCCCCCAAACCTAATCTGATCTCCTTAAAAAAAATCCAGTTCAAGTATTTGAATTCCACTAAATCTCCTAAAAGAAATATTCTAATATCCTAAAAAATAACATTAATCCTAATTTGATTCTAATTAATTGAAAATAAGATAAAGTCCTAGAATAAAATAGGAAAGTGGTGATTCTGAGCTATAACTTGCGTGCCATATGTCTTCAAATCTTCCAATAATAAACTGCCCAATTGATTTGCATGACAAGGCAAAATGTTCCAGAACATCAGTAGTGCAGGTACGTCAAATTGAAGCCCGATTAAAACCTTGATGCAGCGAGTATCTCTCCAAACTCAAAACATGAAAGTTGTAGATATCTTTCTTAGTGTTCCACATCATTTTGAATCATCTAAATCGGAGCTCGGATGAGAGAGTTATACCCAGATTATGAAACAATGTCGAAACTGTCTGAATTCACTTAATTAGTTATATTTTGCAATTAACACCTCCATTTGCATCCTAAATCAAAATAGAGTAATGATGAGTACAATTAGGCAACAAATACGTATAAAAGACTAAACATTAAGGGGGGTAAATATGACATTTTGCATTCCCATCAATAGCTCCAACTTCTTCCCCTTCCTTTCATCTTTCGAATTCTCTACTTCCTTGTTCCTACGACCAACGCAACAAACCACCACACACTCCCCCCCCCCCAACCCCTAACCAGCGTGCTGTCACCACTGTTGGAGTGCTCAGAGTGGGATGTTTTTCCCTTATCGCAGCTTAGATTTGCATCCCTTTCTTCCTTCAACCTCATCCATTCGCGAAGCTCAAGGAGGTAGCCTTTGATGCTCCCTAGCACTTCCTTCACATTTCCCATTTCCTTCTCTACGTTCCCCATTTCCTTTTCCAAACCTTCTACTATGTTCTCCATCTTCGATTTAACCATCACCCAGTCAAGGCTCTGATACCAATTTGATGAGACACCCTGCAACAATCACCACAAAACAGCATAAACAAACCAAAATAGCAGAGAAAAGAGTTTCACCAAATCAAGGATAAACTGGATTATATTTCTAGAGAATGAAATTAGAGAAAGTAACTACACAGTAAGAACTCAAACAGATAGTTCCCAGCAATTCAAGGAGATGGGAGCCTCCCTCAATGACTCTATAGAAATTATCGTGCCCTTCCCTACAACTGACCTCACTATATACACTATTTCCTTAACTAAAATATTCCCTCCACTAACAACTTGATTCCTCACAAACATGTGAACAGTAATAACCAATTCTCACAACAAACATGCACCTCACAGTCCCAACGACTTACTACCCTTTATGCCCTTTGTATTGATAGACATTTTTAATTGGAGGTCTATCACGAACCTAGTACACTTGAAATTAGCTCATTATGTGGATCAGAAAATTCCTTTTGCTTTATTGTGGTCCATAGAAAGTTTGGTGAAAATTTTTCCAAAATGGCTAAACACAAAAAAGCATGTTGGCTAGTTGTTCCCTTGCATTGGTGTGCTTGTTTCTTTATATTCGTCTTCTCCAATGCATTTTATTTCAAGCCTGAATCTACCTCTAAAAGTTCTCTACATATTCTTTGAGGTTTCTTTTGTTTTGAATCAGGTTTCATATGCTTTAGGTAGGCTTACAAATACCTTATTATGTTGCGTTGTTCACAGGTAGAACATGGGTATTCCATAGATGATGCTTGATGGGATTTCAAGCTAACAAAGCTGAAGTGCATCTTTGGGGTTGAACCTTGAGAGGAGCTCAAGGGTGGTGGTCTCGTGGAGTGAAGCTAGCGTGGTAGTTCGAAGTTCAACCAAAAGGTGAAGTTTGAAGCATTGTCATAACAGGGAGTGTTCACTACAAGAAAAAAACCCTTCCTTGACAGGTATTACCTGTCAAGAAGGGAGTACAATGACAATTTTTGAACTGTCATTGTAGCCCCTATCAAGGAAGGGTCATGACAGTTTTCGAACTGTCAAGGACCTCTTAACAGATCCTTGATAGTTCGATAATTGTCAAGGATTTAGCAGAATTTTAACCAAATCCTTGATAGTTAGCTAAATCCTTGACAGTTATCGAACCGTCAAGGATTTAGCCGAATTTTCAAGGATTTTTTTTTTTTTTTTGAATTTTAGCCAAATTGTTGACAGTCTTCACACTGTCAAGATTTCTTTTGTTATTTTTTTTAAATAAGTAAAATTTCTTTATTATTACGAATTAAATTATAGAATAATCGAATAAAATGCTTCATAATATTTATCCTTCCAACAATTATCACCATTTAATAGTATATAATGAGACATCAAACAATTGATCGAATGGTACATATATTACTGTTACTCTGAGTAAACAAAATTGAACAACAATATAAAAAAACACTTACATTGTTTTTCAATAATGTCAACTCATTCTCAACTATATCTCTCATATATCTCTTTTGTTTTGAATCAGGTTTCATATGCTTTAGGTAGGCTGACAAATACATTGTTATGTTGTGTTGTTCATGGGTGGAACGTGGGTATTCCATAGATGATGCTTGATGGGATTTCAAGCTAACAAAGCTGAAATGCGTCTTTGGGTTGAACCTTGAGAGGAGCTCAAGGGTGACCAGGTGGTCTCGTAGACTGAAACTAGTGTGGTAGTTCGAAGTTCGACCAAAGGGTGAAGTTTGAAGCATTGTCATAACAGAGTGTTCACTACAAGAAAAAAAAAAAGGGGTACAATGACAATTTTTGAACTGTCATTGTAACCCTTATCAAAGAAAGGTCATGACAATTTTCGAACTGTCAAAGACCTCTTGACAGATTCTTGACAGTTCAATAAATATTAAGGATTTAACAAAATTTTAACCAAATCCTTGACAATTGCTGAATTGTCAAAGATTTAGCCGAATTTTCAAGGATATTTTTTTGTTTTTTTTAAATTTTAGTCAAATTGTTGATAGTCTTTCACACTATCAAGATTTCTTTTGTTATTTTTTTTTAAATTAGTAAAATTTCTTTAATTACGAATTAAATTATAGAATAGTCGAATGAAATGCTTCATAATATTTATCCTTCCAACAATTATCACCATTTAACAATATATAATGAGACATCAAACAATTGATCGAATGGTACATATATTACTGTTGCTCTGAGTAAACAAAATTGAACAACAATATAGGGTGCGTTTGGTTTAATATTTTAAAACTTTGTGAAAAAGCCCTTAGGATTACTGGTTATTAGAACAACAATATAAATTTTACAATATTGCATAAACAACAATGAAAAGTAATCAATTTAGTAATGAAAAGTTTGATACATAGTTTTTGCCCTCATTGGCCTTTAACATCACTAAAACAACAATAACTAAAAAAGTTTGATACATACATCACCCATTCTCCTCTAACTTCATCTTCGTATATTTCTTTCCCCATGAACTATAAAAGTAAACACAATAAGACTAATCAACAAATATCTTATTATTCAAAAAATAAATAAATAAATAAATAACACTTACATTGTTTTTCAGTAATGTCAACCCATTCTCAACTATATCTCTCATGTATCTCATTATATAAAACCCACATTCAACGCTTCCTGATCGAATGGGTCTTTACACAAAATTAATTCAAAAGTAAGCATTAATATTCAAAAGATAAAACAATATTATAATTGAATTGGTTCCCACCACCAATGATACTTTCACAAGGTAGTACATAGCATAATTTTCAATGTCATTAAATCTATATTGTACTCTTGAACACATAAAATTCTATTTCAAGCCATAAATATGCTTTCAAAGAAAAGCCAAATCATACTGAGAGAACTTTATGTTCTTCTTAAGTAGAAGTTGTCTCTTCTTGATCAACTAGCAAAAATGTTGAGGCTCAGTCCTCTGTGCACGTGACATATCAACCAAGGAAAAACTACGACCAAGATGAGACAACCAACAACGTAATTGTATTTAAGACAGCGCGAGCAGGGATAGACAGTATGCTGAAAATTAGTCATTGATAAATTCACTCTTGCTTTACACATCTCCAATTTTATATCAAAGAAATCATATGAATTGCAATGTTAAATATGAAGTGAGTTCTAAGAGATTCTTTCCCTTATCCAATATGAGGTATTCACTCTTTTTTGTTACATTTCATCAAAGAGATCATCAGAGTATCATATTGCTGAGTTGTAACTTAAACACATACCTTTTTGGTTTATCCTATTAGAATAGCATGAGTAAAGTTTTGGGAAAGTGAAACTGATAAAAAACCCTGCCCAAATTCGCACCAACAAGAACATTTGCATCAGGACCTAAAAACATTGAGAACCGCAAATTATGAGATGGGTATTAGTATTGTAGTGATCATGCCAAGATCAAAAAGCCTCAGCATTGTTATAATATGGCCATACTCAGCTCCTAGAAGCAAAAATGGAACTACCTGTAACCAGAAGCATCACAAAGCTCATAAAAGAAGCAAATTATAGGCATGTTAGAGTCTTTAAACGCATGAACAGTGATATTTGTTCTTACTTTGAGGGTCTTTGATGGCTCTCCTGAGAAAAGCTCTCTTGTCTTTGAAACTGCAAGGGTGGTGGCTGGAAGAATTAGTCTACCGAATCTCAAAATGTCCTCTTCTTTGAACTTAAACTCACACTTCTTTTCATCATTATTTCTGTAAATTTCCCAATTCCAAAACTCAGAAGAAAAACAGAAGAGAATGTATGGGAAGATAACATGATAAGACAAATTGGATTTGAATTTGAGAAGAATGAAGCACCCAAGAACAGAAGACCAAGTTGCGAATTCGCTGAAAAGATGCTTATGTCATGGAAGTGGAAAGATTTAGATATCTAATTAATCAAAACACAAAACAGAATGTAAATGAAAAGACAGTAGAGAGAATAAGAAATACACACCTAAAGCTAACTCCTTTTGTAAAACAAGAAGACAAGAAACATAAACAGCCCAGACCAAATCAAAGGCTCGACTTTGCAACATCTCTCCACGTTATCAAATCAGCAAACAAATGCCCGATTCGATCAAGATTCCCGTGACCACCCTCATCCATTTCTAAATCCACCACATCACCATCAAACCAATCATAAATAAACACAGAATAAAAAGTAAAAATAAAGAATATCAAGGAATAAATATTTAAGAGACTACATGAAGAAACAAGAAAAGCCATAAAAACATTGTAAACCTATTGATGGCACGCTTCCTATTACGGGACCTAAAACAACATCTCGCCCCATGAAACATGCAGTCAACAGAGAAAGAAAACACTATACCAAGGAATTATTAGAGCGTACTAGTCTCCAAGAAAATTGACCAAATTTGCAATAAGCCCAAAATATTTGAAATAGGAAATAAAAGAGCTACATGAAACAGTATCATACACATGCTTCCTACTTAAGCACCTGATTGTCCCAACTGCATAATAGTAGCAGCAGCAAAACAAACACAAATACATTTTTCAACCAAAATTGAAAAGAAAATCATTCACACCAAAAACATAAAAGCATGAATTAACTTTTTCTAAGCAAAACCAAACACTGACCAGTATAATCAACTTACCTTCTTGTAAACCTCCAAGGCAGTCTTATTCTCATCTGTCATGGCATCCCCCCAACTGTGGGAGGACAGGTGGTAACACCTCCATTCCCAGTCCCAAGCTGCGATTCCCAGGAAATGCTAGCCGATCCTGTAGCCAGCGATTTTTGAACTGGTGCATGAATGAGAACCTTGAATCAAGCCGTATTGTGAGCCTTTCTTCAATTGACAGCCCCATTTTGGCTTCTCTATGCATTGTCATCTCTCTTTCCATCATCAACTCCCCCCTCACCTCCTCTTCAAGCATTCGCCGACGTATTTTTTCTTCAGCAATTATTTCTTGCCTGATTCTGTCCTTCTCAATCTCACACTGGATAGTGTAAAAATCTCACGTGATAATGTGATAATGTCAGGTGGCAGAAGACAAAGAAATAATTAGGGTTTACGGGATCTGATTGAGTGGAAGAGATTTGGGCGAGAATGGGTTTTTGGCGGAAGAAATGGGTTTTTTCTTACCCTAGGTTTGACTTAATGGAAAATGTGTTTTTCGTGAGACTTGGTGCTTTTGGCGGAAACCAATTTGCCTTGGCGAAAATTTGGCGGCCTCAGTGCAAATTTCAGTTTTTGTTTTTTTTTTCAACTTAATCCTTCCCAGTTAAACACTATCAAAGTATCAATGATTAAGATTATAACCGTTAAAGAATGAATTTTATTTTTACAAAATACTTGAAAGTTAAAAATGGTCAAAGATTAAGACCATAACAGTCAAGGAATGAAATTGTACAACTTCATTTTTACAAAATTTTTTACAGTTAAGGATTTAGTAAAACAGTAAAGGATTATCTCAAATCCTTGACAGTTCATAAACGGTTAAGAATTTGGCAAGGATTAAATTTCTTGACCATTTTTTAGAACGGTCAAGAAATTCTGTCAAATTGTCTACTTTTTTCTTGTAGTGATTGTGCAACTGATGTTTAACTTTACCTTTGTAATTGAACTATAAATATTTACTATAGTTGGTTAGTTTTATCAGAACGTGGTCCCATGGATGTAAACAAGTTGTCAAACCATATAAAAATGTGTTGTGTGCTTTATTTTTTGTGTTTGATGCATTGTTTATATTGATGTTAAAAAGCCAACACAAAACGCACAACCGAACATGCTAACCCATGCTGTCTAAATCTAATCAACTTGGTAATGGTAAAGTAATTAAAACTTTTAAGAATTAAGTTTCCTGTAAACTTGTTTTAGAGCAAGAGAAAATTGTTTGAAAAATTAAAAGAATGAAGAGATAGCTTCCATATCTAAAATATTTCCCCTCTAAATTATTATTATTTTTTTAACCACACAGATGGCAAAATTAAGAAAGAAAGTAGTGCAATTTCGTACAGGAACAGCTCTCGTTTTTGAGCTCTTATTAATTTCTAATTTTTTTCTGCATTCTACAACAAAACCTTTGGAGTATGGAGCACTTGCTTTAATTTATTGTCCTCGTACAGAAGGCAGAGAATCCCCAAGTAAAAAGGATGAAAAGAGTGCTAGTGATTCACTTGGTTTGAAGCACGGCACTGCATGGCCCGCCCCTCTAAATGTCGCAAATGTAAGCCCCGCATATTCTTGATACCAACCGCTTACCTGATCCAAAAATAATCCACTGACATCAATAAAACTAAATCTGAATACTAATTCATGTTTTGGTTCATATATCATTGTCATTAATTTTTGGCTATCAAATTAACCTGCTTCTGGTGATACCATGGCCTCCAGGATTTGGTGATGGGGAGTCGCAGAGAATTTAAGCTGTATCTTGTGGATAGTACAGGAACTCTTCCATCTGTGTCGCCACTGAACCAACAAAAACAAAGCAATTATGTCAATTAGCTTTGTATTATATTTTATCACAAGATTTTTCTAAAAAAAATTAAAATTGATGTGAAGAAGGGAATGTTTACCTGTAAACCCATATATTAAGTCCCGCTTGGATAAGCTTTGTGTATATAGGGAGAACAGATGGAGTCGAATATGACCACTTATGAAATAAAGTATAACTTCATCCACAAAAGTATAATAAAAAGCTCAGTTAGCATAATTGAATACATGGTTGAATAATTCATAAATCATCTAGGCACTAATTACTTGCAGATGCTCCAGTTCCTCAGCTGATGACCATCACTAACATGTAAGGCCTTTTGAACATCCAGTCTGTTGTAGAAAGCTTTTGCATAATCATCCAGGCATGGATCGTAACCACCAAGGATCCTAGGCATCTGCAGAAAACACAATCCATGAGTATCAATAGTAAAAGTTCAAGGGAGGCTAAATTTGGAGAATTAATATGAAGATTTGCTTACCGTGTTAGAAGTACGGGACATCATAACTTGAAATGATTTGTCATCTGAATCCACCGAATTGCTGAAGCAAACTGAGGTGTAGAGGCTATAGATATCAATCTCCTTGTATTGTTTGAGTACTTCATCCACCGCTTCACAACAATCATCGTTGCTCCATGTATTATTGCTGTCAAAATCACAGCTTCTTCTGATTATTCCGTGTGTTTCATCTGAAATCACCGCGTGGCTCCAAGCATAATCCACCAGACCTTTCCAGTCCTCAGCAAAAGATGTTTCAGGATTTCCCAACTGTATATAAACAGTTAATTAGCACTGTTTTTTACTGAATTCATAAACATACGGTAGCACTGTTTTTAGATTTTTTTTTCAACATACCAAAATACCCTTGAGATCAATATGAAGGGAAGGGTCATTGTTCTTGTCATTGATAAGCTCAGCTAGCTGTGGGACATATTTTCCTGTAAATATACATACATTATATAGATGGCAATTCAATAATCAATATAATTGAAAACAAAAAGGTTGCTAAGGTTGAATATATTATATACCTGCATAGCTCTCCCCGGCAATGTAAAAGGTTCTCTTTCTGTATGATGGGAACTTCAGGAACCACTTGTGCAGAAAGGTATAAGCATCATTTGCTAAAAAAAATTGCAAAACATTAGATTCAAAATTTTAATTTATCTCATCAGAGAAAGGACAGTAGTTTCATACATAGTCTGCGCATAGCTCACCTGTTAAGTCATCTCCCAGATTATGGTAATCACTAATTGTATTGGAGTAAGAAAAACCAACTCCAATTGGTGACTCCAAGAATATCATGTTGGCTTCTGCATCATCATGGACATTATTAGGAATTATTGTTAATACAATCTAATAATTATTATATGCTAAGCATCACTGATCTTGTAATTGGGAACAATAATCAAGAGCATAGATGCACTATTCTTTATGCCGTGTGAAAAATCTAAAAAAAATAAATAAATAGCTAATACCTTTATTCCATGAATAAGGATTAAATTTAAGTCCTTGCCCGTCAGTGTCCACTATAAAAGGACCAATCTCCTGTGTTGCTCCATATCCCACAGAAGAACACCCGGGACCTGAAACATAAAAAATCTTGTCACCTTAGAAGACAACATTGAATATAAGAAATTAACTATTATCATGAGCAATTGAATGAGATTTAGTTGGATGCCTTGCAAATTATTAAAAATAAAATGGCATCGATTAAGAGTTAAGGAAAAGGGATGATCATATACATCCTTAAAGGACACCATTAATTAATTTTTTTATTAGCAAAAGTGTGTCCATATAGAGTGGTAGGTTCGCTCTAGGGAACGGCCAATATTGAAATCAATAGTGAGCAATTTGTAGTTGGTATTCTCTCTTCCCTATTGGTTAGATCAGAATACGAATGGCATAAAAAATAGTGGAAGGTGCTTGTTTTAGAAAACCCTACAACATGTTAAATCAAAATTTCTTCAATCCAGTCACATAATTCCGGCAAAAGCTCCTCCAATAGACGTCAATTTCTTTTTTCCGGTCAATCCCCAAAAGAAGTTTGTAACAAGCTTTAAACGTCATGAATATCCAAATAATTAAAAACGATCATAATATGTAAGCTTTTACCTCCATTAAGCCACAGCACCAATGGTTTTTCTTCAGGGCGAGTCGTGGCCTCATAGAACCAGTAAAAGAGAGCTCTTCCATTCTTTTCATTCACAGTGACATAGCCAGCATAGTGGCGGAAGTCCACATCGGGCTGACCAGGCAAGTTAGTTACAAGATCACGATCCCCATTTTCCAACGAGTTCATTGATGGCTTCCCACTGTCCCCTCGCCAACGTCTACCCAGAACTGGAGGCTCAGCCGCCGCGGATACTAGAATGTTAAGTAGCAAAGAAACATGCACTGTTGCCTTCAATGCAAAATCCATACTGAAACAAGAAACCGTATATGGCTGAACACAGCCTTAATTTTCAATACAAAACAGGATGGAATTCAAGAAACATCACTTGTGTATTTATACTCATTGCAGAGTAATTAATTAAGATAAAATTAGAATATTATTGAGAGGTATTGGTAAAAGCTCCTACGTGGCACCTTGATTTCGATCGGTTGGCAACTTTATGGCATCTGACATGGATATTAGGCAGCTTGTAGACAATTCTTGCATGAACATTAAGGCTTGGTGGAGCCTCCAATTGCGATAATTGTTGTTGATTCATAGTCACATGAACTACGTTGCTCATTCATATTAATCTCTATATTATATTTTGATTACTATCTATATCATGATCATGTGCCATACATATTTTCTTGATTCTTGGTTGATCATATATTTTTTAAATTCCATATCTAGATAAATTATGGACATAAAGTCGAACAGATTGCTTAATTTGGGCTTATTTTAAAGATTTTTTTATTACTAATGGGGAAATAAGAAGAGAACCAACCGACTAAGGAAGCATTTAAAATGAAAGAGAATAAATATATATATATATATAACCTGATAACCATATATCTAATCAAATATATTTAAGGCAGAGGTTCAGAATTTTGGTAAAAAAGTTGGAAGAATCTGATTTGATTTGACCATGTTGATATGTTCTTCTATTTTTTAAATGAACTTGGGTTCCATTTTGCCAGTCATATATTGAATACAAATGCAATAAAGTTTGATTTCTAAAGATACTAGTTTAGTTAGCATGTGGCCTTTTGAATTTATGTCAGCAAGTAAAAATGTTGAAATATAAAGGAAATGCGCACCCTTATCAATGTAATATTAAGTAAAGAATATATATATATATATATATATATATATATATATATATATATATATATATATATATATATATATTAAGTAAAGAATATTTATTGATCAAGTAATTACCAAAGATAATATATTATGTGCTTGCTAACGTAGAACCCTAAATTTACATGTCTTTGGTAATTATTAGATTTAGCGTATATCTCAATAGACAAATGGACAAATCTATTACTAGTTATAGCTATTAAGATAACGTGCACCATTCATAAAACATAAAGGCACTCGTGATCAATTTAAAATGAATATAAGGAGGTGGTTTTTTTATCTAAAAGCTGAATACCTGGTACCCGTCAGTCAATTTTTTCGAATTGGAGGATAATTAGTGAGATCTACAAAAATACATTATCTAATTGGAATGCCCTGAAATCTCGAATAACTAGGGCCGACATCACTATCCTGAACTAAAGACAATTACATCATTTGATTTGAATCATCAAATCTACTATTACAAAGTCCACCATCCGAAATTCCACAGAAATATTTTCCATGATTATAAGAAGAAAGGTTGAACAAGGTGCAACACATGGCGATAATTTTGTAGAGATTGACCATAATGTGGACAGTCAATTGTCAATGTCAATATATAAAGTTACAAGGTGGGAAGGCAATATTAATTGTGGGTATATATTCGAAATTGGTGGCTCCGCTATAATATACAAAAAGGAAACTGTTTTTAGGAATCTCATCATCACAAAGTTGAAAGATGGAGTTTTGTGGCGAACCTTGTGGGTTGTGACAATCTGATGACCTCCAGAAAAGGTTATCAAATGCTAAAACAAACAAACCCAACCAACTTGGTTGTTGAACAATGACTTGGATTCCAGCTTTAATAGTTGAACAATGAATTGGAAATCGCCTATTCATCATTCAGTATATTTATTAGTTATTTCTATTTGGATTATTTTACTTATATCTTTAAACTAAAATATTCTTCTCAATAATTAACCAGAACATATTTGATATCTTGATAGAAAGGAATTCTTTCGTTTCCTATAAGCTGATGTTAAGAGAAGCTTAGTTTAGTTCATTTCTTACTGGATATAATATGCGCGAACTTATCTAACATCAATACATCATTTATGTTTACTCTAGAATATGAATATCTTCCTTGCAGTTGATTGCTAGAGTCATATGATGCTTTATTTAATTAGTTTTAAAGATTATTATTATACATATAATTAAACATGTTAATTATATGTATATTAATATTTATCTAGTTATGAAGATGGTGGGTACGTCTTGGTAGGGTACAATGTATGGGCATTATCATGACGAAATTAATCGGTTCTTGTGGACCGTAGATGTCACTTGGATGATCCAGGATTTTTAGACAATATAAAGGGAATGAAAAATAAAATTAAAAAATTAAAAATTAAGGAAAGAAAGAAAGAAAAAAGTTCTTCTTGTCTCCATTCACATGTTATAGTATTCTCTTAGTGACTAAGACTATGCTCTAAAGTATCAATATGCGTCACCGTTTTAGCACCAGAAAATAAAAATTGCACTCAACTGGGAAACTGCCCACCACATCTTTCTTGTCTTCAACAAAACAAACTTTGTATTGGCCAATAGATTTCCACCCATTCACTTAGTTAACTCCTTAGGTAATTCCTTTTAGTGTTTGATTCACTGCCACTAAGTAGGATTCTCTACAATTTTAATGATAGAACTTAAGTAAAGTGCAAAATTTATATATCTACGTGCCAATATTTGTTAGGATATAGCTTAATATTTAATATATAGTTTACATTTCATCTTCTGAGTAACACAGCAAGTCCATGTTCGATTTCTGACTTTGGTGCTCCATTTTGGTTGTTGCGCAATTCATCTGAACTGCAAGGAGACACGTTAGCTTATGTGACAAATCGAGCATCAAGGCTTTACTGTGTAGCTTTTTGTGACAAGACAAAACTTACTGAAATGTGATAAACTCCATCTTCCTCATCTTCAACTCTTTTCACTTTTGTACTTTAATTGGTAAGAAAGTATCAAGTCAATAACATGATCATTAGAATTAAGATAGAGCGCACCACTAAAAAAATCTGCAAATGAAGAGTCAAAGTATCAAATCAGCTTCAATTCACCAGTAGAAAAGTTCCATGCAGCCAAATAGTAGAGGAATCTCAGTACAGTTTTTCCGTCATCCGTCGTCGGCCTTGAATTTCAGGTTCAGGCGTACGAGGGTTCGCATCTCCACGGGGGAATATTGAATCACGGGATTATTAATCTAACATGTTACTCGATCCATTAATATTTCAATTAGATGTATACTAATACCCCTTATAATTGAGAAATAATTAAGTGCTCCTGGAACATAAATTGATAACTGTTAGAATTCATTAATCCCAGAAAAAGTGTATATCAGTGAGACGTCACAGAAGATGCCTCTGGAATAAACATATATAATACACTGAATGGATAGGCCTTAAAAAGAATGTGACATGCCGTTGTCGTAAAATCTCGTTATTAATTAGGGTCATTTGTTCTGATAAATCTAGGTATTTAAAAATAATTAAATTTTCCATGGAATTTTCCTAGAGTGGTCTATGTTAAAAAGCATATGTATGCTAACTAAACTTTTGAATGTATTCCAACTATAAAAAACACACGGTTAAAGTACCAATACATGATTAAAGCAAAGAGAAATAGCATTATTCCATGTCTAACGAATGATGCAAAACATCGTCACTTAAGTGCAACTAAGGAATCCAAAATGCCACAGTTACAAGGATAATTAACCAAATTATTATCTACTCATCCGCTATTGGGAATTGAAGAAATAAAGAAAGAGCAACGACAAAGAGCAACGACTTGATCGATATTCTTGTTGTCTTATTTTCCTTGGTAGAGAAGAAACTTATCTTAATTCCATTGAAGAAAGAAAGAAAAGGCATAATTAATGACTCACATTCAAAATCTCTGTTAGAAGTTGGAACGAATAATCCATATCCATATATATTTATCTTAAACCTAATAATTGCTCAAATTAATTAATTATTCATCAAATAATATAAAACCCTCTGGATGGAACATATAAGGATTATGGTTAAACTATATTAATATAATGATAAGTGGTTCAGCCATTCATATCCATTTAATCTATAATCCATAATTTGCCAAGAAGGCACTTACAAGAGTCAAGAGGATCAGAGACATTGGCGTTTGTATGTTTTTCAGTGGAAGTTGTCTGACCAATCGGAGGCATGAAAAGACACATTAGCATGTGGAACACACTGTGAATAAATTCCGCATTGACCAGAAACCAGATTCTGATAAGCCTCATCTCATCACCTTGATTGATCTTTGCTTATGTTTATCCTTTGAAAAATTTGCACCTACTGATTGAACCTATGACCTTTAAATTGAAATAAAGAGCACCGAATTTTCGAAGTTCCTTCTCGTTTTGGTGGGTGCAAGAATTATCATCTTCGTTTTGAATTAGGTACTTCATCAAGAAAAGACAACTGGTAGGAGTATTTGATACAAAGACAATTAAATTTGCCATACAAGAATTGGCTGTGTGCGACTAAATGGAAATAACAATTTATATATATCTTACAGGAAAATTAAGGTGAAACCCGCATATTATGCTCCATAAAATTCGAGAAAATTTTAATGTATATCATATACACTCCAAGATTATGATAATAATATTTAATATTTAATACATAAATTTGAGAAATCAAGAAATGTCACGTATTAATTTTATTTTAAAAGAAGATTTTTAATTCCTAAGTAAATTGTGACGTAGTGAGTTAGTGTAATAATAAGGATAACACTCGACTATACCTTTAAAATTGATAAACAAGTCTGATCAATTACATTAATTTAGATCATAAAGTTTGAAGTAAAATCTAAATAATCATTGAATATATCCAAAAAAAAAATACGTTTATATAGGGTGGTAACCAACTCTAACGAGACTCCCGATAAACAAGGAACTAAAAATCCAAATTAATTAAAAAAAGAAAATCCTAAATGAAATAGGAAAAAAATGCATAGAAAACTAAAACAGCCTCAAAACACACTAAAACGGTGGATTTTGGGCTTGAAAAAGACCTCCAACTGGAAAACCAATTGTCACTTCGTAGAGCTTGAAACAAGCTTTCCGTTGATGTATTATGGGCCTTACAACTCTTTCCGAATCAAAAGTTATAACTATTTAAAGTTAGGTTACCCGCATTTTGGCTTCTGACATTAGAACGAGATTTTTAATCTACGGTTAGATATATACACCATAACTTTCACTGTAATCTAAAGAAGTTTTCATGATCATATATAAATATGAAGTCTAATATATGTATATGTACCAGAAGAATCTCTTTCTCATCACCATTAACCTTGACCTATATGTATTAAGGAAGCTGAAGATTGTTTTTTTAGAAAGAGTAAATTGATAATTTAATTACCGGTATAATTAAAATGATACCATATCGGAACCTGGCCTAATTATGTTCCTTTTGTTTTCTTAAAGGTTCTTAGTTCTGTCGCCACTAACTAAAGTGAAATAGGGGTCATAACAAATCTTAATTTCACACTCATACGAACAAGTACTGGCGAAAAACCTTCCCTTCTCAATTATCTAGTCAAGCAAGCTAAAGGTTTATTAATTATATTTTTGAGCCAAGTGATATTTATATATGATCTTTCTTTTTCTTTCTGCTAAAGGGAGACATTGTTAACTGCCTAATTATAAACTTTTTCCTATAGGCAGACTCAGCAAGAAGCTCTTTGTCTAGAGTTGCGTATTTTTCTGATCTTCAACATGTTTTATTTTTTGGCCCTTCAACATAATCCATATAATTCAATCTGTCACAACAAAGAAATGAAAAAACTATTCTCACTTTATTGCTTACGGAAGATATCCATAGGGCTCGTGCTGTACGTGCATCTTTTATTCCACGTTTTGCATCAAAATATAATTTAAGTACACTTTAGATTTTCGGGCCAAAAGTATAGCTACTCGACTCTAGCTGACTACTTTTTTCATCTTTTCCTCACAACTTCTCATTAAAAAATAAATTTTCCCTCGTCCCAATCACTAATAAGTAGGCGTTGCCAGAAAGAGGCAACTAAGTTGCCAAAGAAAGCCGAGAGAGAAAGAAGACTTTGAGAAGAAACGTATATTTCATTGATTATGTTTGTACATAATTACATCAATTTATACAGAAAAAATAAAGAATGTAAGGAAAGCATTTAATTACATGATTTCAGTAGTAATGTAATAATCTCATCAATTAGGGAGCATAATTAATCCTGTAATAGAGCTCAATCATTGTGATTGAGCTCAATCATATCCTATGATAAATGCTAATAATCTTCATATGTCAACACTCCCCCTCAAGCTAGAGGTTTGTATACGTCATAAACTCCGAGCTTGCTTAAGAGATGTGAATGTTGTTTGAAACATAGTGGTTTCGCAAAGAAATCAGTGCGTTAATCCATGGTTTGAATGTGTTCAGTTTTGATCAACCCATCTTGTATCTTGTCTCTAATGAAGTGGCAGTCGATTTCTATGTGTTTTGTTCTTTCATGGAATGCTGGATTAGCTGCAATGTCATTTGCCGCTTTGTTGTCACAGTATAATTTGACTAGCCTCTCTACTTGAATATCAAGATCCTTTAACAACCTAAGAATCCAGGTGATTTCACATGTAGTCTTACCCATAGCTTTGTATTCTGCCTCTGTCAATGAAAGGGATATTGTTGACTGCTTCTTTGTTTTCCATGATATTAATGATCCTTCTACTTTGATGCAAAAACCGATGAGTGACCTTCTCGTCATGGGACATGATCCCCAATCTGAATCGCAATATGCTGTGAGACTCAAGTTTTCTTCTCAAGGCAAGAGAAGTCTTAGCCCTAGACATTCCTTTAAGTACTTGAGAAATTTAACTGCTACTTCCCTATGGGACTATTTTGGTGCATGCATAAATTGGTTGAGAATTTGAATTGCGTAGCATATGTTAGGCCGTGTCATTGTCGGGTAGATAAGTAGACCGACAAGGCATTGATAACTAGAACTATGTTCTAAGAGCGGATCTGCTTCTAAGTCTTGCGCAGTAAGTTTTGCATTCTGTTCCACAAGGATAATGCTTGGTTTGTAGGCAGACAATCCTAAATTTGAGATAAGTTCTAACACGTATTTCCGCTAACTAAGAGAAATGCCAATTGGAGATCTTGCAATCTTAATTCCCAAAAAATATTTTGGTGCTCCCAAGTCCTTGAGATGGAATGATTTGTGTAATTGCTCTTTTAATGTCTTGATGGAAATTTCATTGTTTGCTGTAATAAGTATGTCATTGACATATACTATTAGCCTGATAAAGGACTCACCTTGATGTCGAGTAAAAAGAGCATAATCATGTTTTGGCTGAGAGAAGCTTATGGTAGTGAGGGCCTCGATGAATTTAGCATTCCATTGTTGAGATGCTTGCTTCAGACCATATAAAGACTCTTGCAATCTACATACAAGATTCTCCCCCTGATTGTGAAGGCCAGGTGGAAGGCCCATATATATTTCTTCCTCAAGGTCTCAGTGAAGAAATGCATTATAGATGTCCATTTGATGGAGGTGTCAATCGCGATGTGATGCTACAGAAAGAAAGGCATGAACTGTGATATGTTTGGCAACGGGAGAAAAAGTTTCTTGGTAGTCAAAACCTTCTCACTGAGTGAAGCCTTTGGTGACAAAGACGGACTTTGTAGCGCTCCACTAATCCATTAGTGCGATATTTTATTTTGTACACCTATTTACAGCCAATGGGTGTACAATGAGTGGGTCGAGGAACCAAATCCCAAGTTTCATTTGAAACAAGAGCATTAAGTTTGACCTCCATAGCAAGACGCCATTATGGATGTTTGATGGTGTCGGAGTAAAAGTAGGGTTCATAGTCTGCTGAAATTTTGCTCATACATGCCCTGTGTTCTGAAGATAAACAGTCTAAATTGACATAATTATATGTGGGGTATAGGATACTTGTGGTGCTAGAACAAATGTAATTTATATTCCACACAGGTGGTTTTGAAATTCGAGATGAGTGTCTAAGTGGTTCAAGTCTGTGAGTGGTTGGAGATTCAATGACACCATCATTGGTTGGAACATTTTCTGAGTTGGATGGAGATGTCTCAGATATTGGACCATTTTCAGTTTCCCTTGTTGTTGTCAAAGGAACATTGACTATGTTGTCTGTTGTTGAAGATAACTAAGTGTTTGGAATGGGAACTATTGTAAGAGGAGCCCGATTGATGGTTCAAGATAAGGTGGAGCACGTGTGGGTGTGAGCAAACTTGAAGAAGATTCTTTGTCTAGATCAATGAATGGGAAGATCTCTTCATGAAATATGACATCTCAACTAATCAGGAATTTGCGTTGCTTGGGATCATATAAGCGGCACCCCTTTTTTAGCATTGGATATCCCATAAAGATGCATTTGGTGGCCCTTGGGTCAAATATGTCATGTGGACCAACTATGGTAGAATAGCAAGGACACTCAAAAACCCGCAAATGGGTGTTGTTGGGTTTCTTCCCAAAAAGTAGCTCATAGGGTGTTTTTCCCCCAAGGACTCGTGTAGGCATGCGATTGACAAAATAGGTAGTAGTGATCACACAATCTCCTCAAAAGGTTACGGGTATATTGGTTTAGTGTTTAAGGGCTCCAGCTACTTCTACAAGATGACGATGTTTACATTCTATAACCTCATTTTGTTGTGGATTGTAGTGTTGGAGTAGATACCCTAAAACCAATCAATTAGTGTGGAATTGACTCTTTCTAATAATGTTTATTAATCAATAAAAGGCATTATCTACTATATCATGTAAATTATAGTTGTATGTATTAATATATGTCCTTAGGATGATAGAACCGTGACTAGGGTATCAAGTGTTTCAAATCTTGATAGTGAGAACCCTATGAGCACATATGGTGGCCATTCTAGAAATGTCCGTAGCCCCAGTATTATTCTGACCAAGGACACAGATAATATGGTAAGGCTGTCATAGTGTTGAACGACCTTGTTGAAAGGCAGTGACTGATCTTACTTGTCAAGGTTATTTGCCAACAACCTGGTGCAACACATAGGTGATTGTTGTAGGCAAGTTCACTGGACTGACCCACCAGAAGATTCCATATAGATAGTACCTCAGTGTCTATGGAACAAATCCTTTAACGAATGGTGGTACATGTGATCCTTAGACTTAAGATCACCGAAGCGCCTTGTGCACCGATTGGTGTAGTTTGACACTAGCCCAACGCAGTTCTATTCAGAGCTATCAATCAGTAATGATGGCTAGATCAAAGAGTGTATCAAGACCATGGTAGATCAACAGAGGATTCATCACTCCCATGTACGAGAGAAGTTATCTCAGAGCATAATTCAGTTAATGACAATGACAGTAAACTTGTGATCATAGTAGGATTGAGTTGTTGCTCAATCTAATTTATTATTCTGGTCATTGGTCTAGTAACTAAATATAAATATATCGAGGATAACTGAGGTTGACACTATTTCTATGCCTCAGTCTCGATGAGATAACAGATGATGAAAAGATTTGATTGCACGGTAACTATATCATTGACAGGTAGCTATTTCTCTGAATCCGAATCTATTGGATGGCCATGATGCTTTGCTAGGGGCTAATCTTGGTCTGTGTGTAGTGAGATGATTGATTGGTGTCAATCGCAATACTACTCACTACCGGTATGATGAGGAGCCTACGGGTCACACACTAAGAAGACAATTTAAGGGTGGTTAACTATGGAAGGTTATTTTTGTCTTTTGGACAAAATAGCATATTGGTAATTTTACTGTGTAATTAAATTTACTGAGGTTGTTGTCTGTGTCTAATTTTATTTATTACAAGTTTAATTATTGAAGTTAATATTAATATTTAATTAAATAATTAAACAGGGACTATGTGCGATTCCACTTAAGTTTCGATTATTGCTAAACTTTGGGGGTGGAATTGATATTTGGCTTTCTATATAAAGAAAAGCAGAATAGGTTTTCACATGGAATTTCATTATTCAGCCGTAGGAGTTTTTGAGAGAGAATTTTTCTCTCTTATCTTCACTTCACCCTTCCAAACCTTGAATCGTTAAAGCCAAGGATTGGTTCTAGCAAAACCAATCTCTGGTCTCTGTTGTACTGTCTTCATGCGGACGACATGAGTTCGATCCTATACTTGGATTAGTAGCAAGATCACGTTCAGCGATATTGTCGGAGCCTCCAAATGCTGGTATGATCTGATCCTTGCTTGGATTTGTGTTATTTCATTTTAAGCATGTAAAATATATACATATCAGACCTTGATCTTAGGTTCATCAGAGTAATTGATGGAAAATTTTTTGTTTTTCGCTACGTTTAACCCATCGATTTACTTACATGTAGGTTCAGAAACTCTCAAGAAGAACCCCATTGGAAAGGAATAGAGAGGAACACTGATTATTGAAAAAATATAGGGCATTATCAGTACAGACTCATTGAACCTTTTTGTGAAATTGTGTTTGGACCATGGATAAAAAATGTTGAATATGGGAAAATGCTTGAGATTTTGAGTGCATAAGAAATACCCATGTTCCCCAAGAGAAGTCATCAACTATGGTGAGGAAATACCTTGATCCACCATGATTAGGAATGGGATAGGGTCCCCAAATATCAATGTGAATCAAGGCAAATGGGATGTTTTTGGAGGAAGTGCTGGTGAGGAATTTGACCCTGGCTTGTTTTGCAATAGGGCAAACTAGACAATTAGGAATAGGTATGGAGGCATTGTGACCCATTCTTTGATGAAAAATAAATGAGCGCGTATTAATGTTTGTATTACAAAGATATTGTTTGTTTTGTGTAATACAAGTAATGAACTCTTTATTTTTTACAAGAAAAATCAGAAAATGGCTCCAAATAGTATAGGTTGTGATGAGCTTTACCCAAGCCCATCGGTCTGCAATCGAAGGGTCCTAAAAGATGTTGGGTTATGGCTGAATAATATGCGGAATATAAAACAAAATTTTTATTCAATTAACGCGTTAATCCCACAATCAAGATTGATATATGCAATCCGTTTATAAAATAAAACAACCCACACAAGGTTTGATGTTATTACCTGCATTCGGAGGCTCCTTCGGGTTTATTTGATTTGCTTTTCGCTAGTCGATTCAAGATGGAATTGCTTCTAAGAAGTCCACAAAAAGGCAGGGAGGCTAATCCACATGCAAGGAAGTTTGCTAGAATCCTTGGGTGCAAGAAGAAAGAACACGCAATTGAGAGAATGAATTCTCTCTCAAAAACTAATAGGCGGCTAGGGTTTTTGCTTGGGAGAAAATAATGAACTTCTTATTATTTAATTCTCCAATTCCTTTTCTTATATAGTGGAGTATAAAATATTCCCCATTAAGAATAGGAATATGTCTATTCCTTATTTTGGAATGGGATGTTACCAATAAAATACACCTTCCTACTTTGCAATAGGACATTTCCCAATTAAATATACATGTTGTGTCGTTTGCAACAACTACTAGCAAGTGCACTAGGCTCAAGTAATATAGTGTACCAAAATACAGGTTATCGTGCCCAAGGGATTGCGTCAACAAGTACTGAAATATTAATTAGTCTTAACTTTATCTAGATAATCAAAACTTAGAATGGTGATATTTAAAGCTGAGAATATTAAAATCTAAAATATTAGAAACGAATTGCCGTAAAACGAAAATTAAGAACTCAATGAGAGAAAACGACCAAGACTTCAGGCTTATCTATAACTTCTCTACATCCCCCAATTTACTATGGTCAATGAATTTATTTAATTAATGTGACAACGGGATTTCCTAGGTTAATCGATATTCTTTCTCAAGCAATATTAATTCTACTTCTATCTCATAACATAGATATTTCTATATAGATTTAATGAAATAGACGAGCATTAAGCTTTATGAAATCCTCTAGCTTTCAGCACAAGTTAATCCTGCCTATGACTATTGCATGTATCAATTCATATATCTCTATATCCAATTAATCCATGGCCTATATTACTAGAGCACTCATGTGATATCTGTTAGGAAACGACCCGGTTGCGCATCGGAAAACAAAAAATTTACAACCACGGATCGTTCCTTAGAACCCAAAATCAAGGCACAGATTTTACAGTTTATGCATAATAAGAATCTGCAGAAAAATAAATCTAAAGGTTTAGATTCATACCCACGTTTGGAGGCTCCACCAATGTCGTCTCTGAATGTGTTTGCTACCGATCCAAGTGTAGGATCGAACCGTAGAGGTCCACACGAAGACAATCAACAAGAACCAAGGAGGGATTTGCTAGATCCTCCTTGGCCTTAAGAAATCAAGAAGAAGATCAGTATTTGATTTTCAATCAAACAGTGAGATTGGCGTGGGAGAGTGTATAAGGGGCTGCTGTGTTTTTCTTTTCAAAAATTAAAGAATGAATCTCATCAAATAACACACACACACTATTCTTTTTATAGGCAAACCAAGTTGCCCTATTCCCACATGGAATGGGCTTGGGCTCCAACCCAAACACCCCATGTTGCCAAACACTCCCAATTGGATATTTTAATTTAATTCATCATTATCTTAATTAAAATCAATTAATATTTAATTAACATTTAACAATAATGATGATTTAATTAAATATGTGCGAACACACATTTAACCGTAATTTCACTTATTTAATTTTTTAACAAATTAAATAAAAGGCTACGACCTCAGCAAATTTAATTGCCTTTGTAAAATTACCAAAATACCCTTTCTCCTAAAAAAGACGAAAACGCCCTTCTTTCTTCTTAGCTCTTAAATTATCTTCTATGTGTGTGACCCATAGGCTCCTCATCATACCGGCGAGTGTACAGTATCGCGATTAACACCAATTAATCGTCTCACTAATACACGAGACCAAGATTGGCCCCTAGCAAGGCATCATGGCCACCCGATAGATTCGGATTCACAAAGTAGCTACCTGTCAACAATATGGTTACCGTACAATACGATCCTTTCATCATTCGTTATCTCGACGAGACGAAGGCATAGAAATAGTGTTATATATATTCATTTACGGACCAATGACCCAGTATTATAATCGGATGACAACAACTCAATCCCACTGTGGCCATTTTAGTGTCATTGCCATATCTTGAATTGCGCCATGAGATAACTTCTCCCGCACCGGGAGTGATGAATCCTTTGTCAATCCACCATAGTCTTGATACACTCCTTGATATAGCCAATCACCACCGTCTTGTGACTCTGAATAGAAGCTGCGTTAGGCTAGTGTCAAAGCGTACCAATCGGTGCACAAGGCACTCCGGTGATCTCAAGTCTAAGGATCACATGCACCACCATTCGTTAGAGGATTTGTTCCATAGACAACTTTGGGGTTACCATCCATATGGAATCCTCTCGGTGGGTCACCGGTGAACTTGCCCGTGGTATATCCGCCTACAACAAGCACCCATGTGTTGCACCAGGTTGTCACCGAACAACCTTGACAAGTGAGATCGATCCTTGCCGCCTTTCGGATGTGGTCGTTCAACACTATGATAGCCTTACCGTATTATCGTGCCCTTACTTCAGAATAATCTCGGGGCTACGGACGTTTCTAGAATGGCCACCATATGTGCTCATAGGGTTCTCACTATCAAGATTTGAAACACTTGATACCCTCGTCACGGTTCTACCATTCTAAGGACATATATCAATACATATTGCAATAATAATGATTTACGCGATATAGAATAAAATGCCTTTTATTATTGATTAATGAACATTATTACAAAGAGTCAATTCTACAATAATTGATTGGCTCTAGGGCATCTACTCTAACAATCTCCCACTTGCACTATAGCCAATCATTCATGTATTTAATACCAAATGATTTCAAGTGCCTTTCATGCTTCTGCTGCGACAGAGGCTTTGTTAGTGGATCTGCAAGATTGTCGTCAGTATGCACTTTACTAATCTGCACGTCTTTCCTCTCAACTATCTCTCTGATGAGATGGAATCGTCTGAGTATGTGTCTGGACTTCTGATGAGACCGTGGTTCCCTAGCTTGAGCAATTGCTCCATTGTTGTCACAATAGATGTCTATAGGATCAACAATCGTAGGAACCACACCAAGTTCAATGATGAACTTCTTAATCCAGACTGCCTCCTTGGCCGCATCTGACAATGCAATATACTCAGCCTCCATTGTAGAGTCCGCTACAGTGCTTTGCTTGGAGCTCTTCCAGCTCTCTGCACCGCCATTGAGGCAAAATACAAACCCTGATTGCGATCGATAATCGTCTTTGTCCGTTTGGAAACTAGCATCACTGTATCCTCTTACAGTGAGCTCATCTTCCCCTCCATAAACCAAGAACATATCCTTAGTCCTCTTCAAGTACTTAAGAATGTTCTTGACACCATCCGGTGGACGCTCACTGGATCCGATTGATATCTACTACAAGTGCTCAAAGCACATGAGACATCAATCCGAGTACATAGCATGGCATACATGATGGATCCAATTGCTTTGATGCATATGGGATCCTCTTCATCCTATCTCTCTCATCTTGTGTTTTAGGACACAATTCCTTAGAGATAAACACCATGTGACATCGGAAGAAATCCTTTCTTGGATTCTTCCATACTGAATCGTTTCAGTACTTTGTCAATATATGCACTCTGACTTAGGCCAAGCAACCTACGCGATCTATCACGATAGATCTTTATACCAAGGATATAGGCTGCTTCCCCTAAGTCTTTCATGGAGAAGCACTTGGATAACCAAGTCTTTACCATTGCAAGTTCGGTATATCATTCCCGATCAAGTATGTCATCGACATACAACACTAGGAATGCTCTGCGCTCCCACTTACTTTCTTGTAAACACGGGGCTCATCTTCGTTTTTGATAAAACCGAATTCTTTTACGGCCTCATCAAAAGCGAATGTTCCAACTCCTTGAAGCTTGCTTGAGTCCATAAATGGATCTCTGCAACTTGCATACCTTATTAGCTTGACTATCAAGAACGAAACCATCAGGTTGTGTCATATACACATCCTCCTCAAGGTTTCCGTTCAGGAAAGCAGTTTTGACATCCATTTGCCAAATCTCATAGTCATGATATGCAGCAATTGCAAGCATAATCCGGATGGATTTAATCATGGCAACCGGCGAAAAGGTTTCTTCATAGTCAATGCCATGAATTTGTTTGAAACCTTTGGCAACCAGCCGTGCTTTATAAGTATGCACGTTGCCATCCATGTCAGTCTTCTTCTTGAAGACCCATTTACACCCTATAGGTTTTACCCCTTCAGGTGGTTCCACCGAGACCACACTTGGTTCCGATACATGGAGTCCATCTCGATTTCATGGCTTCAAGCCATTTAATGGAATCTGGATCCGATATAAGCGTCTTCGTAGGTTACGGGTTCATCGTCTTGATAGACTAGTACGTCACCATGTTGAGTCACGAGATAACCGTATCTCTCGGGCTCATGGCGTACTCTCCCAGATCTACGTAGCTCCTGTGCTACCTGAGGTGGTTCACTTTGATCCACAATTTGTGGAGTAACCTCCTCATGATGCTCAACCACTCCTTGTGGCACATCATCCCGTCCTTCGTCTAGTATATCTTGTGGTTCTAGAACTTCATCGAGTTCTACTTTTCTCCCACTAGTACTTCTTAGAAAATGTTCCTTTTCTAGGAAGACACCAGATCGAGCAACAAAAATTTTGCGCTCTTACGGGTGGTAGAAATAGTATCCTTTGGTCTCCTTTGGATACCCCACAAATATACATTTACGAGGATTTTGGGCCCGAGCTTGTTCGAAGTTAATTTCTTAACATAAGCTTGCAACCCCAAATCCTTAGATAAGACAAGTTGGGCTTTCGCCCACTCCATAGCTCATATGGAGTCTTATCTACAGAACTTTGACGGCACACGGTTTAAAACGTGAGTCGCAGTCTCTAGGGCATAACCCCAGAATGATGCAGGTAAATCACTAAAACTCATCATGGACCTAACCATGTCAAGTAAGGTCCTATTCCTCCTTTCTGACACTCCATTGTGTTGGGGTGTATAAGGAGGGGTGAGTTGTGATACTATCCCACATTCCTTCAGGTACTCAGAAAACCCCGAGCTTAAGTATTCACCTCCTCGATCCGACCGAAGAGCTTTAATACTTTTGCCCAACATATTCTGTACTCATTCCCTGAATTCCTTGAATTTATCAAAGGCTTCAGATTTATGTCTCATAAGGTAGACATAACCATATCTCTTGAAATCATCGGTAAATGTGATGAAGTATGAATATCCACCTCGGCTTCAATGTTAGTGGACCACATACATCACTATGGATGATGCCTAACATTCAGAGTCTCCCTTTCACTTTGTCTGTGAAAGGAGACTTGGTCATCTTGCCTAAAGGCATGACTCGCATACCTCAAATGATTTGGAAGTCAAAAGGGGCCAAAACTCCATCCCTTTGAAGTTTTGCAATGCGAGTCTTATTAACATGACACAATCTACAATGCCGAGATATGTTTGGTTTTGATCGCTATGCTTAGCTTTCTTGGTTTCTATATTGAGAATATCTTTATTGTTTAAATCAAGAACATATAATCCATTATATAACCTTGCAATTCCAAATAGAATACCATTCAAACTAAAGGACAACAATCCATTAGATATCTCAAAATGATACCCCATATTATCCAAAACGGATATTGAAATAATATTTCTAGAAATAGAAGGTACGTGATAACTTGATTATGTAGTTCCAACAATAAGCCCGTAGGCAAAGATAAACAATAAGTCCCTACAGCTAATGCAGCCACATGTGCTCCATTTCCAACTCGTAGGTCCACCTCTCCCTTGGCGAGCACTCTACTACGCCTTAGTCCCCGCACATCGGTACAAATGTGAGTACCACATCCCGTGTCCATGACCCAAGATGTTGAGGGAGAGAAGTTAATCTCAATCATGAAAGTACCTGAAGTCGTAGCCTCGACTTCTTCTTGCTTGCGAGGAAAGCCTTGCAGTGTTTCCTCCGGTGGCAGCTTGCCACAAAAGAAGCGACTACCTTGCCCTTTCCTATGCCACTCTCGGGCCCAAGAGCAACCTGTCCTTTGGGCTTGGGCTTGGGCAGGGTTTGGCCTTGGCCTTACCCTTGCCGTTACCCTTTGCTTTCTTTCTTTGGCGGTGACAATAAAGAGAGGCTTGGACTTTTTCAAGTCCTGCTCTGCGATCCTCGGCATGTTGAAGTTACGAGGGGTTTTCTCCATCGTGTTCATATTGAAATTCATTATGAGCGGAGCATATGAGTCAGGGCAAGGATTGCAGAATTAAATCCATTTGTAATTCTGCATCCAAGCCACATCCCAAAGTCTCAAGCCTCTCAATGTGCTCGATCATCTTGAGCACATGAGGACCAACTTGGGCACCCTCGGTCGACGACTCCCAAACAGGTGCTTTCGACACCTTGTACCTCTCATGTCGAGCATTTGTTTCATAAAGCTCCTTGAGGTGTAGAATTATGGAAGAAGCATCCATATTCTCATGCCGCTTTTGCAAGATAGGTGTCATCGATGCTAACATCAAGCATTGTACGCTATCGGCATCATCAAGGAACTTTTGATAAGTATCCTTAACTTCGAGTGGCATCGGGATCAGGCTCGACCATGTATGGCTTTTCAAGGATATACAATTTCTTTTCGACTTAAGTATAATCCGAAGATTACGATACCGTCGAGAAATTGGATCCATCCAACCTGTTTTCTTTTTCGATTATCGGTCGCAGTTCATAATGCTCATTTTGGTGAATCTACAATTGCGAAAAGATAAAGTTATTATAAAGTTCATTGTTATTTAATAAGGTCTTTTATTAAACGATGCTCCCACTATTTTACTCAAGCCAATAGCCCTCACTATTAACTCGGGAAAGCCCGTTGGCTTTCCTAGTGGACCGAGATCCCATCCTGCCCATTTCAAACCTTCGCTTTGGCGAACAAGCCAAAATGGGTTGATTAGGTAGGCCAACAAACTTAATCCACACCAATTGATAGCTCCCACTATCAACCTCAAATGTGAAAAAAGCCAACAAGCCAATCACACAATTCAATGGCTCCAACCATTGTCCTCAAGTGTGATTCTCAGTATCAGTAGAGTGGACACTACATGTCACCACGTACACATAATATATGTCTTTGCTCTACTTTGCCTATGACGTGTTTATCAACCTTCGCTTTGGCGAACAAGCAAAACCGTCATTTTAAGTCGACCCATCACCATTAAGGAAAACTCCAATGAATTTTAACCTCCCACTGGTAGAAGTGTACCCTTCGCTTTGGCGAACAAGGTTTCGACGACAGGTGGTTTGATTAAAACCATGGCGATGGAAGGCATTCGTGACTTAATATACTTAGTTGAGGGGTTTGTTATTTAATGTCTCATCAGATTATTATCTTTGTTAGAATGACATTGTTTGGCATGTTATTCAACATTCAACCTTAGCATGCATTCTAAACAAAATATTAAACGTGCCGGTACATGGCCTAACTAAAACCGATCTCCTCGAGCCTAGAGGGATCGGTGGGTCACCTAGGGATCCTGTAACAAATATCTTGAGTCTTCAAGTATGGTTGCCTCGTCCTTGCTTCGTCTCCGGTACATTACAAAAGCATCATTCTAAATTTACAATAAAATTAATATTAAACTAATTTTACATCAACAAATTTAGAAACCTCGATTTACATTCGAGGGGAATGAGATGAGAAAAGAATGTACATTAAGAAGAAGAGAGAAGGCAGGACACGCAGGCCCTATTTAAAATATTACAGCCATACATACCCAAAATAATTTAAAACATTCACCCTTAGGTCTAAGGCTCATGTACCGCGCACCATGCAATATACAAACAAGTACAAAGCATACATTTCAAAAACAATCAATTTTTTGAATTGGGTGGGTTAATTAATTAATTACCCTCTTAAATGTGCAGAATGTACATTGGCTTTATAGGTTATTAAAAACTGCAGATTAGTCCCTTTCTGGAAAAATACGAGAATGGGAAAACTACATCCTTCGCCGGCGAGGATTTCTGATATGCATTTCGCTCGACATACTTCGCCGCGGCGAAGGTTTTATCTTCGCCGCGAGGATTTAAATTAGGTCTAGCCGCCACAGCGCCGGCGGCGCGCGCGAGGCTCCTCTTTAGCTTCGCGGCGAAACTAAATCCCCAATTCCTACAGTTCGCGTTTTTGCAGTTTTTTGTGTATAAACATTAATCCAAATCAAATCAAACGTATATACGTTCAACCAGGATATTAACCAACCAATATAACATTCATCAACACATTTTAAACCAGTTTATCATTTGAATCATTCATCCATAAACTGATTTTTCAGATTTTACAAAAAAACCGGGTTTTTCATGGCAGATTCATCATGGCAGCATGTTATCAACAAATACATGTATCAACCATTCAATAAGCGTAAATCTAGTACCCTAGGCTCGATACCCTTTGTTAGGAAGCGACCGGTTGCGCGCGGAAAACAAAAAATTTACAACCACGGATCGTTCCTTAGAACCCAAAATCAAGGCACAGATTTACAGTTTATGCATAATAAGAATCTGCAGAAAAATAAATCTAAAGGTTTAGATTCATACCCACGTTTGGAGGCTCCACCAATGTCGTCTCTGAATGTGTTTGCTACCGATCCAAGTGTAGGATCGAACCGTAGAGGTCCACACGAAGACAATCAACAAGAACCAAGGAGGGATTTGCTAGATCCTTCTTGGCCTTAAGAAATCAAGAAGAAGATCGGTATTTGATTTTCAATCAAACAATGAGATTGGCGTGGGAGAGTGTATAAGGGGAATTTCTTGTGTTTTTCTTTTCAAAAATTAAAGAATGAATCTCATCAAATAACACACACACACTATTCTTTTTATAGGCAAACCAAGTTGCCCTATTCCCACATGGAATGGGCTTGGGCTCCAACCCAAACACCCCATGTTGCCAAACACTCCCAATTGGATATTTTAATTTAATTCATCATTATCTTAATTAAAATCAATTAATATTTAATTAACATTTAACAATAATGATGATTTAATTAAATATGTGCGAACACACATTTAACCGTAATTTCACTTATTTAATTTTTAACAAATTAAATAAAAGGCTACGACCTCAGCAAATTTAATTGCACTGTAAAATTACCAAAATACCCTTTCTCCTAAAAAGACGAAAACGCCCTTCTTTCTTCTTAGCTCTTAAATTATCTTCTATGTGTGTGACCCATAGGCTCCTCATCATACCGGCAGTGTACAGATCGCGATTAACACCAATTAATCGTCTCACTAATACAGACCAAGATTGGCCCCTAGCAAGGCATCATGGCCACCCGATAGATTCGGATTCAGCAAAGTAGCTACCTGTCAACGATATGGTTACCGTACAATACGATCCTTTCATCATTCGTTATCTCGACGAGACGAAGGCATAGAAATAGTGTCAACCTTCGGTTACTCTCGATATTATATATATTCAGTTTCTGGACCAATGACCCGTATTATAATCTGGATAGAGCAACAACTCAATCCCACTTTGTGGCCCTGATTTTAGTGTCATTGCCATATCTTGAATTGCGCCATGAATAACTTCTCCCGCACCGGGAGTGATGAATCCTTTGTCAATCCACCATAGTCTTGATACACTCCTTGATATAGCCAATCACCACCGTCTTGTGACTCAATAGAAGCTGCGTTAGGCTAGTGTTAAACTGTACCAATCGGTGCACAAGGCACTCTGGTGATCTCAAGTCTAAGGATCACATGCACCACCATTCGTTAGAGGATTTGTTCCATAGACACTGGGGTTACCATCCATATGGAATCCTCTGGTGGGTCGATCCAGGTGAACTTCTTTGTGGTATATCCGCCTACAACAAGCACCCATGTGTTGCACCAGGTTGTCACCGAACAACCTTGACAAGTGAGATCGATCCTTGCCTTTCTTGAGGTCGTTCAACACTATGATAGCCTTACCGTATTATACGTGCCCTTACTTGAGAATATCTTTGGGGCTACGGACGTTTCTAGAATGGCCACCATATGTGCTCATAGGGTTCTCACTATCAAGATTTGAAACACTTGATACCCTCGTCACGGTTCTACCATTCTAAGGACATATATCAATACATATTGCAATAATAATGATTTACGCGATATAGAATAAAATGCCTTTTATTATTGATTAATGAACATTATTACAAAGAGTCAATTCTACAATAATTGATTGGCTCTAGGGCATCTACTCTAACAATATCTCCTCTCAATCTCAATCACACAAAACAATTATATCATAAATTGATCAGGTTCCTAATAGCATTAAGCACATAATATAAACTCATCATTAGAAAAATAATTCACTGACCAAAGAGTAAAAGATTGATCACAGATCTATAAAAAGACTAACCCTAGTCTTAGCCTGAGAAAATTAGTTCATAATAAAAGAAACAATAGTAGAATCAAAGAAATAAATCATATTGAAAAAGTAAAAACAAACTCTTTGACGAATTTTGTTCTTGATTCTCCTTTCTCCTTTGTTACACAATAATCTCCCTCCAAGAATAGGTAAAATTCGGGCTCCTTAAGGAGTAATCTTAATCACCCTTAAATACCCAAAAGAGTCCAAAGTGAAAAAGGAAAGAAAAACTAAAAAAACCCTAAAAGTGTTCGAGGGCCGTGTCCAAATGTACGTCACCACAGCCTAGGCCATGGTGTTTCCTGTCCTCGTTAGTTTATCTTCATTCAACCACCACGGCCGTGGTGAACCACCAAGGCAAGGCCATGGCCTTCAAACTTGTCAGCTAATCTCAATTTCTTTAGGCTTTGAATTCCAATTTCATTCCAATGCTCCAATCTACTCAATTAATGCTTCAGAATTACGAAAATTCTCCAAATCGATAGCCAACCATTCATATTTCAAACTTAACAAAAACTAACATCAAAACACAGAAAAAAAATGAGAAATTAACTAGAAGGCTATAAAAACAAACCTAAAAACACTAAATTTATGCAACTTATCAACTCCCCCAAACTTAGTCCTTTGCTCGTCCCCGAGTAAAGAAAATATCAGAAAAACAAATTCAACAATTATCAAGGATTCGTAGCATTTCCAAAATCAAGGGAAGAAGGCAAACATGCTTTAAATAATTCTCATGCATCCAAACATACAACCCAGCTAATTGTGCAACTCTAATCTTTCCCCAACCCAGTCGTGCCTCACCAAAACTTTGTACTTAACCCCCTGCTTATTTCTCTCTCTCTCTCTTTTTTTTTTTTTTTTCATAGGCTTCCTTAGATTGTCGCATCACCTTTTTATGCGAATGCACACATTTGTGATGAATGTCCCCGGTTACTCAACAATGTCACAACACATAAAGTGCTTTGCATACTCATAATTCTAGCTACGGTTTGACGCAAAAGTAAACATGGGTCTCATGAATACTCTTGGTTACTAAGTAGCTCGAAACAGCGGAGTAGTTCATTCAAAAATAAACAAATAAGCATGGTTAATTTATTTCAAGACTGTATATGCACTTTTTTTTTTTGAAGTAGGGAGTGAAGACAAGGCTCAGCTAATACACAACAAAATCAAGTGATAAACCAGAATTTGCACAACCATCTAGAATTGCATACTTTTCAGCATTCATAAAGATATGAGCATGTTTCAATCCTTTCAATGACTTGATACTACCACTACTCCAAGTGATTACCAAGTTCATCACAAAAAACAATTTTTTTCCTCGGGGATATCACAAAGTTTCGTTCGGGATTATATCAAAAGTATAAGCATACTACCCACCATGCAACAAATACAAAATACCAAATACAAAAAAAAAAAAAAAAAAAAAAACACACACACACACACACACACACAAATAAACTAAACACTTCCTAAAAACAAACACACCAAACAAAAGAAATAAACCATCAACGATGCAACACAAACCAAACCGCCCACTCTCCCAAACTTAAAGGATGCAATGTCCTCAGTGCATGAAAAACAAAGAGAAGAAAAAAAAAACTGAAAAATGACAGACAGAAACTTCCCTGAAGTGAGAGGACAAAACTACTAGGAATTTGGGCTCATAAAGCGGTCAAATGTGGCTCCACGAATGAGCAAGCAGTCATTGACACTTGTGATGCTAGGCTTTAGGTTTTTTTTTTTTTTTTTGGGGGAGGGGGAAGCCATGGTTGTGTAAACTGACACGGGGTACCTTGTGGTGAAGGCTGGACTTTGCAAGCTTTTTATCCTTTAACATGACCCTTTTATAAGGTGGATTGGCCTCCAAACTTGCTACAGTCTCAATTAAGTGCTTATTCTCCCCTTCATCTTCTTTTGAATCAACCAAGCAAGTTTCCAATGGATCTTCACACCTGTTATCTTGAAAATACTCGTGAACAAAGGATCAAAAGCATCGATTCTAAAGCACGTGTTATCTTCTAAAAGGTGCTTCATAGTTTTAAAAACATCAAATGTCACTTTTTCATCTCCTACCCTAAGAATTAGCTCATGTCTTTGCACATCAATCAATGCCTTACCTGTGGCTAAAAATGGTCGTCCAAGAATGAGAGGTATCTCAACATCTTCTTCCATATCCAACACAAGAAAATCTGCAGGAAAAATAAACTTATCTACCTTGACAAGCACGTCCTCCACAATAGCTCTTGGATATTTAATTGATCTGTCAGCCAGCTGTAGAGATACTGCGGTGGCCCTTGGTTCTCCAAGTCCTAATTTTCTGAAAACAGATAAAGGCATTAGATTAATGCGAGCACCTAAATCACACAAAGCTTTGGAAGATGAAAGTGAACCAATAATGCAAGGTATTGTAAAACTCCTTGGATCTTTTAATTTTGGTGGCAATTTATTTTGCAAAATTGCTGAACATTCTTCAGTGAGTTTTACTATTTCTTGAAAGGATCTCCTTCAAGAACTTTGCATAGCTAGGCATCTGAAGAAGAGCATTTGCAAATGGAATATTAATGTGCAATTTCTTAAAAATATCTAAAAATTTTGCAAATTGCTGATCAACTTTCTGCTTCTTCAATGCAAGAGGGAAAGGAGGCTGAATCACTATCTTCTTATGTTCAAACAACTTTTCAGTAATGCTGTTTGGTTGCACTTTTGGTGCTCCCTCTTTCTCTTGCTCTTTATGCCCAATTTCTTTTCCACTCCTTAGTGTAATTTCCTTCACATGCTCCTTTGGATTCTTCTCTGTGTCACTAGGCAACGTTCCTTGAGCTCTCTCTGATATCAAATTTGCCAACTGCCCCATCCTTATCTCCAAATTTCTAATCAAAGCTTTTTTATGCTGAAATCTTGCTTCAGTGGAGCTTACAAACTTCGTCACTAGTTCCTCCAAATTCGGCTTCTTTTCTTAAGGAAAACCTGGAGGTGGTGGTTTCACTGCATTTTGATTGCTCCATGAAAAATTGGGGTGATTCCACCAACCAGGGTTATAAGTATTGGAGTAGGGATTATCCTGTTGTTGCCAGTGAAAATTACCAACATAATTAGCACTTTTAGTAGAATTAGCAAAAGGGTTACCTACCTGACATTCATTGCTAAGATGGTCTCCTCCACATAGATCACAACTCATGCTCTTCACTTGCATGATTGGGGCACTCATATTATCAGGCTTTTTGTTCAATGCTTCCAATTGAGCAGAAATTGTTATGATTGCATCCACTTCATATAATCCTGATGCCTTCCTTTGTGGCACTTTATCAGATTGCCATTGGTAGCTGTTTGAAGCCATCTCATCCAATAATTCATACGATGCTTCTGGTGTCTTCTTCATTATAGTGCCTCTTGAAGCTGCATCAATCATAAAACGGTTAGCAGGAATTAAACCATTATAAAAATTTTGTACCTATAACCAAATTGGTAATCCATGATGCGGGCATTTCCTCAACAACTCTTTGTAATGCTCCTATGCTTCATATAATGACTCTCTATCTACTTGCGTAAAATTAGTGATATCATTACGCATCCTTGCAGTTTTAGAGGGAGGAAAATATTTAGCTAGAAAGCATTAAGCCAATGCATCCCAAGTTGTAATAGCTTCTGTAGGCAAAGAATTTAGCCAATTCTTGGCTTTATCTCTTACTAAAAAAGGGAACAGTCTCAATCTAATTGCATTGCCTGTGACACCGTTTTGCTTGAATGTATCACATATCTCCAAGAAATTTGCAATGTGAGCATTTGGATCCTCATGGGCTAAACCATTGAATTGGCAGGCTAACTGAATCATCTGAATAATCGTAGATTTAATTTCAAAGTTATTTGCTGCAGTGGCTAGCCTTCTAATGCTAAAAGCAGTGCCACTCAATGACAACATTGCATAATATATTAAAGAACGTGGGGCTGCATCTTCTTCGAGATTCTCCAAAAGTGGAGGATCCACTTGATTATTATTATTGTCGTCTGTCATGCTCTTTGCTTGCCTTCTTCTCAATGCTCGTATTGTTCTCTCAATTTCTGGATCAAAAGGTTCAAGAATCTCTAATCTTCGTCTAGTGTGTGTCATACACTGGAAGATCTGAAAACAAGAGAACTTGAAAAAAAAAATTATATATATATAAAAAAATGGAATAAGATCCAAAGTAAAGCTAAACTAATGATTTCAATATTGCCTAACTGCAATCCCCGGCAACGACACCAAAAACTTGTTGTGTCGTTTGCAACAACTACTAGCAAGTGCACTAGACTCAAGTAATATAGTGTACCAAAATACAAGTTATCATGCCCAAGGGATTGCATCAGTACTGAAATATTAATTAGTCTTAACTTTATCTAGACAATCAAAACTTAGAATGGTGATCTTTAAAACTAAGAATATTAAAATCTAAAATATTAGAAACGAATTGTCGTAAAACGAAAATTAAGAATTCAATGAGAGAAAACGACTAAGACTTAAGCTCATCTATAACTTCTCTGCACCCCTCAATTTACTATGGTCAATGAATTTATTTAATTAATGTGACAACGGGATTTCCTAGGTTAATCGATATTCTTTCTCAAGCAATATTAATTCTACTTCTATCTGACAACCTAGATATTTCTATATAGATTTAATGAAATAGACGAGCATTAAGCTTTATGAAATCCTCTAGCTTTCAGCACAAGTTAATCCTGCCTATGACTATTGCATGTATCAATTCATATATCTCTATATCCAATTAATCCATGGCCTATATTACTAGAGCACCCATGTGATATCTCCTCTTGGTCTCAATCACACAAAACAATTATATCAGAAATTGATCAGGTTCCTAATAGTATTAAGCACATAATGTAAACTCATCGTTAGAAAAATAATTCACTGACCAAAGAGTAAAAGATTGATCACATATCCATAAAAAGACTAACCCTAGTCTTAGCCTGAGAAAATTAGTTCATCATAAAAGAAACAAGAGTAGAATCCAAGAAATAAATCATATTGAAAAAGTAAAAACAAACTCTTTGATGAATTTTGTTCTTGATTCTCCTTTCTCCTTTGTTACACAATAATCTCCCTCCAAGAATAGGTAAAATTCGGCCTCCTTAAGGAGTAATCTTAATCATCCTTAAATACCCAAAAGAGTCCTAAGTGAAAAAGGAAAGAAAAACTAAAAAAACCCTAAAAGTGTTCGACACGGCCCTGGCCGTGTCCAAATGTACGTCACCACAGCCTAGGCCATGGTGTTTCCTGTCCTCGTTATTTTATCTTCATTCAACCACCACAGTCATGGTGAACCACCAAGGCAAGGCCATGACCTTCAAACTTGTCAGCTAATCTCAATTTCTTTAGGCTTTGAATTCCAATTTCATTCCAATGCTCCAATCTACTCAATTAACGCTTAAAAATGACAAAAATTCTCCAAATGAGTAGCTAACCATTCATATTTCAAACTTAGCAAAAACTAATATCAAAACACACACACACACACACACACACACACAAAAAAAAAAAAAAAAAAAAAAAAAAAAAGAGAAATTAACTAGAAGGCTATAAAAACAAACCTAAAAACACTAAATTTATGCAACTTATCAATACCTTCCTATTTTGCAATAGGATATTTCCCTATTAAATATATATTCCTAATAAATAAATATGAATATTTATTTATCCATATATTTAATTAATAGGATATTTAAATATTTTTAATTATATTAGATATATTTATTCCATATATTTAATCCACATTATAATTTTTTATATTACTATTAATATAATTACAACTTTGCTAAATTAAATTCAATATAAATATTGAATATTAGCAACGACCTTCAGTGAATTTAATCGCACAACAAAATTACCAAAATACCCTTTTCATCTAAAAGATGAAATTACCCTTCATTTTCATTCTCAATAAAACTGCCTTTAATGTGTATGACCTGTATGCTCTTTGTTATGTTGGTAGTAACCAAATTTATAAGTAAGCATCAACTAATTAGTGTTCCGTACACCAATCAAGATTGACCTCTAGCAAGACATCATGATTACCCAACAAATAAAGATTCATTAAAAGTAGATACCTTTCAACAATATTGGTACCGTGCAATTCCAATCATTTCATTATCATTTATCTCATCAAGGTTTGAAGTACAGAAGTAGTGTCAACTTCAATGAATGTACCTTGATGTGTTTATATTCGATTATCAAATCGACGACCATATAAATTGGATTCAAGTACCAACTCGATTCCACTGTGGCCACAGATTTTGTGGTCATAGTTCCTAATCAAATATCTCAGTGAGATAATTTCTCTTGTAACCAAGAGTGATAAATCCATTGTTGATCCACCATAGCCATAGTGTACTTCTTGATGTAACCAATGACTACCGTACTAATAACCCTAAATAGGATTACAGTAGGCTAGTGTCAAATTACGTCAATAATTACACACTTCTCTCTGGTGATCTCAAGTCGAGGGATCACATACACCACCATCCGTTGGAGGATGTATTCGATAGACACTAGCATTACCATCTTGTGTGGAACCCTCTGGCGGGTCGATCTAGTGAACTTGTCATTAATAAGCACCAATGCATCGCACCAGGTTGTCACCTAACAACCTTGACATGTGAGAATTGTCACTATCTTTCAGTAGGTTGTTCAACGCTATGATAGCCTTACCATATAATTTGGGTCCTTGGTCAAAATAATACTAAGGCTACAGACGATTCTGGAATGGCCACTATATGTAATCATAGAGTCCTCACAATTAAGATTTAAAACACGTAATTCCCTCGTCATAGTTCAATCCTTCTAAACACACACATACACACACACACACACACATATAAATGAATGCTATGATATAGAAGTTATGCCTTTATTGATATTCAATAATTTTATTACAAATGTCCTAATATTATTGGCTCTAGTGCACTTATCCTAACAATCTCCCACTTGTACTATAGCCAATCATTCATGTATTTAATACCAAATGATGCTAAATGCCTATCATGCTTATGCTGTGACAGAGATTTCGTTAGTGAGTCTACTATATTGTCATCGGTAGGTACTCTGCTAATTTGCACATCACCTTTCTGAATGATTTGTCTAATCAAATGATATCTTTTGAGTATATGTCTAGATCGCTAGTGAGACCGTGGTTCCTTAGACTAAGCAATGGCACCATTGTTGTTGCAGAATAGCTCGACTAGATCAATAATGCTCAGAACCATTACAAGTTCAGTAACGAACTTGTTGATCCAAACATCCTCTTTGGCTGCATCAAATAATGCTATGTACTCAGCTTTTGTTGTAAAATATGCCACAATGCTTTGTTTTGAACTTTTCCAACTCATTACAACTCCATTTAGACAGATAAAATATCCTGACTATGATCAAAATCATCTTTGTCGATTTGGAAACTAACATCACTGTATCCTCTTATAGTGAGCTCATCTTCTCCTCCATAAACCAAGAATGCATCCTTCGTCCTTTTCAGGTACTTGAGGATATTCTTGGCAACTGTTTAGTGTTACCTACCTCGATCTGATTGATGTCTACTACAAATGCTCAAGGCACATGATTCATCAATCATAGCACACAAAATGGCATACATGATAGATCCTATTGTCGAGGCATATGGAATCCTACTCATCTTATCTCTCTCATCTTGTGTCCTTGGACACATTTTTTGAGCGAAATATGCCATGTGACATTGGAATAAATCCTTTCTTGGATTCTTCCATACTGAATCTTTTCAATACTTTGTCTATATACATACTCTAACTTAGGCCACGCAACCTACGAGATCTATCACAATATATCTTTATACTGAGGATATAGGTTGCTTCTCCTAAGTCCTCCATGGAGAATCACTTGGATAACCAAGTCTTTACTATTTGCAAGTTCGGTATGTCATTTCCAATGATTAATATGTCATCAACATTTAATACTAGGAATGCTACTACGCTCCCACTAAATTTCATGTATACACAAGGCTCATCTTCATTCTGGATGAATCCAAATTCCTTTATGGCTTCATCAAAATGAATATTCCAGCTCCTTGATGCTTGTTTGAGTCCATAAATGGATCTCTTCAACTTGCACACCTTTTCTGTTTGTCCATCAAGAACAAAACCATCAGGTTGTGTCATATAGGTGTCCTTTTCAAGGTTTCTGTTCAGGAAAGCAGTTTTGACATCCATCTGCCAAATCTCATAATTGTGGTATGAAGCAATCACTAGCATAATCTGGATGGACTTGAACATTGCAATTGGAGAAAAGATTTCACCATAGTCAATGCCATGTTTTTGTCTGAAACCTTTAGAAACCAGTCGTACTTTATAGGTTTGCACGTTACCATCTATGTTAGTCTTCTTCTTGAAGACCCATTTACACCCTATGGGTTTTAACCCTTCAGGTGGATCCATCAGAGCCTATACTTGGTTCTAGTACATGCAGTCCATCTTAGATTTCATGGCTTTTAACCATTTTGCAGAATTTGGATCCAACATAGCATCATCGTAAGTTCTAGGTTCATTGTCTTGATAGACCAGTACGTCACTATGCTGAGTCACAAGAAAACCATATCTCTCGGGCTCATGACATACTTTCTGTTGAACCGGTCGTCACAGTCACAAAATTAAACCTAAATACCGTAGTTAGCGGTAAGCAGGGTCAAATCCACAGGGAGCAACACTAACAACCTAATGTATTTTGAGTAGCGGCAATGAGATTGACAATTTGATTAATTAAACTAAACAAACTAAATGCAAATAATAAAAGCATGAAATTAAAACTAATAAAGACTTTATAATAAAAATGTTGCCGTTACGGTTTTTGTTCGACACGAGACCAACTCACACAATTCTCCTCCACCCTCTACGTGTTAGAGTAGATGCCCTAGAGCCAATCAATTATTGTAGAATTGAATCTTTGTAATAATGTTCATTAATCAATAATAAAAGGCAATTTATTCTATATCGCATAAATCATTATTATTGCAATATGTATTGATATATGTCCTTAGAATGGTAGAACCGTGTCGAGGGTATCAAGTGTTTCAAATCTTGATAGTGAGAACCCTATGAGCACATATGGTGGCCATTCTAGAAACGTCCGTAGTCCTAGTATTATTCTGAAGTAAGGGCACAGATAATACGGTAAGGCTATCATAGTGTTGAACGACCACATGAAAGGCGGTGGACGATCTCACTTGTCAAAGTTGTTTGGTGACAACCTGGTGCAATACATGGGTGTTTGTTGTAGGCGGATATACCACAGCAAGTTCACTGGACTGACCCACCGGAGGATTCCATATGGATGGTAACCCTAGTGTCTATGGAACAAATCCTCTAACGAATGGTGGTGCATGTGATCCTTAGACTTGAGATCACCGGAGCGACTTGTGCACCGATTGGTACACTTTGACACTAGCCTAACGCATTCTATTGTCGATCCGGTGGTGATTGGGTGTATCAAGGAGTGTATCAAGACTATGGTGGATTAACAGAGGATTCATCACTCCCGAGTACGGGAGAAGTTATCTCACGGCGCAATTTAGTATATGGCAATGACACTAAAACTGTGGCCACAGTGGGATTGAGTTGCTGCTCTATCCAGATTATAATGTGGGTCATTGGTCCAGAAACGAATATATAATATTGAGAGTAACTGAAGGTTGACACTATTTCTATACCTTCGTCTCGTCGAGATAACGTATGATGAAAGGATCGAATTGTACGGTAACCATATCGTTGATAGGTAGCTACTTTGCTGAATCCGAATCTATCGGGTGGCCATGATGCCTTGCTAGGGGCCAATCTTGGTCTGTGTATAAGTGAGACGATTAATGGGTGTTAATCGTGATATTATACACTACCGGTATGATGAGGAGCCTATGGGTCACACACATAGGAGATAATTTAAGAGCCAAGAAGAAACAAGGGCGTTTTCATCTTTTTTGGGCGAAAGGGTATTTTGGTAATTTCACAGTGTAATTAAATTTGCTGAGGTCGTAGCCTTTATTTAATTTGTTAAAAGAAATTAAATAAGTGAAATTCCGTTTAAATATTTGTTCGCATATATTTAAATAAATTATCATTATTGTTAAATGTTAATATATATATATATATATATATATATATATATATATATATATATATATATATATATATATATATATTAATTGATTTTTTAATTGAAATAATGATGAAATAAATAAAATATCTAATTTGGGAGTATTTGGCAACATGGGGTGTTTGGGTTGGAGCCCAAGCCCATTCCATGTGGGAATAGGGCAACTTAGTTTGCCTATAAAAGAAAATGTGTGTGTGAAATTAAACAAGTTTTTTAGTTCATTTTTCAATTAAAACAAACACACACAGCAGCCCCATTTTACTTTTACTCTCACGCCACTTTCACCTTTTTGATTGAAAAATCAAATACTCCTTTTCTTCTTGATTTCTTAAGGCCAAGGAGGATCTAGCAAATCCCTCCTTGGTTATTGGTGGTTGTCTTCGTGTGGACTTCTTGGTTTGATCCTATACTTGGATCGGTAGCAAACACGCTCAGAGACAATATTGGTGGAGCCTCCAACGTGGGTATGGTTTCTCAAACCTTGAATGAATTTTTGCAGATTTGATTATTTTATATAAACTGTGATTTTTGTACCCGGATCTTGGTTCTAAGGAACGATCCATAGAGTTTATGTTTTTGTTTTCCGCTGCGTAACTGGGTCGTTTACTAACAGTGGTATCAGAGCCTCGGGTATCAAATTTTACAATTTATTGTATGATTTATAACATGTATTTGGTTGATAACATGTTGTTTTTGAAAAATCTGAAAAAATCTGCAAAATCAGTTTATGGATGAATGATTCAAATGATAAACTGGTTTAATAATGTGTCGATGAATGATATATTGGTTGGTTAATATCCTGGTTCAACGTATGTGCGTTTGATTTGATTTGATTTGGATTCGTGTTTATACAAAAAACTGCAAAAAATGCGAACTGTACGTATTGGGGATTTCCAGGTCTCAGCTTCGCCGCGACGAGAAGCCTCTGGAAAGTTTCTCCGCGGCGAAGATAAAACCTTCGCCGTGGCAAAGTCTATGGCGGCGAAGTACATACTGTATACCTCGCCGCGGCGAAGATAAAACCTTCGCCGTGGCAAAGTCTGTGCTTCCTTGCCGCGGCGAAGATAAAACCTTCGCCGCGGCGAAGCCTGTAGCTTCCCCAATTTTGTATTTTTTTGCAAAAGGGTCTAATCTGCAGTTTTTAATAACCTGTAAAGCCAATGTACATTATGCACATTTAAGAGGGCAATTAATTAATAAACCCACCCAATTCAAAAATTGATTATTTTTGAAATGTATGCTTTGTACTTGTTTGTATATTGCATGGTGCCCGGTACATGAGCCTTAGACCTAAGGGTGAATGTTTTAAATTATTTTGGGTATGTATGGCTGTAATATTTTAAATAGGGCCTGCGTGTCCTGCCTTCTCTCCTCTTCTTGATGTACATTCTTTTCTCATCTTATTCCCCTCGAATGTAAATTGAGGTTTCTAAATTTGTTGATGTAAAATTAGTTTAATATTAATTTGATTGTAAATTTAGAATGATGTTTTTGTAATGTACTTGGAGTCGGAGCGAAGGACGAGGCAACCATACTTGAAGACTCAAGATATTTATTACAGGACCCCTAGGTGACCCACTGATTCCTCTAGGCTCCAGGAGATCGGTTTTAGTTAGGCCATGTACCGGCACGTTTAATATTTTTCTTAGAATGCATGCTAAGGTTGAATGTTGAATAACATGCCAAACAATGTCATTCTAATAAAGATAATAATCTAATGAGACATTAAATAACAAACCCCTCAACTAAGTATATTAAGTCACGAATGTCTTCCATCACCATGGTTTTAATCAAACCTCTGTTCGTCGGAACCTTGTTCGCCAAAGCGAAGGGTACACTTCTACCAGTGGGAGGTTAAAATTCATTGGAGTTTTCCTTAATGGTGATGGGTCAACTTAAAATGACGGTTTTGCTTGTTCGCCAAAGCGAAGGTTGATAAATGCGTCATAGGCAAAGTAGAGCAGTACACATATTATGTGTATGTGGTGACATGTAGTGTCCACTCTCCTGACACTGAGAATCACACTTGAGGACAATGGTTGGAGCCATTGGATTGTGTGATTGGCTTGTTGGCTTTTGCACATTTGAGGTTGATAGTGGGAGCTATCAATTGGTGTGGATTAAGTTTGTTAGCCTACCTAATCAACTCATTTTGGCTTGTTCGCCAAAGCGAAGGTTTGAAATGGGCAGGATGGGATCTCGATCCACTAGGAAAGCCAACGGGCTTTCCCGAGTTAATAGTGAGGGCTATTGGCTTGAGTAAAATAGTGGGAGCATCGTTTAATAAAAGACCATATTAAATAATAATGAACTTTATAATAACTTTATCTTTTCTACAATTGTAGATTCACCAAAATGAGCATTATGAACCTGCGACCGATAATCGAAAAAGAAAACAGGTTGGATGGATCCAATTTCTCAGACTGGTATTGTAATCTTCGGATTATACTTAAGTCAGAAAAGAAATTGTATATCCTTGAAAAGCCATACATGGCTGAGCCTCGATCTGATGCCACTCGAAAGTTAAGGATACTTATCAAAAGTTCCTTGATGATCTTGATAGAGTACAATGCTTGATGTTAGCATCGATGACACCTATGCTGCAAAAGCAGCATGAGAATATGGATGCTTCTTCCATAATTCTACACCTCAAGGAGCTTTATGAAACAAATGCTCGACATGAGAGGTACAAGGTGTCGAAAGCACTTTGTTTGGGAGTCGTCACCGAGGGTGCCCAAGTTGGTCCTCATGTGCTCAAGATGATCGAGCACATAGAGGCTTGAGACTTTGGGATGTGGCTTGATGCGAATTACAAATGGATTTAATTCTGCAATCCTTGCCTGACTCATATGCTCCGTTCATAATGATTTTCAATATGAACACGATGGAGAAAACCCTGTCAGAACTTCTGAACATGCTAAGGACTGCAGAGTAGGACTTGAAAAAGTCCAAGCCTATTTTCTTGGTTCGTTCTTGCCGGAAAGCAAAGGGTAACGGCAAGGGTAAGGCCAAGGCCAAACCCAAGCCCAAGCCCAAAGGACAGGTTGCTCTTGGGCCTAAGAGTGGCATATGAAAGGGCAAGGTAGTCTGCTTCTTTTGTGGCAAGCTTGGCCACTGGAGGAAACACTGCAAGGCTTTCCTCGCAAGCAAGAAGAAGTCAGAGTCTACGACTTTAGGTACTTTCATGATTGAGATTAATTTCTCTCCCTCAACATCTTGGGCCATTGACACAGGATGTAGTACTCACATTTGTACTGATGTGCAGGGACTAAGGCAGAGTAGATTGCTCGCCAAGGGAGAGGTGGACCTACGAGTTAGAAATGGAGCACATGTGGCTGCATTAGCTGTAGGGACTTATTGTTTATCTTTGCCTACGGGCTTATTGTTGGAACTACATAACTGTTATCACGTACCGTCTATTTCTAGAAATATTGTTTCAGTATCCGTTTTGGATAATATGGGGTATCATTTTGAGATATCTAATGGATTGTTGTCCTTTAGTTTGAATGGTATTCTATTTGGAATTGCAAGGTTATATAATGGATTATATGTTCTTGATTTAAACAATAAAGATATTCTCAATATTGAAACCAAGAAAGCTAAACATAGCGATAAAAACCAAACATATCTCTGGCATTGTAGATTGTGTCATGTTAATAAGACTCGCATTACAAAACTTCAAAGGGATGGAGTTTTGGCCCCTTTTGACTTCCAGTCATTTGAGGTATGCGAGTCATGCCTTTTAGGCAAGATGACCAAGTCTCCTTTCACAGGGACAAAGTGAAAGGGACTCTTGAAGTTAGGCATCATCCATAGTGATGTATGTGGTCCACTAACAGTTGAAGCCAGAGGTGGATATTCATACTTCATCACATTTATTGATGATTTCAGTAGATATGGTTTTGTCTACCTTATGAGACATAAATCTGAAGCCTTTGATAAATTCAAGGAATTCAGGAATAAAGTACAGAATATGTTGGGCAAAAGTATTAAAGCTCTTCGGTCAGATCGAGGAGGTGAATACTTAAGCTTAGGGTTTTCAGTGTACCTGAAGGAATGTGGGATAGTATCACAACTCACCCCTCCTTATACACCCCAACACAATGGAGTGTCAGAAAGGAGGAATAGGACCTTACTTGACATGGTTAGGTCCATGATGAGTTTTAGTGATTTACCTACATCGTTTTGGGGTTATGCCCTAGAGACTGCGACTCACGTTTTGAACCGTGTGCCGTCAAAGTTTGTAGATAAGACTCCATATGAGCTATGGAGTGGGCGAAAGCCCAACTTGTCTTATCTAAGGATTTGGGGTTGCGAAGCTTATGTCAAGAAATTGACTTCGAATAAGCTGGGCCCAAAATCCTATAAATGTATATTTGTGGGGTATCCAAAGGAGACCAAAGGATACTATTTCTACCACCCAGAAGAGCGCAAAAATTTTTGTTGCTCGATTTGGTGTCTTCCTAGAAAAGGAATATTTTCTAAGATGTACTAGTGGGAGAAAAGTAGAACTCGATGAAGTTCTAGAACCATAAGATATACTAGACGAAGGACGGGATGATGTGCCACAGGAAGTGGTTGAGCATCATGAGGAGGTTACTCCACAAATTATGGATCAAAGTGAACCACCTCAAGTAGCACAGGAGCTGCGTAGATTTGGGAGAGTACACCATGAGCCCGAGAGATACAGTTATCTCGTGACTCAACATGGTGACATACTAGTCTATCAAGATGATGAACCCAGAACCTACGAAGACGCTATATCGGATCTAGATTCCGTTAAATGGCTTGAAGCCATGAAATCTGAGATGGACTCCATGTACTAGAACTAAGTGTGGTCTCTGGTGGAACCACCTGAAAGGGTAAAACCCATAGGGTGTAAATGGGTCTTCAAGAAGAAGACTGACATGGATGGCAACGTGCATACTTATAAAGCACGGCTAGTTGCCAAAGGTTTCAAACAAATTCATGGCATTGACTATGAAGAAACCTTTTTGCCGGTTGCCATGATTAAATCCATCCGGATTATGCTTGCAATTGCTGCATATCATGACTATGAGATTTGGCAAATGGATGTCAAAACTACTTTCCTGAACGGAAACCTTGAAGAGGATGTGTATATGACACAATCTGATGGTTTCGTTCTTGATAGTCAAGCTAATAAGGTATGCAAGTTGCAGAGATCCATTTATGGACTCAAGCAAGCTTCAAGGAGCTAGAACATTCATTTTGATGAGGCCGTAAAAGAATTCAGTTTTATCAAAAACGAAGATGAGCCTTGTGTTTACAAGAAAGTGAGTGGGAGTGCAGTAGCATTCCTAGTGTTGTATGTTGATGACATACTTCTGATCGGGAATGATGTACCGAACTTGCAGTCAGTAAAGACTTGGTTATCCAAGTGCTTCTCCATGAAGGACTTAGGGGAAGCAGCCTACATCCTTGGTATAAAGATCTATCGTGATAGATCGCGTAGGTTGCTTGGCCTAAGTCAGAGTGCATATATTGACAAAGTTTTGAAACGATTAAATATGGAAGAATCCAAGAAAGGATTTCTTCCGATGTCACATGGTGTTTATCTCTCTAAGGAATTGTGTCCTAAAACACAAGATGAGAGAGATAGGATGAAAAGGATCCCATATGCATCAGCAATTGGATCCATCATGTATGCCATGCTATGTACTCGGATTGATGTCTCGTGTGCTTTAAGCACTTGTAGTAGATTTCAATCAGATCCAGGTGAGCATCACTGGATGGTTGTCAAGAATATTCTTAAGTACCTGAAGAGGACTAAGGATATGTTCTTGGTTTATGGAGGGGAAGATGAGCTCACTGTAAGAGGATACAGCGATGCTAGTTTCCAAATAGACAAAGATGATTATCGATCGCAATCAGGGTTTGTATTTTGTCTTAATGGTGGTGCAGTGAGCTGGAAGAGCTCCAAGCAAAGCTCTGTAGCGGACTCTACAATGGAGGTGAGTATATTGCATTGTCGATGCGGCCGGAGGCGATCTGGATTAAGAAGTTCGATCTTGAACTTGGTGTGGTTCCTACGATTGTTGATCCTATAGACATCTATTGTGACAACAATGGAGCAATTGCTCAAGCTAGAGAACCACGGTCTCATCAGAAGTCCAGGCACATACTCAGACAATTCCATCTCATCAGAGAGATAGTTGAGAGGAAAGACGTGCAGATTAGTAAAGTGCATACTGATGACAATCTCGCAGATCCATTGACAAAGCCTCTATCATAGTAGAAGCATGAAAGGCACTTGAGATCATTTGGTATTAAATACATGAATGATTTGCTATAGTGCAAGTGGGAGATTATCAGAGTAGATGCCCTAGAGCAAATCAATTATTGTAGAATTGACTCTTTGTAATAATGTTCATTAATTAATAATAAAAGACATTTTATTCTATATCGCATAAATCATTATTATTGCAATATGTATTGATATATGTCCTTAGAATGGTAGAACCGTAACGAGGGTATCAAGTGTTTCAAATCTTGATAGTGAGAACCCTATGAGCACATATGGTGGCCATTCTAGAAACGTTTGTAGCCCCAATATTATTGCAAGTAAGGGCACGAGATAATACGGTAAGGCTATCATAGTGTTGAAGCGACCTGTCGAAAGGTAGTGGCCCGATCTCACTTGTCAAGGTTGTTTGGTGACAACCTGGTGCAACACATGGGTGTTTGTTGTAGGCGGATATACCACAGCAAGTTTACTGGGCTGACCCACCGGAGGATATATGGATGGTAACCCCAGTGTCTATGGACCAAATCCTCTAACGAATGGTGGTGCATGTGATCCTTAGACTTGAGATCACCGGAGCGCCTTGTGCACCGGATTAGGTACGATTTGACACTAGCCTAACGCATTCTATTGAAGTGTCAATACGGTGGTGATTGGTGTATCAAGGAGTGTATCAAGACTATGGTGGATTAACGAGGATTCATCACTCCCGTGCGGGAGAAGTTATCTCACGGCGCAATTAGTATATGGCAATGACACTAAAAGCGTGGCCATAGTGGGATTGAGTTCTTGCTCTATCCAGATTATAATATGCGTCATTGGTCCAGAAACTGAATATATAATATCGAGAGTAACCGAAGGTTGACACTATTTCTATGCTTTCGTCTCGTCGAGATAACGTATGATGAAAGGATCAAATTGTACGGTAACCATATCGTTGATAGGTAGCTACTTTGCTGAATCCGAATCTATCGGGTGGCCATGATGCCTTGCTAGGGGCCAATCTTGGTCTGTGTATAAGTGAGACGATTAATGGGTGTTAATCGCGATACTATACACTACCGGTATGATGAGGAGTCTATGGGTCACACACATAGAAGATAATTTAAGAGCCAAGAAGAAACAAGGGCGTTTTCGTCTTTTTTGGGTGAAAGGGTATTTTGGTAATTTCACAGTGTAATTAAATTTGCTGAGGTCGTAGCCTTTATTTAATTTGTTAAAAAAAATTTAATAAGTGAAATTCCGTTTAAATATTTGTTCGCATATATTTAAATAAATTATCATTATTGTTAAATGTTAATATATATATATATATTAAATATATATATTAATTGATTTTTTAATTGAAATAATGATGAAATAAATAAAATATCTAATTTGGGAGTATTTGGCAACATGGGGTGTTTGGGTTGGAGCCCAAGCCCATTCCATGTGGGAATAGGGCAACTTAGTTTGCCTATAAAAGAAAATGTGTGTGTGAAATTAAACAAGTTTTTTAGTTCATTTTTCAATTAAAACAAACACACACAGCAGCCCCATTTTTACTCTCACTCTCACGCCACTTTCACCTTTTTGATTGAAAAATCAAATACTCCTTTTCTTCTTGATTTCTTAACGCCAAGGAGGATCTAGCAAATCCCTCCTTGGTTCTTGGTGGTTGTCTTCGTGTGGACTTCTTGGTTCGATCCTATACTTGGATCGGTAGCAAACACGTTCAGAGACAATATTGGTGAAGCCTCCAACGTGGGTATGGTTTCTCAAACCTTGAATGAATTTTTGCAGATTTGATTATTTTATATAAACTGTGATTTTTGTACCCGGATCTTGGTTCTAAGGAACGATCCATAGAGTTTATGTTTTTGTTTTCCGCTGTGTAACTGGGTCGTTTACTAACACTACGATCCCCTAAACCTACAAGGCAAGGTAAATCAAAGAAATGGCTTTCCGGCACTTTAGGTATAATCTACCCTGTCTCACCCGATCACTCAAGTTCGATTGGTTCAAGACTATCATTGAACACCGATAAACGCTACAAGACAACATGGCGTGCTGTCGTAGGCACCCAGAATTAAAACCTAAAAATACACGTAGTAGTGTAAGTCAGGGTCGATCCCACGAAGAGTGTCTAGCTGAATTTGCTGTTATGTGAACAAGGCTTGGGGTTCTTTTGTAAAAACAGAAAACGTTTCCAGGAAAAGAAAACAACTCAAATCGAAGTCAATTAAAATGACGGAACTTGGTCTCCGTCAACATCCACCATCGGAATCTTACAACTGATCATTGACGCGAAGATAATCAATTCACACATTGAATATTCACCGTTGGAACTAATTTCCTATTTCTCCTTAATTGTAATTAATCAGGAAACAAGCGATCCTAATTAATCTTTCCCATAAACAACCCTAGACAAGCGCTCAAGATTTAATCTAGTGGCAGCCTTAAGAATTAGAGAGATCGATGAAGCTAAAAAACACAAACACAAGCGGTTGTATTTAATTTAGTTGAATGTTCTTCGTAAGGTTATTAATTCCTGACGCAGCAAATTACTAACCCTAATTGCTTCGCAAGTTGAAGGGATCAAACAATTACGGATTTGATATCTAACTTAGCAGTAGATTGCGACAATTAATAAACTAGTAGGCCTCCCTAGTAATTAAACGAAACAATCATAAAATTAGGCATAGAAAAAACATCCAATACTCAAACACGAAAAATTGAACACAAAGAAAAATATATTAGATCTCACGGTTTATCGATTCCGAGGCTTCCGTTTACTTGACCAAGTTATCAAAATCAGCCTCTCATGGCCATCACCGAATTACAGAGGAAAAGTTCAGAAGAGACCAGAGAGAGGCGTGTCTCCCAAAAAACTAATCTGATCTCCCTAATCAAAAGTCTAATTCAAGTGTTTGAATCCAACTCAATCTCCTAAAATCAATTATCCTAATCTGATTCTAATTAATTGAAAATACAATAAAGTCTTAAAAATAAAAATAGGAAAGTGATGTGTCCAGCTGTAACTCGTGTGCCACCTGTCTTCAAATCTTCCAATAATAAACTGCCTCTTGGACTTGCATTACAAGGCAGAATGTTCCAGAACATCGGCAGTGCAGATGCGTCAACTTCAAGCCCAATTAAAACCTTGATGCAGCAATTATCTCTCCAAACTCAATAAAAGTTGTAGATATATTTCTTAGCGTTCTACAGAATTTTGAATCATCTCAATCGGAGCTCAGATGAGAGAGTTATGCCCGAAATACGAAACAACGTCAAAACTGTCCGAATTCACTTAATTAGTTCCGTTTTGCAATTAACGCTCCCATTTGCTTCCTAAGTCAAAATAGAATAAAAATCAGTACATTTTAGGCAGAAAATAGGTATAAAAGACTAGGCATTAAGGGGGGTAAATATGGCATTTTGCATTCTCATCACAACACCACTAGTTGGTACGCGATTAACAAATACAATTTGTCAATACGTATCTTCCAATCAACCAACTTCACAATAAATGCAACAACATTAGAAATGAAATTAAATCCAAACACAACTCAATTACAATCGATGCGAAGTAGTGAAAAGCAATATTCATCATTTAATTATTTCAAACCAACGTTTATCATTTAGCGAGTTCTATGAAAACATTAAATCACAATGGACAACAATATTCATCATAAATAATGCTCAAACCATATTAAAGTATCGAAATCAAACATGAAACGAAAACAAATATAATTCAAAACACAATACTACCAAATGTCCTATAATCGGGCTCATCCAACTAGTCGAGAGCTGATGAGGAGAGCAGTGGAACCAATCTCGATCTTGCCTATGCCGTAACAGACAACCGGGAACTTAGCCGCTCATGGTGGTGTCGATGGAGGTTGAAACGGTGAAAACGAAGCTGATCATGGCAGAGAGGAAGTAATTGATAGCGATATGATGTGAAGAAGGAGCGAAAACGACCAACGGACAGCCTGAAATACGAACAATTGCACTTGCTAGAAAACGTTAATTTTCGGCAAGTCTTTCGGCATGGGATCCGAAGGTATCGATGGAAAGCTCTGGTGGTGGGGAGTTCAGATCAGGTCCTAGGGAGATGAAAGGTTGCCGAAAATGGGAGAGATTGCGACTTGAAGGTGAAGAGGCACGGCAGCGGTGATGGTGGATTCTGGTGGGTTTGGCGGCAGATGAAGGTTGGAAAGGATAGATCCGGCCGTGGGGAGGGAAGATCAGCCACCAGAGAGGCGAAACATCGCCGGAGGTCATCGAAAAATGGTGAAATCGCAGCTGGAATACGAAACATCGCGGATGTGGTGCATGATCGTGGTGGTGTTGACAGGATGACGCTGACGATGACGATGACGATGACGATGGACGGTGTAAATGGAAGGTAGAGCGTAGCCGAAGTTTGCCGGAAAAGAAGACGAAGAGTCATCGGAAAAAATGGATGAACAGAGGTCCCTGTAACGCGACCTTTCGCGTTCTTATTATACACAAAGAGAAAATTATCACTTTGGTCCCTACACAATTGAAAAGTGACAAAATCAACCCTTATAAATATGATAGTTTACCCCCTAAACAACATAAATGAGGCAAAATCACCCCTAATGCATAAATCACAACCTAATATCAACTCATACCCTTTCCAAAATCATTCCAAACATGTTAAATTCATAAGAAAAATATTAGGATGCGATTTTCGTGAATAAATTCATAAATTCTTTAATTATTTCAATATGATTTCATTTTAATCACACATAGGGTCTTTTTATCACCAAAATAGAGTCACTTTCATGACTCTAACACACTCCCCAACTTACTCTTTGTTCGTCCTTGAGTAAAGTAAAAGAAACCTTTCAACATTCTCACAAAACCATACACAACCATATTTATCAACAACCAAGACGTTCATCAAAAGATAAAGTGAAGAATTTAAACATACCAAGTAAACAACCCAATCCTAAATAAAGAACTAAAGTTTCTGTCAAGATTTGCCTATCTCCATTCAAGCTTCTCAAACACACATTTCATGTTCATATCACAATGTCAAAATGTCATGCAAAACTCCCCAACATATGTACATGCAACATAATGCTCATTTTCCACACAAGATTTTGACATATAATTTCTTTTCATTCATCACTTTTTTTTTTCTTGTCTTAACTTCTTAAGCTTTCTTAGAAGGTTCGTGTAACGAGCTTTAGGTCAATGACTTGCAAACCAGATGGCTATAGGGCACTAAGTGTAGAACACTCCTCAAACTTACTCACCCGAACCAACTAGGCTACATGTCAAGACTTATACTATTTATTTATTTATTTCTTTTTTGTAAAGCTCATGATCTATGTAATGACTTCTTAAGCTTTCTAGAGGACCCATGTAACGAGCTTTAGGCCAATCGCTCCCAAGCTAGATAGCTTTAGGGGATGAGGTGTAGAACACCCCTCGAGTGTACTCACTCAAGTCAACTAGGCTACAAATCAAAACCAAATCATCAAGCAACATTTAAGCACTTTTAACACACGTAAGATAATAAATGAAAATTTGCTCCATGGGCATGTAAAGTATGTGGGAGACTTGCATAAACACTAAAACACATGGCATTTACACAAAACGGTGTCTAACCACAATTATGGACAAACCTAGCACAAAACAGAACCAATAGGTCAATGTTTAAAACCACGTTGCAACAAACAATTTTCAAAAACCTCACAAAACCTTTCAACTAGCACCTCAATTGCTTCTAAAATGGTGATTATGCATGAATTCATGAAAAATTTTAAAAATAACTCATTTTAGTTCACTTTTACCACTTTTGGACTTACAAGAGTAAGATTCAACATATTTTCAACAAAAAACATCATCATGCCACAAAAATTTAAGCACAGTCCATTCAACACACAATCTCCACAAAAAGCATCATCAACAACACTTCACAAAAATATCACAATCTCCACAAAAGCATCATCAACAACATTTCACAAAAATAAAAATCACAATCTCCACTCAACACACAATCTCCACAAAAGCATCATCAACAACACTTCACAAAAATATCACAATCTCCACAAAAGCATCATCAAGAACACTTCACAAAAATAAAAATCAATCAACACTCCCCAACTTAAAATGTCATTATCCTCAATGACCCACAACTACAAACATCCTCCCCAACTTAGCATCAAATGATCTCAAATGGCGCTATGATCAATAACATTAAAAACGTCTAACATATTTGAGAACAAGAAATCTAACAATAGCAGCATATAAGGTGGAGAGATACAACCTGAGGAACAATGGTGGGGCTGTCACCAACGAAGTTTGTGGAGCATGCGTAAGCGTAACCTTGGACTAGTTAATGAGTTTCCAAACATGGTAATCCCTGCAAAGACAAAAACAACAAAAACATAAAAGCAGTAAAAACATATTTACAAAGGTGGGTTGCCTCCCACAAGCGCTAAGTTTAAAGTCTTCAGCCAGACTTAGTGCACTAAAATGGCTAATGTGGTTCTAAGAAAGAACACTCCTCAATCACCTCTCCATCAGTAATGCCATCGACATAAGGTTTAAGTCTTTGGCCATTAACCTTAAAAACTTGTCCCGTTTTTGGGTTTTGGATTTCAACAGCTCCGTGAGGGAAAACATTAAGAACAATAAAAGGGCCATCCCATCATGACCGAAGCTTCCCCGGAAAGAGACGAAGCTTAGAGTTAAAGAGCTACACTTTTTGATTAGGAGAGAATGACTTCCTAACAATGTGTTTATCGTGAAAAGCTTTAATATTCTCCTTAAAGATGCGAGAGTTCTCGTAAGCTTTGTGTCTTAGCTCATCTAACTCCGAAAGTTGGAGTTTCCTATGGTCACCGACTGTGGTCATATCAAAATTGAATTTCCTTGTGGCCCAATATGCTCTATGTTCAAGTTCTACAGGTAAATGACATGCTTTCCCAAAAACTAAGCGATAAGGGGACATGCCAATAGGGGTATGATATGCGGTTCAATAGGCCCAAAGTGCATCATTCAGACGCACCAACCAATCCTTACGATCGAGCCGTACCATTTTCTCTAAGATAGTCTTAATTTACCTATTAGCACGTTCCACATGTCCACTAGTTTGAGGGTGATAAGGTGTGGCAACTTGATGGGTGATTGAGTACTTTTTCAATAGTGATCCAAAGTGCCTATTGGTGAAATGTGAGCCACCATCACTAATGATGGCGCGTGGATGACCGAAACGGCTAAAGATGTGTGATTGAACAAAGTTGAAGACCACCCTGTGATCATTGGTCCTAGTGGCAATGGCTTCTACCCATTTAGACACATAATCCACTACAAACAAGATATATTCAAAGCCAAAAGATGAGGGAAATGGACCCATAAAATCAATACCCCACACATCAAACACTTCCACAATCAAAATAGGATTCAGGGGCATCATATCTCGTCTACCAATATTCCCTACTTTTTGACATGAAGTACAAGCATGACAATAAAAGAATGCATCACGAAAAAGAGTAGGCCAATAAAAACCACACTAAAAGACCTTTAAAGCGGTCATCTTGCCATTATAATGACCACCACAAGCATAAGAGTGACAAAATGCAAGTACACTATTAAAGTCATGGTCGGGAACACATCTCCTAACTATCTGGTCTGCACACACCCTGAAAAGGTCTGGGTCTTCCCAAAAATAATGCTTGATGGTTGCAAAGAAATGATCTTTCTAAGTTTTGGTCCACCCTTATGGTAATTGTCCTACGGCCAGGTAATTGACTATATGGGCATACCAAGGTGCTTTGGATTGGGATATTGCAAATAATTGCTCATTTGGGAAAGAGTCATTCAAACATTGACCAAGGAAATACTCTGTAAAGAGTCTAAACAAGTGATTGGCGACCACATTATCACTGCCCTTTTTATCTTTGATTTCTAGATCAAACTCTTGCAACAACAAAATCTATCGAATTAGTCTAGGCTTAGTGTCTTTCTTGTCTAACAAATACCTAACTGCAACGTGGTCTGTAAAAACAACTATCCTAGACCTAAGAAGGTAAGACCAGAATTTATCAAGGGAGAATACTCCTGTAAGCTACTCTTTCTCGATAGTGGTGTAATTACATTGAGCATTAGAGAGGGTCTTGCTTGCATAGTAAATCACAACGGGCTTTTTATTCCCCCGTTGGCCAAGGACTACACCAATGGCATAGTCCGACGCGTCACACATCACTTCAAAAGGTAGGTTCCAATCAGGAGGTTGCATGATGGGTATTGTGGTCAACACTTCTTTCAAAATGGTAAAGGCAATCATACAATGTCATAAAAAAAAAATGGCACATCTTTAGCAAGCAAATCACACAAAGGCTTAGAGATCTTGCTAAAATCCTGGATGAAATGCCTATAAAATCTTACATGGCCTAGGAAAGATCTAATTTGTTTGACCAACGAAGGCGGTGGTAGTTGAGAAATCAACTATACCTTTGCCTTATTCGCTACTATCCCCTTCTTGGAAACTACATGACCTAAGACAATTCCCTCTTGAACCATGCAATGGCTCTTTTCCCAACTAAGAACAAGATTTGTCTCTTTACAACGTTTCAACACCAACTCCAGTTTTTAGAGACAATCATCAAAAGATGCACCAAACATAGAAAAATCATCCATGAAGACTTCAAGGAATTGACCCACCATGTTAGAAAATATCGATAACATGCACCTTTGAAACATTGACGGTGCATTGCATAACCCGAAGGGCATGCGACGAAAGGCAAACATTCCAAAAGGACATGTGAACGTGGTCTTTTCCTAGTCTTCGGGGGCAACTGGTACTTGGTTATACCCAGAATAGCCATCCAGAAAATAATAGAAAGCCTGCCCTGCAAGTTTTTCTAGGATTTGGTCAATAAATGGGAGCGGGAAATGATCCTTCCTAGTGGCTAGGTTGAGCTTCCTATAGTCAATGCAAACTCTCCATCCTGTAGGAGTACAGGTAGGAATTCGCTCACCTTTTTCATTTTCAACAATGGTGAGACCATTCTTCTTAGCTACAACATGGGTCGGACTCACCCATTGGCTGTCGGATATAGGGTAGATGATACCCACATCAAGCCATTTGATCACCTCTTTCTTCACCACCTCCTTCATGTTCGAGTTTAACCTTCTTTGGGCTTCATGCACCAGTTTAGCATTCTCTTCACAAAATATGCGATGCATGCACAAAAAAGGGCTAATCCCTTGAAAATCAGCTACCGACCAACCGATTGCTTCCTTATGTGCTGTCAAGACCGCCACTAATCTCTCCTCTTGCTCACTATCTAAGTTGGCAGAAGTGATCACGGGTAAGGTCTTGTTGGGTCCTAAGAAAACATACTTTAGAGTATCAGGCAAGACCTTCAACTCTAAGACTGGTGGAGACTCAATTGACCTCGGTTGTGTCGTCTTAGACAAAAGTGGTAAGGGTTCATACTTGATGTTCCAAGGTCGACGCTCTAGAGTGGGCGACCTAGCCATATATGCACTAACCTCCTGAACCTCAAACATAACACTCAAGCTACATATCTCCTCAACAAACGGATTCATAAGAGTGTAAATCGCATCATCACATATCATCTGTGGGGCGTAAGCCTCCACTAGACTGTCAATAACATCAACCATGAAGCACTCATTATCGTCCTCACGCATCGGTCCTAAACCAGCATTAAACACATTAAGTCTCAGTTTCCTATTCCCAAAAGACACTTCAATCTCTCCTGATCTACAGTTAATGCACGCATTTATCGTTGCTAGAAAAGGTCTCCCTAAAATAATCGGTGACATACTTCCCATGCTCGTATACTCCATGTCTAAGACAAGAAAATCCACCGAAAAATATAGTTCCTCAACCTTAACTAACACGTCCTCAATTAGGCCCCTAGGCATTTTGACCGATCAGTCAGCTAACTGTAGGATGACTTCAGTAGACTTAAGCTCACCTAAGTTAAAAAGTTCATACATGGAAGTGGGTAATAAGTTCACGCTCGCCCTTAAGTCTAAGAGTGCTCTATCAATCTGACATTACCTATCACACAAGAAATAATAGAAGCTCCAGGATCCTTTAACTCCAGGGGAAGGCGGTTTGAGACAACCACACTTACATTTTTTGGTAAATGTACAGTCTTGGATGTGTGAGATTTCATTTGCCTCTTTTGCGTGGACAAGTCTTTGAGGAATTTGGCATAAGTAGCTACTTGCTTAATGACATCTAAGAGTGGAATGTTAATCTGCACCTGCTTAAACAACTCAATCATTTCCTCCATCCTAGTGTTTTTCCTAGTAGTGGGAACATTTGGGGGCTCTAAGCATTAAGGAAAACGTGCTCTCGGTATGTACGATGTAGGGGATAGTTCATTCTCCCCAACTTTCTCCTTACCCGGTTTCTAAACACTTGACTCTACAAGTGGCTCACTCTCACTCTCTTTGGCTTGGTCCCTACCTAGACTTTCCTCTTCTCTACCCTGGACTTTTACTTCCCTCTCAGGCCTAATTAGCCGTCGGCCGCTCCGAAGAGTCATCACGGCCTTAGCTTGTTCGGAAAACCCTCTCTATTGAGAAGAACCACTCGGGTTACCTATGACTTGACTAGGCAATTGGCCTTGTTCCCTCCTATTGACTGCCTTGGCTATTTGACCAATCTGGGTCTCTAGCTTAATAATGGATTGGGAATGAGAATGTAGAAGTTGGGTATTATGCTCTAAATCTTGAAACCTAGCATTCATGTTAGCTTTTTGTTCCTGCATGGTTTGGAGCATTTGAGCCATCATTGATTCTAGTGAACTAGGCACTGGAGTGGGCTGTTGAGCGGGAGGTGGGATGCTAGGTTGGATGGGTGGTTGGATTGAAGTTTGGTCTTTATAATTGCCTTGCTGATTGGAAGGATTATTCCTGTATGACATATTATTGGGGACATTCTGAGGTGGTTGTGGCTTCCATGAAAAATTAGGGTGGTTACGCCACCTAGGGTTGTACGTGTCCGAGTACGGATCACTCCGTCTCTAGAAGCCTTCTGCAACCTGCACTTGCTCCTTAAAAGGGTCAGGGGCGGGTTCCTCAATTGGATGGTCAAGAGTGGAGTGCATGGCAAAAACATCCTGATTTGTCCTATTCTGAAATGATTGTGTAGGGGGTTGCCCTTGTATAGATACAAACTTGTCAAACCGGTGGGCCAACACCTCTAGCTTGGAACTAATGTCATTTAATTGTGACACCTCATACATGCCACACTTCTTGGATGGTTGCCCTGAGATAGGCATTCTAGATGCAGAAATATGGTGCATTGAATTTTCACTTAACGTCTCAAAGAGTTGCCATAACTCATTCTCGTCCTTGTGCATAAATGTTTCTCCACAAGAGGCGTCTACCATATTCCTATGCCTCTCGGTCAGTCCGTCATAAAAACTACGAACTAATTGCCACCTAGGGACTACGTGATGGGGGCACTTCCTAAGCATTTCCTTCAAACGTTCCTAACTCTCATAAAATTCCTCGCCATCTATTGAGTGAAACTAGTGATGGCTCACCTTATGCTATTGGTTTTACCAATGGGATAATACTTTTTTAGGAATCCTTGTTGCATTTGGGCCTAAGAGATAATGGACCCTGCTGCCAAAGAATTGAGCCACTGTTTGGTTCGATCCTTAAGTGACAATGGGAATAAAATTAAGCGCACGACATCTTCATTCACATGTTGAAGTCTAACTGTGGAGCAAACCTCTAAAAAATCAGCTAAGTGTTTGTATGGCTCCTCATTTAAATTCACATAACAAATTGGCAGCAATTGGATGACACTAGTTTTGATCTCATAGTGTTGTGTCTGGACATTGGGGATACGGATACATGAGGCTAAAGTATAGGTGGTGGGTACGAAATGTTGGCTAAGGGCCACATGTGCGGGTTCATTCTGGTCAGCCATCCTACGTGCTTGTTTTCTATTCCTCTTACAAGTGCGTTCAATTTCAAGATTCAAAGGTAATAACTGTTCACTACAAGACCTTCTAGTTTGCATTCATCAATCAAACACACAAAAGACTCAACAAGCAATGCAACAACAATCTCAAAGAAAATTAGCTAAATGCAAATCCTAAGAAACAAATTTTAATAAGCACACGAAACAAAACTAAAACAAATCTAAAATCTAATAAAACTATACCCAACAAAATTTCAAACAACAAATACACTTAATCAAAACTAAAGTTATCAATGCAACCTAAAAGAAATTAATACTATGAACAAAATTTAAATCCTAGGAATAAAAACAAATTATGCAAAATAAGGCAAAAGCTATTACTAATTAATCAAAATGACTAAAAAAAAAAAAAAGTTAAGAGAATTTCACAATCGGGTCGTGCTAGATCTTCAATGCTCACGACACACTATAGCTTTTTCCCAATTGCAATTTTCCTGGAAAACAAAAACAAACACAAATGAAACTATTCCAATGAAAATAAAATGAAAATGAAATAAAATGAAGTAAAAATGAAATTACGCCAACAACCTAAAAAGAAAATAATTGACCAAAATGCAAAGAGACAAACTAAACGGAACACAAAAATTAAACAATTCACCCAAACAAATAATCACTATAAAGAAAATAACACAAACAAAAACAACAACTAAAATAAACCTAGAATAAAAACTAATGACTACCCAAACACAAAAAGTCAAAAGCACATTGCTTCCTCAACAACGGCGCCAAAATTTTGTCGAACTGGTCGTCACAGTCACAAAATTAATCCTAAATACCGTAGTTAGCGGTAAGCAGGGTTGAATCCACAGAGAGCAAGACTAACAACCTAATGTATTTTGAGTAGCGGAAATGAGATTGGCAATTTGATTAATTAAACTAAACAAACTAAATGCAAATAATAAAAGCGTGAAATTAAAACCAATAAAGACTTTATAATAAAAACGTTGTCGTTACGGTTTTGGTTCGACATGAGACCAACTCACACAATTCTCCTCCACCCTCTACGATCCCCTAAACCTACAAGGCAAGGTAAATCAATGAAATGGCTTTCCGACACTCTAGGTATAATCTATCCTGTCTCACCCAATCACTCAAGTTCGATTGGTTAAAGTGTAACGCCCCACTTGAGATACGTAGCCATTATTTATGGTATGGCCTAAAGGTTTACTGACTTGCTCCTAAATGAGTTTGTATATTGTTCATGTTGTTTGGTTGGCCCTTGGTTGAGTTTATGTTTTGGGTTTGGTTGAGTGTTTACCTTGGAATTGATCAAGACTTGGCGGATTTTGGAGTTCCAGCCTTCGCCGGGGCGACAGAGAATTATTCACCGCGGTGAAGGGCCAGCTGAGTTTTTGTTTCAGTTGCTAGAGAATTCTTTCCTAAGGGAAAAATGACCATTTGACCCCTAATTAGCAGGAAAAGTGGGGAGTAAAATACAAGGAAATTTCATGGAGAATAGTATAGAATGGGGGTGAATTTGTAAAGAATTAAAGGATAAAGGTGGAATTTTCAAGAAAGAGTAAGGGCAAAATGGGAAAGAGTGTATATTATATGAGCTAATAAGAGTTTAGTTCTCTAAACCCCTTCATTTTCCCTTCCTCCACCGCCTCTTCATCCCTCATTTTCTCTCAATTCCTCACTCAATCTTCCAAGGGATTTTTGAGAGTTTAGAGTTGGAATTTGACAAAGAATTGATCCTAAGCAAGAAGAGGAAATAAGGGAAAGCTAAGGTCCAACAAGAGTAGAGAGCTTTAGTGAAGACTGCTCAAGTATGAGGTAAGTAAATCCAACCCAAGTTGAGATTTGAGACATCCTTTGAGTAGAAATTGAGTAGAGATTTATGTATGTATAAGTATGTTATGTTATTGAGAAATTGAGTTGAGATGAGTATTTATTCTAGTGTTGTTGGATATACTTTAATTATGAGAAGTGTTGGATGTGTGAAGAGAAATTGAAATTGAGTTGAAGTTGGAGGAGTTTGCATGAATATTTTTGGGAGTGTTTTCCTTGGCAGGAATTATGACTATATGAGGAAGTTTTCCTCCCATTTTGGATGGTTAAGAAGAGAAGAAAATTTATAGTAAAGTAGAGTTCTTGTATGCACATTAGTTGCTCGATGAAATGCCTAAGTGAAAACATGTTACCAAACTGCCCTGTCACAGCCGTGACCTTCTGAGTGATTTTTGGGCATCTTACAGATTGAACTGGGTTTAGACCAAAACACAAAAGTTATATCCCTGTCTCTAAACTTTAAAACGAGACAAAACTCGTAGCAATCTGATGTGTGTAACTCAAGTTATGCCTTCTTGAGTGTGACCTGCGCATAATGACTGTCTTTGATGCAACATTGCATTTGTGCTTTTCATGAGGGCATTAATGAGCATGAATCATCTATATGCACTAATTATGCATTAGAGAAAGAGTAGAAAAAGAGTAGAGAACTTTGAGTGTGAGCTTTATTAAGAGAAAAGAGAGAAAAAGAGAATAGAGTAGGTTGTGCGATGGGGAACCCGTGAGGGATAAGAGAAGTCACGAAGAGTGGGTTGGTGCTTTGTGATCTCCACCCAGCCGTGCCTCTGGTTAGATGGGGCCGTGACAGTCACGAAGAGTGGGATGAGTACCCAGCCCTGCCTCCGGTAAGATGGGGCCGTGACATTCAGAGAGAGAGAGAATACACTCACGTGGCCAAGGGTTCCAAATCCTTGCATGACCGAGTCCGATCAGCAGAGAATGGGTAGAAGTCACGAAGAGTGGGTTGGTACTTTATGATCTCCACCCAGCCGTGCCTCTGGTAAGATGAGGCCATGACATGCAAGTGAGGAAGAATGAGCAAACATGAGGAAGAATAAAGACAGATAGTGAGTAGGGTCACGAAGAGTGGGATGAGTACCCAGACGTGACCTACAGCAAAAAGTTAACAGAAAAGAGTTATGAGAAAGAGAGACAGAAAGAGAATCAATAGAAGTCACGTAGAGCGGGAGAAGTCCCGGCCGTGCCTCCGGTAAGATTGGGCCATGACATTTAAAGAGAGAGTTAGTAGAAAAGAATTATGAGAAATGAGAAAAAGATAATTGAGAGAATTAAAGGATGAGAAAGCTTGAGAAAGAATGAGAAAGAATGACAAAGTATGAGAAAGAATGAGAGAGTTTGAGCTAGTAAGAATAGAGAGTAGAAGAAAGAAACATGCAGTTCTTTTGCATTAAGTGCATGCACCATGATTTCTTCCATGGTTAGTGAGAGTATGATGAGAATAAGAGAGAACCAAGATTTTCCTTCATGGTGAGTATGATGAGAATAAGAGAGAACCATGATTTTCCTTCATGGTGAGTAAGAATAAGAGAAGGAGAATAGAGAATAAGAACAGAGAGAAAGAAAGAATAAAAAGAGTAGAACATAGTTAAAGGAGAATAAAAGTACTAGAAAGATAGAGAAAATGTAACGCCCCACTTGAGGTACGTTGTTATTGTTTCCTCTTTCGCCCTTAATCGAGTTGGGTTTTTGTTATATTTGTTTGTTTGAGCGTTATGTTGAATGTTGCCCTGAAATTGGTTGAAAATAGAAGAATCTTAGTGAACCAAGCTTCGCGGGCGAAGAGTCTTCGCCGGCGAAGATGTGTTGAATCAAGGGCGAAACTCTGCAGCGGTTGCCGCGGCGACAAAGGTTTTTCGCGCGGCAGGGCCGATTTTTATGTTGGTTGAGTTTTAGATATTTTCTTCCCCAAGGGCAATTTGACCTTTCTACCCCCTAATTAGTAGGAAAAGTGGGGGAGTGAATTGTAAGGATTTTTCATAGAGTATGTTGAGATGGGGGGTGAGTTTGTAATGAATCAAAGGATATGGATGGAATTTCCAAAGAAGAGTAAGGGTAAAATGGGAATGATTGTGTTTTTATTTCATTAAAAGGAATTAGAATCAAAGAAACCCTTCATTTCTCTTCTTCTCAAACGCAACTTCTCATTCTTCTCCTCTCAACTTCTCTTTTCTTTTGATCAAGGATTTTCAAGGGTTTTGAAGTGATTTTGGGGTAGAAAAGCAACCTAAGGCTTCCTAAGGTAAGGATTTCTCCTTAAGTTGTGTGATTTGAAGATTTTAGTTCATTTTGGTTTTTGAGAGTTTTCATTCTTTTGGTTAAGAGTAGAGAGAATACCCAAGAAAACCAAGTGGAAAGAAGATTGGTGAAGTCTCTCCATAGCAAGTAAGTAAAACCCAACCCAAGTTGAGATTCATGAAATTTCTTGATTAGGGTTTTGATAGAAATGATGTATGTATGTGATGTGCATGTAGTATGCCATGTATGGAGTATTAAATGGAAATTTCTATGCTTTGTGAATGTTCTTACCTTGCAAATTTGAGAAATGAGTGTTGGTTTGGCAAGGTAGTTGAGATGAAATTTAAGGGGTATTATGAATCCCCTTTTTGGAAGTGTTTTCTATGGCAGGCTTTGTGGCTTTGTGAAGGGGTTTTTCCCCATTTTGGATGGTTAGGAAAAGTTTTAGATTCATGGCTATGAGATAGTTTTATAGTGCACATGAGTTGTTTGATGAAATGCCTAATAGAGGTTGAGTGGTAGTAATGAACCTTAATTCTTGCAACATTGCATGTTGGCATTTCACAAGTGCATTAGTAGAGATGAATCATCCATGTGCATTGTTATATGCATTGAAAAGTGACCTAAGAAAGAGTAGAAAACTTTGTGTATAGAAATACCCTATGAGTAGAGAGCTTAGTGGGTTAAATTACTCTAGGGTAGAGAGCATTGAAAAAATGCTACAATAGAATGAGTTAGAAGAGTAGTGTAGTTGGGATGATGCTTTGTGATCATCACCCGACCGTTATGGGAATCGGATGGATGCTTTGTGATCATCATCCGAATAGCCTTAGAGAAATGGGTCGATGCTTAGTGATCGTCACCCAATGAGTAATAGAAATGGGTAGATGCTTTGTGACCACTACCCGATTAGTTAAGAGATATGTAGGTTGATGCTTTGTGATCATCATCCAATGGCTAGTAGAAGCGGGGTGATGCTTTGTGATCATCACCCGATAGTGACTAGAGATGGGTAAATGCTTGGTGATCATTACCCAAAATTCATGAGGAACGGGTAGGTGCTAGGTGATCTCCACCCGATAGTTAGGAGGAACCGAGTTGGTGCTTTGTGATCCTCACTCGGTAGTCACTAAGAACGGGTTGGTGCTTGTGTGAATTCCACCCGATAGCCATAGAGTGAAATGGTGCTGTGTGAACGCCATTCGGCCGTACCTCCGGTAAGATGAGGCCATGATGCTATTAGAAACAGAAATAGAAACAGAATTAGAAAAGGAAAGAATTAAGAGTCACACGCGGGGACAGACAGTTAGAGAGTTTTACTTACTGAGCATTATTTGTGCTCACCCCGTTATTTTCCTTTGTGGATGCAGGTTCTAGGTGATGTTGCGGTTGGAGGGCGTCGGCGCGAGGAGCAATAGCTACTGTTCCCCTATTTTGTCTTTTGAAATGCACTTTTGTAAACAGTAACTTTTGTGTATAAAAGACATGTGAATTGTAATGAAAAGAAACTTTTGGGTCCAATTTTCCATTGTTAATTGCATGCATTGTACTAGTTTTCAGTAGGTGTTACATTTTTGGTATCAGAGCAAAGATTTTGGGATTGAACAGTGTACTATTCTCATCGCCACGACGTCCTCTAACCAACCGTGTGAGTAATTCTTTCCTTACAGTAATTGTTTCTTGAGTTTATTAGTGTGATCATTTTGTAGATGAGGCGTAGTTATCGAAATCGCGGTAAAGGTGTGGTGAATGAAGGAGAACCTTCTAACCCACGAGTCTACGCCCCCTCCCTTGGATGAAGCTAGAATCCAGGGAATAATACAGAGTTATGATTGAAACTCGGGGAGAGTTGTACCCCGTCTGAGCACCGCCGATTCGCTTTGTCGAGCGAGGGCAGACGGTACCTCCCCCAGTACCGAACAGAGTTGAACCGATTTATGGTCTTTCCAGTCAACATCAGCCCTCAGAGTTTAAGGGTACTACGGATCCAGTAGTAGCAGAGGAGTGGCTTGGGTCAGTAGAACGAGCCACGGGTTTATTTCCCATGACAGACCGGGAGAAGATCCGGTATGCGAGTTTCCTGTTTCGGGGTGATGCCCGAATTTGGTGGGAATTAATGGAAGAAACTCATGATGCGACAGTAATGACATGGGAAGAGTTTAGGCAAGAGTTTGAGGCTGAGTATAGATCAGAGGACCAAGTTCATGAGAAGGTCCAAGAATTTATCAGTTTACAGCAAGGAGCTAGCGCTGTGAAAGAGTACTCAGTGAAGTTCAACGCCCTTGCAAGGTTTGCACCGGGAATAGTAAGCACTCCGGCCTTGAGAAGGGATAAGTTTGTGCATGGATTGAAGCCGGAGATAGCCCGGGATATTATGACAAGCTCCAACCCTCCTCGCAATTACAGTGAGGCCTTGAGGCGGGCAATGAAGGCGGAGATTTTTGAGAATAAAATCTTCCCGTAGGATCCTCGACGGGAGGACCGAAGGAAGGAGCTACCCTCCGCTCCTCGAGAGAAACATGAGGGTGAAAAAGGCAAAGACATGAAGAATCAGAAAAAGAAGTTTCAGTATAAACAGAATAGAAAGGAGTGGAGGAATAAGCGACCTCGAACGGAAGGGTTTCCTCCTTGCCCTAAGTGTGGTAAGAACCACCCGGGAGAGTGTCTGAAGGATCAGAGAGTATGCTATAGGTGCCGACAGCCAGGGCACATGATGAGGGATTGCAAAGCTCCTCTTCCACCAACTACTCGAGTTCGGGAGTGCTGCGAGTGCGAGTTTTACCGTGGCACAAGGGGAAGCAGAGGCGACCCATCGCCTGCTATCGGGTCGATTATTATTTCATGCAGTCCCTTTATATGCTTTAATTGATTCAGGTGCTACCCATTCGTTTATATCTTATGGGATGCTTGAGAGATTAGGTTTGAGACCTACTAGAGCGGCACAACCCATTAAGATAGAACTGCCCGATGGGGTTAGTGTTGTGACTCAAGAGATTTTGTTAAGAGAGTCCTTAGTGATCCAGGGTAGAGAGTTAATCGTTGACTTAATAGTTTTTGATATGCCCGACTTTGATGTGATTCTGGGCATGGATTTCCTAGGGAGGTATGGGTAGAAATTGGTGTCGGAAAAAGAAGGCGAGGTTTAACCTCGAGAGTGGAGATAAGTTTAGTTTTGGAGAAGGCCATCAGTTGAGCATGCTGATTAGTAATGTAAAGGCCAGGAAGATGTTGAGAAAGGGGTGTTCGGGTTTTATTGCCCATGTAGTGCAGAGTGGTGATGTTCCACAGTTAGAGATCCAGAGGGTGCCAGTAGTTCGAGACTTTCTAGATGTGTTTCCGGAAGAGTTACCGGGTTTGCCTCCAGAGAGAGAGGTAGAATTTAGTATCGAACTAGCACCAGGGACAGCACCAATATCTAAAGCCCCTTATAGAATGGCCCCAGTTGAGCTCCAAGAATTAAAGAAGCAACTCCAAGAGCTTTTAGATAAAGGCTTCATCCGACCAAGTCATTCCCTTGGGAGCTCCAATCTGTTTGTGAAAAAGAAGGATGGATCACTAAGGATGTGTATCGATTATAGGGAGTTGAATAAAGTTACAGTGAAGAATAAGTACCCGCTACCCCGGATAGATGACCTCTTTGATCAGTTGAAAGGTGCAGCAGTGTTCTCCAAAATTGATTTGAGGTCCGGGTATCATCAGGTAAGAGTGGCTGAACAAGATGTGGCTAAAACTGCATTTCGTACAAGGTACGGGCATTATGAATTTGTATTAATGCCTTTTGGCTTGACTAATGCCCCAGCAATTTTTATGGACTTGATGAACAGGGTATTCCATGAGTATTTGGATCAGGTTTATTGTTGTCTTCATCGCGACATTCTAATTTACTCAAAGTCCAGAGAAGAGCATGAGAAACACTTGGGATTAGTATTGCAACGGCTGAGAGAAAAGAAGTTGTGTGCTAAGTTTTCCAAGTGTGAGTTTTGGCTGAATCAAGTGATATTCTTGGGTCATACCGTGTCGAAGGAAGGGATTTGGTAGATCCGAGTAAAGTGCAGCAATCTGGAATGGCGAAGCGAGAACAGTGAAAGAAATCGGGGAGTTTCTTAGGCTTAGCGAGGTTACTACCGGCGATTTGTAGCAGGATTCTTGATTGGCTAAACCGTTGACAACTCTTACCAAGCAGAAAACTCCTTTTGTCAGGTCGGCAGCTTCATGAAGAAAGCTTCCAAGAGTTGAAGAAGAGGTTAACATCAGCTCTGTGCTAGTGTTACCGCGAGGAGGGTGTAGATTATGACATGTATACGCACGCCTCTTTGCGGGGACTCGGAGCGTGTTGATGCGATTAGGTAGGGTTATAGCTTATGCTTCTCGTCAATTGAAAGAGTACGAGACCGATACCCTACGCATGACTTAGAGTTAGCAATGTGGTCTTTGCTTTAAAGATATGGAGGCATTACCTTTATGGTGTGAAGAGTAATATCTACACCGATCATAAGAGTTTGAAGTACTTCTTCACTCAAAAGGAGTTGAATATGAGGCGAGAAGGTGGTTAGAGTGGTCAAGGATTATGATTGTGAGATCAAGTACCAACCGGGGAAAGCCAACGTAGTAGCCGATGCCTTGAGTAGAAGAGCCCATGTTTTCCGGCTTACTAGACAGAAAGAGTTAATAGAAGAGTTGTCTAAGGAGCAGATTGAGGTGGTTCCGGGAAGAATTGCCAGCCTAGTGGTACAGTCCTCTTTACTAGAGGAAATTAGAGAAAAACAAATGGCTGATGAGTGGTGTCAGAAAATAGTTCAGCAAGTGCATGAGGGCAAGACATCAGAGTTCTTTGTGAGAGATGGTGTCCTCTATTTTAGAAATCGGTTGTGTATACCTCCAATTGAGGAGTTGAAACAGAAAATCCTTATAGAGGCTCATGACACACCGTACACCGCTCATCCGGGAGCAACCAAGATGTATCAGGATATCAAGAAAGGCTATTGGTGGTCTGGTATGAAGAAAGACATCGCCGAGTTTGTGGCTAAATGTCTAACTTGCCAGCAGGTGAAAGCAGAACACCAGCGGCCGTCAGGGTTGCTTCAGCCATTGAGTGTTCCAGAGTGGAAATGGGAGAGCATTTCAATGGACTTTATCACGGGTCTTCCCAGAGTGCAGAAAGGGTGTAATGCTATATGGGTGATTGTGGATAGATTAACCAAGTCAGCCCATTTTCTCCCAGTAAAGGAGAGTACCACTACAGATCAGTTGGCTCAGATTTACCTCAAGGAGATAGTCAGATTGCATGGTGTGCCCAAGACTATAGTATCAGATAGAGATTCCGTTTGTTTCTTGCGGACAAGTTTCTGAGGAGTTTGGGTATCGTTTAGCATTCAATCTGCCTATCATCCTCGAGAGATGGCCAAACCGAGAGAACGAATCAGGTGCTCGAGGATATGTTGAAGCTTTGTTGCATGGATTACAGAGTATCCTGGCATGAGATGTTACCATTAGTGGAATTTGCCTACAACAACAGTTATCAGTCTACAATTAGAATGACGCCTTACGAGGCTTTGTATGGTAGACGGTGTAGGTCTCCGCTTCATTGGGATGAAGTGGGAGAGAGATGAGTTGAGTCACTCTTGGGCCAGAGATGACTCAGAAACTTGTAGAAGATGTGAAGGTAATCAGAAGTAGAATGAAGCAAGCCCAAGATCGGCAGAAGAGTTATGCCGATTTAAAGAGGAAGGAGGTAGAATTCCAAGTGGGCGACAAGGTGTTTCTGAAGGTTTCCCCTTATAAGCGAGTCATGCGTTTTGGAACCAAAGGGAAGTTAGCACCGAGGTTTGTAGGTCCTTTTGAAGTCTTGCAACGAGTAGGAAAGGTGGCCTCTGATTGGCTCTACCACCTAGTATGGATAGGGTGCATGATGTCTTCCATGTCTCGATGCTACGGAAATATGTAAGTGATCCCCTCCACATCCTGAGCGTAGAGAACGTCGAAGTAGCAGAGAATCTAGTATATGAAGAACGTCCAGTTCAGATTCTAGATCGACGGGTTAAAGAGCTTCGGAACAAGAGTGTTCCGCTAGTGAAGGTCCTTTGGAGGAATCACAAAGTGGAAGAAGCCACTTGGGAAGTAGAACGGGACATGCGGAATCGCCCTTCCCGAGTTATTTGTTTGAATTTGGGGACGAAATCCTTTTAAGGGGGGAAGAATTGTAACGCCCCACTTGAGGTACGTTGTTATTGTTTCCTCTTTCGCCCTTAATCGAGTTGGGTTTTTGTTATATTTGTTTGTTTGAGCGTTATGTTGAATGTTGCCCTGAAATTGGTTGAAAATAGAAGAATCTTAGTGAACCAAGCTTCGGCCGGGCGAAGAGTCTTGCCGCGGCAAGATGTGTTGAATCAAGGGCGAAACTCTCTGGGACAGCCCTGCCGGCGACAAAGGTTTTTTCGCCGCGGCGACGGGCCGATTTTTATGTTGGTTGAGTTTTAGATATTTTCTTCCCCAAGGGCAATTTGACCTTTCTACCCCTAATTAGTAGGAAAAGTGGGGAGTGAATTGTAAGGATTTTTCATAGAGTATGTTGAGATGGGGGTGAGTTTGTAATGAATCAAAGGATATGGATGGAATTTCCAAAGAAGAGTAAGGGTAAAATGGGAATGATTGTGTTTTTATTTCATTAAAAGGAATTAGAATCAAAGAAACCCTTCATTTCTCTTCTTCTCAAACAACTTCTCATTCTTCTCCTCTCAACTTCTCTTTTCTTTTGATCAAGGATTTTCAAGGGTTTTGAAGTGATTTTGGGGTAGAAAAGCAACCTAAGGCTTCCTAAGGTAAGGATTTCTCCTTAAGTTGTGTGATTTGAAGATTTTAGTTCATTTTGGTTTTTGAGAGTTTTCATTCTTTTGGTTAAGAGTAGAGAGAATACCAAGAAAACCAAGTGGAAAGAAGATTGGTGAAGTCTCTCCATAGCAAGTAAGTAAAACCCAACCCAAGTTGAGATTCATGAAATTTCTTGATTAGGGTTTTGATAGAAATGATGTATGTATGTGATGTGCATGTAGTATGCCATGTATGGAGTATTAAATGGAAATTTCTATGCTTTGTGAATGTTCTTACCTTGCAAATTTGAGAAATGAGTGTTGGTTTGGCAAGGTAGTTGAGATGAAATTTAAGGGGTATTATGAATCCCCTTTTTGGAAGTGTTTTCTATGGCAGGCTTTGTGGCTTTGTGAAGGGGTTTTTCCCCATTTTGGATGGTTAGGAAAAGTTTTAGATTCATGGCTATGAGATAGTTTTATAGTGCACATGAGTTGTTTGATGAAATGCCTAATAGAGGTTGAGTGGTAGTAATGAACCTTAATTCTTGCAACATTGCATGTTGGCATTTCACAAGTGCATTAGTAGAGATGAATCATCCATGTGCATTGTTATATGCATTGAAAAGTGACCTAAGAAAGAGTAGAAAACTTTGTGTATAGAAATACCCTATGAGTAGAGAGCTTAGTGGGTTAAATTACTCTAAGGGTAGAGAGCATTGAAAAATGCTACAATAGAATGAGTTAGAAGAGTAGTGTAGTTGGGATGATGCTTTGTGATCATCACCCGACCGTTATGGGAATCGGATGGATGCTTTGTGATCATCATCCGAATAGCCTTAGAGAAATGGGTCGATGCTTAGTGATCGTCACCCAATGAGTAATAGAAATGGGTAGATGCTTTGTGACCACTACCCGATTAGTTAAGAGATATGTAGGTTGATGCTTTGTGATCATCATCCAATGGCTAGTGAAGCGGGGTGATGCTTTGTGATCATCACCCGATAGTGACTAGAGATGGGTAAATGCTTGGTGATCATTACCCAAAATTCATGAGGAACGGGTAGGTGCTAGGTGATCTCCACCCGATAGTTAGGAGGAACCGAGTTGGTGCTTTGTGATCCTCACTGGTAGTCACTAAGAACGGGTTGGTACTGTGAATTCCACCCGATAGCCATAGAGAGTGAAATGGTGTTGTGTGAACGCCATTCGGCCGTACCTCCGTAAGATGAGGCCATGATGCTATTAGAAACGTAAATAGAAATGTACCTTAGAAAAGGAAAGAATTAAGAGTCACACGCGGGGACATAGCTTAGAGAGTTTTACTTACGAGCATTATTTGTGCTCACCCCGTTATTTTCCTTTGTGGATGCAGGTTCTAGGTGATGTTGCGGTTGGAGGGCGTCGGCGCGAGGAGCAATAGCTACACTGTTCCCTATTTTGTCTTTTGAAATGCACTTTTGTAAATGATAACTTTTGTGTATAAAAGACATGTGAATTGTAATGAAAAGAAACTTTTGGGTCCAATTTTCCATTGTTAATTGCATGCATTGTACTAGTTTTCAGTAGGTGTTACAGAAAAACAGTGAGAATTAGAAGTAGAAGAACGGTAGAGTAAGGAAAGAACCAAAGAGTGAGTTACGGGGACAGGTAGTAGAGGATTTACTTAGTGAGCATTATTGTGCTCACCCCATTGTTCTTCCCTGTTTTGCAGGAAATAGTAGCGGCAGTCGGATGGATGTCGAGGAGCGGAGAGTATTGGCACTACTGTCCACCAGTTATGATATTTTGTATTAAGTAGAAAGTTTTTAATACATAGTATTTTGTATATGTAAAGAATTATATTTTATGAGTAAAGAAAAGTTTGAGCTCACTATCTTCCATACGCTATGTATATCTATAATTTGCATAGTATGTATTATAAGAATAATAGTAGAGAGCAGGTGTTACATAAAGACTATCATTGAACGTGATAATCTATGGATTATACAGTTTTCATTAGACATTTTTGTCGGATTTCAGGTACTTTCTAGTGCATTTTGACTTGAATTGTTACTTAATTCTCTACTTTTCGTGTTTCAGGTTAAAATGGACATTTTTAGCAAATAAGGGCAAAATTGGATATTTTTGACTCAGAAATGAGCGGATCTCAGAAGATAGGAGAGTTCCGGAGCAGGATAAAGCACGATGAAGCTTGTTCCCAAGGGAGAGCACCGAGAATCGAAGAATCAAACGAAGAAGCAAGCAGAGTGGCAGTTCTGTAATTTCAGAACTTTTCAAGAAGCGTCGCCCCGGCGAAGGAATTGTCTTCGCCGCGGCGAAGTAAGCCAGGGACGAGTTGGTCCGTTTCATTCTTCGCCGCGGCGATAGTCAATTTTTCCAATTTTGTTAAACGCACAGTTTCGTTTTGTGCGTGTTTTGGCTGGGTTATTTGGACTAAGTATAAAAGAAAAACTTAACCTTTTGCCAAGGGGTCTTCAGCTTTTTAGGGTTAGCCGCTTTTAGAATTTTCTTAGAAAAACTTTGAGCATTTTGGGTTGTTAAAGAGAGAAGATTCGATTCTACTTCAAGGATTCATCTTTTGGGGAGATTTCTTATCTTATTTCTCATTTTCATTATGTTGAACTTGATTATTTTCGTTGTTTGTTTTTGGATTATTGATTTAGCTATGAACTAATCTTTTATGGGTTAGGGTTTTGATTGTAGTTTGGATTTTAATGGGTTAAGTGTTTGATTGTTTTATTTTCATATGAATTTGCATGGGTTGTGTGTTTACTCTGAATTTTTAATGCTTTATATGATGAACATGATGAGATTGAGAAATAATTCATGTTAGGCTTCTTGGGTAAACACCATTATAGTATTGGATGCTAGAGATAGATTCAAGAATTAATGAATTCATTTTAGGATTCTTTTGCTTAATGAGTTTGGAATTATTAATCTTCAAATTGTTGGGTGCGGAAGGTTAATAAGGATGAATAGGAAAACATAGCCCGAGAGTGTATGTTTAACACATTAGTGAGTTCGATTTACAACCATTGCGCATGAATGTGAATGTAGTGTAATTTTTAGGTTTAACCCATAAAATCCAAATGAAGTCAAAACCCTACCCGCTTTTCTTGAATTGATATTCTGCGTTTCCATATTGCTTTCTTAATTAGAATTTTAGTTTAAAGTTCATTTTTACTTTAATTAGAATTAGCTCCCATCAATCCAAATTTTTCGATTGCTTCAACTTGATAACATTAGGAAACTCAGTGCTTTGCTAACAATCCTCGTGGGAACGATACTCTACTCATCATTTTATTACTTTGTGCGACTAGTGTACTTGCTATTCATTTTGCATGTTGTTGTAAACACGCACAAGTTTTTGGCGCCTGTTGTGGGAATTGTTTTAAGTTAACATTGAGTTTTTCTTTAAGTTTAGCTAGATTGAAGTTTTAATTTTTGTTTTTTAAATTTTCAGTAAAATTGTGATCTCACTTTCTTTCACTTGTGTTCGTTCAGTTTATGCGAAAAGCAAGACGTCAACCAGTGGTTCCCGTTGACCTTGACCTTGAGAGGACCGTAAGAAGACGTAACAGAGAGAGAAGAGAAAGAGAGAATCTTGTCGTAGAATCAAGAAGTAGTTGTTGAAATGGTGAACAAGAAAACAGACACCGAGGGAATTTTCAGGTTCCCACGTTGAATGGAAGTGGGTCAAGTATTACTAGACCTACAAGACAAGCAAACAACTTCGAGATCAAGCCGGCAAATCATCCGGATGATCCAGCTGGTTAGATTCAACGGTGATTTGAAGGAAGATCCGAATCAGACATTGCAAATTTCCCGGAAATTTGTGACACCTTCAAGTCAAATGGAGTGTCGGATGATGCTATTAGGCTGCGTTATTCCCATTTTCATTGGGAGATAAAGCAAATGGGTGGTTAATGGCATTACCACCGGGAACGATAACAACGTGCAATGATCTAGCACAGAAATTCCTGACCAAGTTCTTTCCTCCAGCTAAATCAGCAAAATTGAGAAATGATATCACATCATTTCTACAAGATGATGCCGAGTCATTGTACGAGGCTTGGGAGAGATACAAGGAGTTAATGAGGAAGTGTCCACATCATGGGTTGCCAGTTTGGCTTCAAGTCCAAACATTCTACAATGGTTTGATGGGTAATGTGCAAACCATGGTGGATGCAGCCTCAGGAGGGGCCTTGCAGAATAAGACACCAGAGGAGGCGTATGAGTTGCTTGAGGTTTTGGCAAGCAACAACTATCAAAGACCAAATGAGAGAGCTACAACAAGGAAATCTTCGGGTCTTCATGAAGTTGATGCCTTCACAGCCATCTCAGCCCAACTCACTGCACTTCAAAAACAGTTGGGAACTATGCAGGTAAATTCTATACAAGCACCTCAACTAACATGTGAATTTTGTGTAGGAAACCATGTGAGCAGCGAATGTCAAGTTGGGAACACATTTGCTTCGACATCTTCATCAACGGAGCAAGTGAATTACTTGGCCGAAAATCCGAGACAACCAAACAACCCGTACTCTAACACATACAACCCAGGGTGGAGAAATCATCCAAATCTGGCTTGGGGAAATCAGAACCAGCAGAGTAACCAATGGAACCAAAGGTAAGTTCTAAATAACCAACCAGGGGTGACCAATCAACCGGGAGATCAAAAAGTTACGAAGTTGGAAGACATGTTTGGTAAATTCATGCAAGAGACCATAGGTTTCATGAATGAGGCGAGAACAAACTTTAGAAACCAAGGGGTGTCCATTCGGAATCTTGAGGTACAGATGGGCCAATTGGCTGAGAAGCTTAATGATAGACCGCAGGGTTCTCTACCAAGCAGTACAGTGACTAACCCACGTGAACAAGCAAATGCCATAGTTTTGAGAAGTGGGACAGTTTTGGAAGAGGTAGAACAAACTACCAAAAAGGTTAAGCAACTCGGAAAGGAAGATTCTGAAAAAGAAGTTGATGAAGAGATCATTTGTGAAGAGAAATCAAGTGGTCTGGGGGAAGAGAAAAAGGAAAATGAAGAAAGACAAAAGAAGAAGGAGAAATTGCCATTCCCTGAGATACCACCACAATTGGCACATCACACCCCACCCGTGCCTTTTCCTCAGAGATTGAAGAAAAAGAATCAGGATAAGCAATTTTCAAAGTTCATTGAAATTTTTTAAAAATTGCATATTAACATTCCTTTTGCAGATGCATTGCAGCAAATGCCGAGTTATGCGAAGTTCCTGAAGGAAATCCTTTCGAACAAAAGGAAGTTAGAAGGTGAGGAAACGGTGATGCTAATGGAAGAGTGCAATGCCATCCTCTAGAAAAAATTACCCTTGAAGCTCAAGGATCCAGGGAGTTTTACTATTCCTTGTATTATAGGGGATATTACTTTTGATCATGTTTTGTGTGATCTAGGAGCTAGTATTAATTTGATGCCATTTTCTGTTTTCAGGAGATTGGGAATTGGTGAAGTAAAGCCAACGACCATGTCGTTGCAACTAGCGGATATGTCAATAAAGCACCTGAGGGGGATAGTGGAAGATGTATTGGTGAAGGTGGGGAAGATAATTTTTCCAGCAGACTTTGTGGTGTTGGATATGGAAGAGGATAAGGAAATTCCTCTCATTTTGGGCCGACCATTTTTTGCCACGGGGAGAGCACTGATTGATGTGCAGGAAGGAAAGTTACTATTGAGGGTTCAAGATGAAACAGTAACTTTCAATGTTTTTGATGCAATGAAGTTTCCGTCGGAATTGGATTCATGCTTTAGTGTCGATGTGGTGGATAAACTGGTTGTGGAATCCATGGAAGAAAACACCCCTGAATTACCTCTAGAAGCTTGTATAACCAAATCAAAAACAGTAGAGCTGGAAGAATCGGCAAGTAATGATTGTGCTAGGATGTTAGAAGCACTTCAACCAATTGAGGAGAGTCAAGATATAGAATTTAAGGAGTTTGATTTTGACAAAGAGAGGGCAAAGGAAAAAAAATGAAGAAGCTCCAAGGCTTGAATTGAAACCTTTACCGCCGCACCTCAAATATGTCTATCTTGGAGACTCAGAAACTTTTCTGGTGATTATTAGTTCAGACTTGAGTGCATTAGAGGAAGAAAGGTTGATTAGGGTGTTGAGGGAACATAGACTAGCAATTGGCTGGACCATCTCGGACATTAGAGGTATTTTGCCATCATTTTGCATGCATAAGATACTCATGGAGGATGATTTTAAGCCTAGGGTGCAACCACAACGGAGATTAAATCCTTCAATGAAGGAAGTGGTGAGAAAGGAGGTGGTGAAACTCTTAGATGCTGGGATTATTTATCCTATTTCTGATAGCCCATGGGTGAGCCCGGTACAAGTGGTTCCGAAGAAAGGAGGGATCACGGTTGTAAAGAATGAGAGTAATGAGTTGATACCAACAAGGACGGTGACGGACTGGATAGTATGCATTGACTACCGGAAACTGAATGAGGCGACAAGGAAGGATCATTTCCCATTGCCCTTCATTGATCAGATGTTGGAGAGGTTGGCGGGACATGCCTATTATTGTTTCCTGGATGGGTATTCAAGATATAACCAAATTGCCATCGCTCTTGAGGATCAAGAGAAAACGACCTTCACTTGCCCCTACGGCACCTTTGCTTACCGAAGGATGCCTTTTGGATTGTGCAACGCACTAGCAACATTTCAAAGATGCATGATGTCGATCTTTGGAGATATGGTGGAACGGTTTATAGAAGTTTTCATGGATGACTTCTCAGTTTTTGGCTCATCATTTGATAATTGTCTAACCAATCTTTCTCTTGTTTTGCAGCGATGTAAGGAAACAAACTTAGTGCTGAATTGGGAGAAATGTGACTTCATGGTCCAAGAGGGAATAGTACTCGGGCATAGAATTTCCAAGGATGGGATTGAAGTTGATCGAGCAAAGACGGAAGTGATTGAGAAGTTACCACCACCATCAAATGTTAAAGCATTCAGAAGTTTCTTGGGGCATGCGGGGTTTTATAGACGCTTCATCAAGGATTTTTCTAAGATTTCTAAACCCCTTTGCAACCTTTTGAATAAAGATGTTGTTTTTTTACTTTAATGATGACTGCATGCATGCCTTCTTAACTCTAAAAATTTATTAGTATCAGCACCTATTATTGCAGTTCCCGATTGGGGATTGCCCTTCGAATTAATGTGTGATGCTAGTGACTTTGCTTTAGGGGTAGTATTAGGACAGAGGAAAAATAAAGTGTTGCATGTAATTCAGTATGCTAGCAAAACACTCGTTGATGCACAATTGAATTACACCACCACTGAAAAAGAATTATTGGCTGTAGTTTTTGCTTTTGACAAGTTTCGTTCTTACTTGTTAGGTACAAAGGTGATCGCATATGCACCATTCAGCACTCAGCACCTATTGGCAAAGCAAGAATGCAAAACCTCGGCTGATAAGATGGATTTTACTACTTCAAGAGTTCGAGTTAGAAATTCGAGACAAGAAGGGGTCGAAAATGTGGTGGCTGATCACTTGTCGAGAATTGAGAAACCAATCAAGGGAAATGAGGAGGAAATACCAATTAGAGAAACATTTCCGGATGAGAAGTTGATGAGAGTGGAAGAAGCACCATGGTATGCGGAATTTTGCAAACTATTTGTCATCAAGTGTGCTCCCAAGTGGTATGACATACCAACAAAAGAGAAAATTTTTTCTCATTTAAAGTATTACTTTTGGGAAGAGCCGCTTTTACGTATACACGTATCGATCAAATGATACGAGATGTGTTCCCGAGGAAGAAATGGAGAGCATTTTGAGGCATTGTCATGAGAAGGAAGTAAGTGGCCATTTTGGGGGAGCTAGAACAAAGAGCTAAGGTGTTACAATCGGGATTTTATTGGCCAACCCTCTTTAAGGATTCCTTCCGGATGATTCAAGAGTGTGACCAATGTCAACGGATGGGCAATATTTCAAAAAGAGATGAGATGCCGTTGAACAACGTACTGGTGGTTGAAATTTTTGATGTGGGGGATTGATTTCATAGGGTCCCTTCCCAAGTTCTTTTGGGAACACGATATCTTGGTAGCGGTGGATTATGTGTCGAAGTGAGTGGAGGCAGTTGCATTGCCAACTAATGATGCTAGGGTAGTGATTAATTTTGTGAGGAAGAATATCTTCTCAAGGTTTGGGGTACCACGAGCAATCATTAGTGATGAAGGATCTCATTTTTGCAATAGGCAATTGGATGCACTGTTGAGTAAGTATGGAGTGACACATAGAGTTGCAACACCCTACCATCCACAAACGAGCGGGCAAGTGGAACTGTCAAATAGAGAACTTAAGGGAATTTTGGAAAAGACAATTAATGCCTCTAGGAAGGATTGGTCACGGAAGCTAGACGATACATTATGGGCTTATCGAACTACCTTCAAGACTCCAATTGGTATGTCTCCATTCAGGTTGGTTTATGTGAAAGCGTGCCACTTGCCGGTAGAACTTGAACATAAAGCATACTGAGCTGTTAAGCAGTTGAACATGGATTTGAAAGCCGCAGGAGAGGAGAGGAGAGAATGTTGACTTTGAACGAGCTTGATGAGTTTCGTCTTGAAGCATATGAAAATGCCCTGAATTATAAAGAGAAGACAAAAAGGTGGCACGACAAGCACATCCGGACCAAGGATTTTGAAGTTGGATAGAAGGTGTTGTTGTTCAACTTTAGACTTTGGCTTTTCCCCGGAAAACTTAAGTCTAGATAGTCCGGACCATTCACTATTACGAAGATTCATGCATCCGGAGCAGTGGAGGTTACACATGAAGCAAAGGGCACTTTCATGGTTAATGGACAGAGGTTGAAGCCATACATTGAGGGGGTGATGAGTTGCAACTCCATCCCAATCCGGCTCGACATCCCAACTTGAAGGATCGAAAGAGTCAAGCTTTCGACTATAAACAAGCGCTTTTTGGGAGGCAACCCAAGTGTTTCTAACTTTTTGTTTGTCATTTTGATTGTTAATTTTGTTTAATTTCATTATGAGTTTTTATGAAGTTTTATGTAATTGTTTTTGGGTGTTTCAGGTGAAGTCTTTAGCCAAAGGAAAGTATGAAAAAGTTCCAGACTTCGCCGAGGCGAAGAGACTTGAAAAATTAGGTAAGCTCCTGGCCATTGTTGCCTCGGCGAAGAAATTGTCTTCACCGCGGCGAACGAAGTGAAATTTTTTTTGAAAAATTTAGCTAAGGGATTTCGCCGCGATGAAGAAAGCCTTGTATCCTCGGGAAGTTTTGGCCCTGCGAAGAATTTTTCTTCGCCGCGGCAAAACCTGGAAAATTTTTAGGGTTCATAAACGAAGAACGTCACCGCAACGACGATGGTTTTCTATAAATACTCACTTTTTCTTCTTCATTTTCACGCCGCCTTGCATTTTGAGTTGAGAGAAAAATTTTTCAAACTTCCATCTTTGCTTCCAAATTGTTTTTCCAACCAAAACTCTTACTCTACAACATTCCTAAACACCAAAACAACCCTTATCAACAACAAATTTCTCGGAAATTTCACAAAAATTTTTGGATAAAAAATTTGGGGCTTTCTAATCTGGGTCGTTTCTGGTTCAATTGGTGGTGCACACTCCTTCATATTGGTAAGATCTCAATAACCCAAAGCTTTATTTCGGAAAATTTCAAGTTTCTAATCATAGATCTGAGAATTTTGTTGGAATTGACTTGTGAATTTTTGGGTGAATTTGAGTTGTGATTTTGATTGAAGAAGTGAAGTTTGTGAATTAACTGATTGTTTGGAGCGTGGGTGTTGATTTTTTTTTTGGAGAGTTTGTGTTGAATTGAATAATTGTAGTTTGGGGGTTGAATTGCAAATTTTTGGAAGTGTGGTTTGTTTTTACAGGTTTGAAGTGGTTGTGTAGAATTAGGTCTGAATTTTTGGGGTGTTAACTTTGGATTGAAATTTCAGTTGGAACAATGGCTCCAAAAATTAAGCAACCGTACAAGGGCAAGAGTAAGAGTAAGGGGAAGAGTGTTGACAACCGGTTTGTGAACGATGAAGCCCGTAAAAGATATGAGGCGGTAATCCAAAGAAAGGATAAGGGTTTCATCCCTAAGCGTGGATTGACCGCAACACAAGCTTTTGATTGGAGTAGAGGGAGACGTTGGGACATGTTTATGCTTGCTCCTGAACATCTGGTTATAGAACCGTTGGTGAGGGAGTTCTATGCCAACTTCCTAGAATGTCAGGAAGACACTGTGTTTGTAAGAGGGGAGGATGTGCAATTTACGGCAAAGGAGATCAATAAGTTCTATAACTTGCCCGAAATTCTCAATGATCAGTATGTGGAGTTTAAAAGATCACAATTTGATGATGATATAATCTTGCCGGTCATTGCAAAACCGGGGCCAGAGTGGGAAGTGTCTAAGAAATAAAAGAAGACACTCAAAGGAACGCAGTTGATACCGATGGCTCGGCTATGGCAATACTTTGTCTGTGTGAAATTAATGCCGGAATTGCACTATAGCATAGTGACTCATGAGAAAGCAATTTTGCTCTACTCTATTGCCACGGGGAAGAGTATTGATGTGGGAGACATAATTTTTAACAGTGTCAAGCTAGCATCCAAACAGGGGCGAGCAAGTTACTGTTTCTCGTATCTCATCACAGCCTTATGCATAAACGCTGGGGTCAAGTTTCAGGATGACGAGCAGCATATTCATGCGGCTCCAATTCTAGATTCAAACTATTTCAAGAAACACCTTGACCGAACGGAAGCTGCGCAACCAAGAGCAGGGGCAAAAAGGCAGAGAACAAGCCTTGCCACATCATCCAGCTCCACAGGTACACAAAGACAGATGATGCAGGAAATGATGGACCTGATGAAATATATGCAGAGACGTTAGGATTGGATGATGGAGTGGACTGAAATGATGCATGAGCTACTGACAAATAGCTTCAAGGAGCTTAATGTTGACACTTCAGCATACCAATGGGTCGACTGGAACTCGGATGAGTGGATGGGCTCCGAGGAAGAAGAAGAAGAAGAAAAGGAAGAACAAGACTGAGTCGGAGCACCTGTTTTTGTTTTATGTTTGTTTAAATTTTTTTTCATTTAATTTCATGCCCACTTGAAACGTTAAACTCAGTTTATTTTGGTTTTGAATTTTGTTTATTTTGTTAGTTGTTTTGTCATTGTTTTTAATTTGTAGTTGTTGAAAGGACGAGATTAGGTTGTAATATTTTCAAGTTAGTTGTGAATTCATTCTAACATGAAGGACACCACAGTTTTATTGTTCTGACAGATTTTGGATGATGAAAAGTCCAAGAACGGGTGAGCATTGTAGAGCGACAATTCATGAATTAACCAGGGAGCATTCTCGTGCCTTTATTGTTTTTCTTTTGTATTCTCTATTCCTGATTTGTGCATAATGGAACATTGGGGAAAATGTCATGTTTAGTTTGGGGGTAGGGAATAGATGTTGAGTTTAAGGGTATATTGGCTGGAAACAAGTAACCGCCTTAAAAACTGCCTAGCAGCACTTGGCAACCTCGGGTTTAACAACGCCACGTACACCTTAAACTGTAAAATTTTTATTTAAGGGTATATTGGCTAGAAACCAGTAACTGCCTTAAAAACTGCCTAGCAGCACTTGACGACCTCGGGTTTAACAACGCCACGTACACCTTAAACTAAAAAAAAAAAAAAAAAAAAATTTAGTTTTGTTATTTTTTTCTTTTGGTTGTTTGTTGTTTCGTTTTTGCCGATGATGATTTGCATAAATCAATGATGAGAATAGGATTGTTGAATTTTTATTGTTGAGAAATGTTAAGCATTGCTTCAAGTTTATATTTATTGACTGGATTTTGATTGAGGTTTGTTGAGTGGTTCAACCACCATTTTCATTTTTTCGGCATGCTTAGATTCATTTTATGTGGTTAGGTAAAGTCTTGATAATGTTGGTGGACTCTAGAACCTAGTTGAGAAATACTTGAGGCGAAATTCTAGGATTAGACATGGTTGAGGAGATGATTTAGGCATTTTTCGGAACGTTTGAGCCTTTCTAGCCACTCCCATGAATGAAATTATCCCTAGTCACCCATTTGAGCCGTATGAACTTTGCTTTATTTTTCTTGGAAAACAAAAAAATTGTCAAATCCTTTTACCCTAAACACTTTATCGTACCTTTAGGAGAATCCGGTTCTAGTGCAAAACGAAGAACGAGAAGAGTGTACGAATGAGCAAAAGAATAGTTTGGGGGTTGAGAGAAGAAAAATGATGAAGCGACCAAAAGAATAGTGTGGGGGTTGAGAGAAAAGAATAAAAAAAAGAGGTAGTCACCTCAATTCAATTCAATTGTTGTGTATAAAAAAAAACACACACACACACACAAAATTCCGCATCAAGTTTAAGGGTATACCGGCTGGAAACTAGAACCCGCCTTAAAAACTGCCTAGCAGTACTTGGCGACCTCGGGTATAACAACGCCACATACACCTTAAACGAATCTCCCCCTGCATTTATGATTTCCAAAAGTTTGAAAGATACGCGTTTGAAGGCTGTGAATTAGTGGACATGTCGATTGGTGGTTGAGAAGGTGTGGTTTCGATGTGATTTTAGTTTTGCTTTAGGAGAACCGAGTTCTCTTGCTTTGTTATTCCTATCCTTTTTATTGGAACCCACTACCCGAGCCTAACATTATAAGCTTTTAAAGACCTTTTGATTCTTATCTGTGTCTAGTCCTCATTAGTGGAGAGTAGTTCGATATTTAGGCTTATGGAGTCTGCCACCATTTGATAAACTTTACAATTTTTGCATAAAATAATCTGGGAAGTTGGAATGTGGATTGAAGTGGGGATCACCTACTTGATGAACCGATTGAGGAAGACAGCCGATGTGTGTTATAACTTCTTGGAGTGTTGAACATTTCCCGATAATAATTTTTCAACAACTTTTTGAGACATGTAGGTAACTTTTTTGTAGAGGTTCGAGTCCTCCCGTTGGTTTTTGTTTTTCAGTTTGTTGTGTGTGTTTTGTGTCTGTTTTTGTTTGTGTATGTGTTTTCGTTAGTTTTGTACTGTATGCTCGGGGACGAGCATATCTTTAGTTTGGGGGTAGTTGATAATCCGTGGATTAAACAGTTTTCATTAGACTTTTTTGTCGGATTTCAGGTACTTTCTAGTGCATTTTGACCTGAATTGTTACTTAATTCTCTACTTTTCGTGTTTCAGGTTAAAATGGACATTTTTAGCAAATAAGGGCAAAGTTGGATATTTTTGACTCAGAAATGAGCGGATGTCAGAAGATAGGAGAGTTCCGGAGCAGGATAAAGCACGATGAAGCTTGTTCCCAAGGGAGAGCACCAAGAATCGAAGAATCAAACGAAGAAGCAAGCAGAGTGGTAGTTCTGTAATTTCAGAACTTTTCAAGAAGCGTCGCCCGGACGAAGGAATTGTCTTCGCCGCGGCAAAGTAAGCCAGGGATGAGTTGGTCTGTTTCATTCTTCGCCGCTGATACCTAATTTTTCCAGCTTTTGTTAAACCGTACGCTGCTTTTACGTGTTTTGGTCGGGTTATTTCCGGGCTAAGTATAAAAGAAAAACTTAACCTTTTGCCAAGGGGTCTTCAGCTTTTTAGGGTTAGCCGCTTTTAGAATTTTCTTAGAAAAACTTTGAGCATTTTGGGTTGTTAAAGAGAGAAGATTCGATTCTACTTCAAGGATTCATCTTTTGGGGAGATTTCTTATCTTATTTCTCATTTTCATTATGTTGAACTTGATTATTTCCGTTGTTCCTTTTTGGATTATTGATTTAGCTATGAACTAATCTTTTATGGGTTAGGGTTTTGATTGCAGTTTGGATTTTAATGGGTTAAGTGTTTGATTGTTTTATTTTCATATTAATTTGCATGGGTTATGTGTTTACTCTGAATTTTTAATGCTTTATATGATGAACATGATGAGATTGAGAAATAATTCATGTTAGGCTTCTTGGGTAAACACCATTATAGTATTGGATGCTAGAGATAGATTCAAGAATTAATGAATTCATTTTAGGATTCTTTTGCTTAATGAGTTTGGAATTATTAATCTTCAAATTGTTGGGTGCGGAAGGTTAATAAGGATGAATAGGAAAACATAGCCCGAGAGGATATGTTTAACACATTAGTGAGTTCGATTTACAACCATTGCGCATGAATGTGAATGTAGTGTAATTTTTAGGTTTAACCCATAAAATCCAAATGAAGTCAAAACCCTACTCGCTTTTCTTGAATTGATATTCTGCGTTTCCATATTGCTTTCTTAATTAGAATTTTAGTTTAAAGTTCATTTTTACTTTAATTAGAATTAGCTCCCATCAATCCAAATTTTTCGATTGCTTCAACTTGATAACATTAGGAAACTCAGTGCTTTGCTAACAATCCTCGTGGGAACGATACTCTACTCATCATTTTATTACTTTATGCGACTAGTGCACTTGCTATTCATTGCATGTTGTAGTAAACACGCAACAGAACGCCGATAAACGCTACAAGACAATACCACTATTTGGTACACAATTAACAAATACAATTTGTCAACACGTATCTTCCAATCAACCAACTTCACAATGAATGCAACAACAGTGGAAATGAAATTAAATCCAAACACAACTCAATTACAATCGATGCAAAGTAATGAAAAGCAATATTCATCATTTAATTATTTCAAACCAACGTTTATCATTCAGCAAGTTCTATGAAAACATTAAATCACAATGGACAACAATATTCATAACAAATTATGCTCAAACCATATTAAAGTATCGAAATCAAACATGAAACGAAAACAAATATATTTTGAAACACAATAATACCAAATGTCCTATAATCGGGCTCATCCAACTAGTCGAGAGCTGATAAGGAGAGTAGTGGAGTCAATCTCGATCTCACCTACGCCTACGCCATAACAGACAACCAGGAACTCAGTCGCTCATGGTGGTGTCGATGGAGGCTGAAACGGTGGAAACGAAGCTGATCATGGCAGAAAGGATGTAACCGACAGCGATATGATGCAAAGAAGGAGCTAAAACGACCAACGGACAGCCCAGAATTCGAATATTCGCACTTGCTGGAAAACGTTAATTTTCTGGCGGGTCTTCAGGCAAATGGTGGCAGAAATGGGATCCGAAGGTACCAATGGAAAACTCTAGTGATGGGGAGTTTAGATTAGGTCCTGGGGAGATGAAAGGTTGTCGGAAATAGGAGAGATCGCGGCTGGAAGGTGAAGAGGCGCGGCAGTGGTGATGGTGGATTCTGGTGGGTTTGGCGGCAGATGAAGCTTGGAAAGGATAGATCCGATTGTGGGGAGGGAAGATCAGCCACCAGGGAGGCAAAATGCCATTAGAGGTAGCCGGAAAATGGTGAAATCGCGACTGGAATACGAAACGTCGCGGTTGTGGTGCGTGATCATGGTGGAGTTCGCCGGAAAAGAAGACGAAGAGTCGCTAGAAAAAATAGATGAACAGCACTCCCTGTAATGCGACTCTTCACGTTCATTTTATACACAAAGTGAAAAATATCACTTTGGTCCCTACATGATTGAAAAGTGACAAAATCAACCTTATAAATATGACAGTTTACCCCCTAAACAGCATAAATAAGACAAAATCACCCCTAATCCATAAACCACAACCTAATATCAACTCACACCCTTTCCAAAATCATTCCAAACATATTAAATTCATAAGAAAAATATTAGGAAGCGATTTTCATGAATAAATTCATAAATTCTTTAATTATCTCAATATGGTTTCATTTTAATCACACATAGGGTCTTTTTATCACCAAAATAGAGTCACTTCATGACTCTAACACTCTCCTAAGTCTACGAAGCTCTTGTGTTGTTTGAAGTGGTACACTTTGTTTCACTACGTATGGAGTAACCTCTTCATGATGTTCAACCAGTTTGCTTGGCACATCATCTTGTTCATCATCTAATGTATCTTGTGAACTTAGAACTTCATTGAGTTCTATCTTCCTCCCACTATCTCCTTTAGAAGGAATTCTTTCTCCAAGAAGACCCTAGTTTGAGCAATGAAAACGTTTTGCTCAACTAGATGGTAGAAATAGTATCCTCTAGTTTCCTTAGGATACCCTACAAAATTACATTTCTCAGATTTTGAGGCAAGCTTGTTCGAAGTCAATTTCTTAACATAAGTGTCACAACCCTAATCTTTTAGATAAGATAAAATGGGCTTTTGTCTATTCCATAGTTCATATGGTGTCTTATCTACAGATAGACGGTACACAATTTAGTGTATAAGTGGCAGCCTCTGGGGCATAGTCCCAGAATGATATAGTTAGATTTGTAAAACACATCATAGACCGAACCATATCCAACAAGGTACGGTTCCTCTTTTCAGACACTCCATTGTGTTAAGGTGTATAGGGAGGTGTGAGTTGAGATACTATCCCACAATCCTTTAGCTATGCATCAAACTCTGAGCTTAAGTATTCTCCTCTCCTATCGGATCGGAGAACCTTGATATTCTTGCCCAATTGATTATGTACTTTACTCTTGAATTCTTTGAACTTGTCAAATGATTCAAATTTATGTCTCATTAAATAGACATAACCAAATCTACTAAAGTCATCAGTATAAAGTTATGAAGTAAAGATATCCACCTCTGGCTTGTACTGTTAGTGGTCCACATACATCACTATAGATGATGCCTAATAGCTCTGTTGCCCTTTCGCTATGTCTAGTAAAATGTGACTTGGTCATTTTGCCTAATCGATGTTAGGAATCGAGCTACCCAACGCAGCGGAAAAACAAAAATAAAGAATAAATCGATTCCTTTAAAACCCAAAATCAGAGTACAGATTATATAGTTAGTGTGTTAAATAAAAAATTCTGCAAAAAATATAAACAATCCACACAAGGATCAAAGATCTTACGCACGTTTAGAGGCTCCTTCACTTTGTCTCTGATTTGGATTTGCTACCGATTCAAAGTAGAATCGAACAAATGGTGATCCATACAAAGACAATCCGAAGAACCAAAGAGGGATTTGCTAGATTCTCTTTGGCTTCAAGAATCAACTTGAATCAAAGGAAATATTTGATTCAATAACCAAGGGTGGTGTGAGAGAGTAAAAGAGAGAGAGAGAGGGGGCAGCCTTTTGCTTTTCAATGATTGAATAATGATGAGATATGTCTTTTCTCTCAACACACATGCACTTAAATAATGCATGTGTGAAAACCCTAATCCTCCTAGGAATAAGACTGGGCTCCAACTCAAATTAGCCCTTGTGTCCAAACACTCTCAATTTGTATTTTATTTTAATTATTATTATTGAAATTAAAATCAATTAATATATTTATCAAATGTATTAACATTTAATAATAATAATAATAATAGTAATTCATTTAATTATATGCGTGCATATATTTAAATATAATCTCACTTACTTGATTTAATATTAAATCCAGGCAACAACCTCAGCAAATCTAATTGCACTATGAGATTTCCAAAATACCCTTTTGTCCTAAAAGATGAAAATACCCTTTGCACCAACTAATTATCAAATTATCTTCTATTTGTGTGACTCGTACGCTCTTCATCATACCAGCACTGAATAGTATCGCGATTAACACGAATTAATCGTCTCACTACAAATAGACCAAGATTGGCCCCTAGCAAGGCATCATGGTCATCTGATAGATTCGGATTCAACGAAATAGCTACCTATCAACGATATGGTTACCGTGCAATCAAATCCTTTGATCATCTATTATCTCAGCGAGACCGAGGTTCAGAAATAGTGTCAACCTCAATTACTCTAGTTATGTTTATATTCAGTCACTAGATCAATGACTAGAATAATAAATTAGATTGAGCAACAACTCAATCCCACTATGGCCACAACTTTAGTGTCATTGCCATTTACTAAATTGCGTAGTGAGATAACTTCTCCCGTACTCGGGAGTGATGAATCCTCTATTGATCCACCATAGTCTTGATACACTCCTCAATGTAGCTAATCACTACTATATTGATAGCTTTGAATATAACTGCGTTGAGCTAGTGTCAAACTACACCAATTGGTGCACAAGGTGCTTCAGTGATCTCAAGTCTAAGGATCACATGCACCACCATTCGTTAGAGGATTTGTTCCATAGACACTGGGGTTACCATCTATATGGAATTTGCTAGTAGGTCAGTCCAGTGAACTTGCCTATAGCAAGCACCCATGTGTTACACCAGGTTGTCGGCAAATAACCTTGACAAGTGAGATCAATCACTACCTTTCGATAGGGTCATTCAACACTATGATAGCCTTATCGTAATATCTGTGTCCTTAGGTCAGAATAATACTAGGGCTATGGACATTTCTAGAATATCCACCATATGTGATCATAGGTTCTCACTATCAAGATTTGAAACACTTGATACCCTTGTCACGGTTCTGCCATCCTAAGGACATATATCAATGTAATAGCCACTACTACTCAAATTCTCATAATAAAATATATATAAAATAATATAAAGAAATTGGGCCCAAAATTTTCTTTTTATTAAATATATATATATTCTTTACAACATATACATTTTTACACAAACTTATAATGTGTACAAAAGGTATTAAAACATGGTGGACAGTGTAACCGGTTCCCCTTGCATGTTGATACCATCTGACTCTGTCCTCACCTGGATCCTGCAAAACATAGGAAAACAACGGGGTGAGCACTAAAACAATGCTCAGTAAGTAAATCCTCTACTCATCTATCCCCGTAACTCTCTCTTTCTAATTCTTTCCTTACAACTTCTCATTCAATTTCTCTTTGGTACTTCTCTCTCTCTCTTTCTCTTTCTCTTAGAACTCTTTTCTATTAACTCTCTTTAGTAAGTCACGGCCCCATCTTACCGGGGGCACGGCCGGGACTCGCTCCCACTCTACGTGACCTCTACTCATTCTAGCCTATCGGACTCGGTTATGCATGGATTCGGAACCCTTGGTCATGTGGGTGTATAATCTCTCTCTCGGGTACTCGGGTATAGCCCTCATCCACATGCACTCTCACAGGCTACACCACTTCTCCATCTCATACTTATGCCGCTCTCTCAATGCGGCGTACATGCGGGAATACTCTACCCATTACTCACGGGTTCCCCATCGCACAACCTACTCTATTCTCTTAGTTCTCTAATGCTCATTCTCTCTTTCTCTTAAAGAACTTATACTCAAGTTCTCTACTATGTCTCAAGATACTTCTTAAGTGTATAAACAAAGGTGTATAGCTAGCTCATGCTCACTAATGCACTTATGAAATGCCAAATACAAGATTTCCTCAAAATAGTCATTCTGCACAAGTCACACTAAAAGGGCCACAACTTGCGTTATACACCTCAGATTGCTACGGTTTTGGTCTAGTTTTAAAGATTAGAAACAGGGCTATAACTTCTATGTTTTGGTCTCAGCCCAGTTCAGTCCGTAAGTTGCCCAAAAATTACTTAGAAAGTCACGGCAGTGACAGGGCAGACTTCACCTAGGCATTTCATCAAACATAATGCATGCATACTTTAATTCTATTTTTGATACCTCTTTACTCCTTTCTTTAACCATCCATTAATGGAGAAAAACTACCCCACAATAAATCTAAACATGGCCAAGAAAAACACTTCAAATATTCTACTTAAATTCTTTCTAAATGTAACCAAACTTCACTTGGTTACCACAACTTCATTTCTACTTCTCATGGCTCAAATCTTCTCATCAAAAGCCATCAACTCATCAATAATATCATTATCAACAATCAATCTCAAGCTCATAAACATAAGCATACATATCCATCATTTGATTGCTTAAACCTTAACTTGGGTTGGATTTACTTACCTTGTGAAAAGATGACTTCTTTAGCACTTTTCTTTTCCTTTGTTGTCTTGTCTCCTCTCTACAACTCAAAACCACAACAAGAACAATAACAACCAAATAAGACTTCACTATAATTATAAGAAAACTCACATCTAAAGCATGAATCCTTACCTTAGGATGCTTTAGAGGAAATCTCTACTCAAAACCCCTCTTAATTCCCTTAGAAATCTTGGAAGATTGGATGGAAGAAATTGAGAGAACTTAGGCAAATGGAAGAGGCGGTGGAATGGATAGACTAAAGGGTTTCTCTACACTTAACCCTTTTTAGTTCATATTATAAGCATCATTTCCCATTTTGCCCTTGCCCTTCCTTGGAAATTCCATCTATATCCTTTGATTCTTTACAAATAAACCCCCATCCAAACACAATCTCTACTAAATTTCCTTACATTTTACTCCCCACTTTTCCTACTAATTAGGGGTAGAACGGTCATTGTGCCCCAAAAGAAGAGTTCTCTAGAAAACTCAAGAAACTTTGTATTAGGCTCGTCGCCGCGGCGAAGCACTTTCCGTCGCCTCAGCGAAACAGGGCAGAACCTACCCGTGAGTGCAACTCCTCCTCGCCGCGGTGAAGCTTCTTCTTCGCCCCAGCGAAGATTGGATTTTCCAAACTTCACCAAAACTCAACCAATTTCAAGGCAACCATTCAACCAACTCAACATACCAACTAACCATGACAACAAACAAACTCAATTGAAGCTGAAAAAGTAAACTTTTAACTAATACAGTAAATCTTAAGTACATACCTCAAGTGGGATATTACAATTCTCCCCCCCTTAAAAGAATTTCGTCCCCGAAATTCACACGAGTAACTCTGGGTATCTATTCTGCATGTCTTGTTCCGTCTCCCATGTGGCTTCCTCTACTTTGTGATTCCTCCAAAGAACCTTCACTAACGGAATACTCTTGTTCCGGAGCTCTTTAATCTTCCGATCTAAAATCATGCAGGCGCTCCTCATACACAAGATTCTCTACGAGGTCGACATCTTCTATACTCAAGATGTGGGAGGAATCACTTACATACTTTCGCAGCATTGAGACATGGAAGACATCATGTACCTTGTCCATACGAGGTGGTAGTGCCAATCTGTAGGCAACTTTTCCAATTCGTTGCAATACCTCAAATGGACCAATATATCTTGGTGCTAACTTTCCTTTGTTCCCGAAGCGCATCACTCGTTTATAAGGGGAAACTTTCAAAAATACCTTATCACCCACTTGGAACTCCACTTCTTTTCTCTTTAAGTTGGCATAACTCTTCTGTCTGTCTTGGGCTTGCTTCATTCTGTTTCGGATTAATCTTACATCCTCTACCATTTTCTGAGTCATTTCTGACCCAAGAGCTGTACTCAACTCACTCTTTTCGTCGATCTCATCCCAATGTAGTGGAGACCTACATCGTTTACCATACAAAGCCTCGTAAGGCGCCATCTTTATTGTAGACTGATAATTGTTGTTGTAGGCAAACTCCACTAAAGGTAACATCTCATGCCATGTCATTCTATAATCCATACAGCAGGTTCTCAACATGTCCTCAAGCACCTGATTCGTTCTCTCTGTTTGGCCATCTGTCTGAGGATGATAAGTCAGATCGAATGCCAAACGGGTACCCAAATTTCTCTGCAAACTAGTCCAGAAAGCTTAAAAAATCTCGAATCTCTGTCTGACACTATTGTTTTGGGCACACCCTGTAATCTGACTATCTCTTTCATGTAGATCTGAGCCAACTGATCTGAGGTGGTACTTTCCTTTACTAGAAGGAAATGGGCGGACTTAGTTAATCTATCCACAATCACCCAGATAACATTATAACTTCTCTGTACTCTAGGGAGACCTATGATAAAATCCATCGAAATACTCTCCCATTTCCATTCTAGAATACTAAGTGGATGAAGCAACCCTGATGGCCTTTGGTGTTCTGCTTTTACCTACTGACAAACTAGGCACTTAGCTACAAATTCTGTGATATCCTTCTTCATACCTGGCCACCAGTAGCTTTTCTTTACATCTTGATACATCTTGGTTGCTCCAGGATGAGCAGTGTATTGTGTGTCATGAGCCTCTGTAAGTATTCTCTTCTTCAACTCATCATTTTGAGGGATACACAACCGATTCCTGAAATAGAGAACACCATCCCGTAAGTGGAACTCCGTTACCTTGCCCTCATGCTCTTGCTGAACTATTCTCTGACACCATTCATCGGCCACTTGCTTATCTCTAACTTCCTCCAGTAAAGTGGACTGAACCTCTAACCTGGCAATTCTTCTTGATATCACTTCAATCTGCTCTTTACACAACTCTTCTATCAACTCTTTCTGCCTAGTAAGCCAGGACAAATAAGCTTTTCGGCTTAAGGCATCAGCTACTACGTTGGCTTTCCCTGGTTGATACTTAATCTCACACTCATAATCCTTCACCAGCTCTAACCATCTTCTCTGTCTCATATTCAACTCCTTTTGAGTGAAGAAGTACTTTAAACTCTTGTGATCGGTGTAGATATTACTCTTGGCACCATAAAGATAATGCCTCTAAATCTTTAAAGCGAAGACCACGGCTGCTAATTCTAGATCATGCGTAGGGTATCTCGTCTCATACTCTTTCAATTGCCGAGAGGCATATGCTATTACCCTACCTAATTGCATTAACACAGCACCAAGTCCTTGCAAAGAGGCATCTGTATAAATATCATAATCTACACCCTCCTGAGGCAACACTAACACTGGAGCTGTTGTTAACCTCTTCTTTAACTCTTGGAAACATTCCTCACAAGCTTCTAACCATATAAAAGGAGTCTTCTGTTTGGTAAGAGCTGTCAATGGTTTAGCCAACTGGGCGAACCCTTCAACAAATCGTCTGTAGTAACTTGCCAGGCCTAAGAAACTTCGAACCTCTTTTATTGTCTTTGGCCTCTGCCATTCAAGGATTGCTTTTATCTTGCTCGGATCTACTGAAATCCCTTCCTTTGACACAGTATGGCCCAGAAATATCACTTGATCAAGCCAAAACTCACACTTCAAAAATTTAGCATACAACTGCCTTTCTCTCAACCGTTGCAACACTATTCTCAAATGTCCCTCATGCTCTTCTCTCGACTTAGAGTAAACCAGGATATCATCTATGAAAACCACTATGAATTGATCTAAACAATCATGGAATACCCAGTTCATCAAGTCCATAAAAATGGCTGGGGCATTAGTCAAACCAAACGGCATCACTACAAACTCGTAGTGCCCATACCTTGTATGGAAAGCAGTCTTAGCTACATCCTGCTCAGCCACTCTTACCTGATGGTACCCTAACCTCAAATCAATCTTGGAGAATACTGCTGCTCCCTTCAACTGATCAAACAAGTCATCTATTCAAGGTAGCGGGTACTTATTCTTCACTGTCACCTTATTCAGCTCTCTGTAATCAATACACATCCATAGTGATCCGTCTTTCTTCTTTACAAACAAAATTGGGGCTCCCAAGGGAGAATGACTCGGTCGGATAAAGCCTTTATCTAAAAGCTCCTGGAGTTGTTTCTTTAATTCTTGAAGCTCTGCTGGGGCCATTCGATAAGGGGCTTTAGATATAGGTGCTATTCCTGGTGCAAGTTCAATACTAAACTCAACCTCTCTTCCCGGCGGCAAGCCCGGTAAGTCTTCCGGAAACACATCTAGAAATTCTCGAACTATCGGCACCCTCTGAATTTCTGACTGTGGAACATCACCACTCTGTACTACATGAGCAATGTATCTAGAACACCCCTTTCTCAACATCTTCCTAGCTATTACACTACTAATTAACATACTCAACCGATGGCCCTCTCCAAAACTAAACTTATCTCCATTATCGAGATTAAATCTCGCTTTCTTTTTCCGACAATCAATTTCTACTCCATTCCTCCCTAGGAAATCCATACCCAAAATTACATCAAAGTCGGGCATATCGAAGACTATTAAGTCAACTAGCAACTCTCGACCATGGATCACCACAGACTCTCCTATCAGTATCTCTTGAGTCAACACACTAACCCCATCGGGCAGCTCTATCTTAATGGGTTGACTCATTTTAACAGGTTTCAAATTTAATCTCTCTATCATTCCATGAGATATAAAAGAATGAGTGGCTCCAGAATCAATCAAAGCATATAAAGAAACAAAGATGAAATAACAATCGACCTGGGCCATGGTGATGGATCGCCTCGGCTTCACCCTGTGCCACTGTGAAAACCTTAGCATTCGTACCTCTAGGGGTCTGAGCCATCGGTGGAAGGGGGGCTTTACAATCCCTCCATAGATGCCCTGGTTGTCGGCACCTGTAACACATGTTTTGATCCCTCAAACACTCCCCTGGATGGTTCCTCCCACACTTAGCACAAGGGGGAAACCCTTCTGTCCTAGGCCGCTTGTACTGCCGATCTCTCTTATTCTTCCTTGGTTGAAACTTCTTCTTGGCCCTTACTTCTCTGTTCTTTGTGACATCTACTCTCTCCCTCTGTAAGGTGGTGGATGGCTCATTAGATACTGTCAAAGCCAACCCTTCTGCAATGTATTTGTTCACATAAATCTCTGCCCTTAAAGCCCGTGCTAGAGCTTCACTGTAGGTATGAGGGGGCTCGACTCCTGTCATTACATCTTGAGCAATATATGATCTCAACCCTTGTACAAACTTGTCTCTCCTTAACTCTGGTGTATACACTATTCCGGGTGCAAAGCGAGCAAGGGAGTTAAATCTTACCGAATATTCCTTTACAGTACTAGTTTCCTGCTTCAAGTGAATAAATTCTTGGACTTTCTCATGTACTCGATCTTCTGTTCGGTACCTGGCCTCAAACAACCTTCTGAATTCCTCCCAGGTCATCGAGGCTATATCATGAGTCTCCTCCATTAATTCCCATCATATCCGGGCATCTCCCTTAAACAAGAAACTAGCATATCTGATCCGCTCTATATCATTCAGGGGAAACAATGCCGCCGTCCGCTCTACGGACTTAAACCACTCCTCTGCCTCTATCGGGTCTCTTGTACCCTTAAATGTTGGCGTCTGATGCTGATTTACAAGCCCCTGAATCGGATCACCCCGAGTCTGTACTGGCTGAGGTACCGACCCTTCTCACTCTTGTCTTGGAGGCGGTACTCTACTGGGAATCTCGGTTCTCTCCTGAACAACTCTCCCCTGACTCTCCGCTAAAACCTGCTGTACAATGGCTCAAATACTCATCTCATCAAAGGTAGGGGGAGTCAATTCTGGTGGGTCGGAGGATTCTCCCTCATTCATCACACTCTTACCCTTCCTCCTGTTACTACGCCTCATCTACAAAACAGCCATACTTGATCAATTCAAAAGAACACTTAAAGTAAGGAAAGAATTAACTTACACAGTCGACCATCGGACGTCATAGCGAGAAGAATGGCACGCTGTCAAATCCCAAAATCTCGGCTCTGATACCAAAAATGTAATAGCCACTACTACTCAAATTCTCATAATAAAATATATATAAAATAATATAAAGAAATTGGGCCCAAAATTTTCTTTTTATTAAATATATATATATATATATATATATATATATATATATATATATATATATATATATATATATATATATATTCTTTACAACATATACATTTTTACACAAACTTATAATGTGTACAAAAGGTATTAAAACATGGTGAACAGTGTAACCGGTTCCCCTCGCATGTTGATGCCCATCCGACTATGTCCTCACCTGGATCCTGCAAAACATAGGAAAACAACGGGGTGAGCACTAAAACAATGCTCAGTAAGTAAATCCTCTACTCATCTATCCCCGTACCTCTCTCTTTCTAATTCTTTCCTTACAACTTCTCATTCAATTTCTCTTTGGTACTTCTCTCTCTCTCTTTCTCTTTCTCTTAGAACTCTTTTCTATTAACTCTCTTTAGTAAGTCACGGCCCCATCTTACCGGGGGCACGGCCGGGACTCGCTCCCACTCTACGTGACCTCTACTCATTCTAGCCGATCGGACTCGGTTATGCATGGATTCGGAACCCTTGGCCATGTGAGTGTATAATCTCTCTCTCGGTTACTCGGGTATAGCCCTCATCCGCATGCACTCTCACGGGCTACACCACTTCTCTATCTCATACTTATGCCGCTCTCTCAATGCGGCGTACATGCGGGAATGCTCTACCCATTACTCACGGGTTCCCCATCGCACAACCTACTCTATTCTCTTAGTTCTCTAATGCTCATTCTCTCTTTCTCTTAAAGAACTTATACTCAAGTTCTCTACTATGTCTCAAGATACTTCTTAAGTGTATAAACAAAGGTGTATAGCTAGCTCATGCTCACTAATGCACTTATGAAATGCCAAATACAAGATTTCCTCAAAATAGTCATTCTGCACAAGTCACACTAAAAGGGCCACAACTTGCGTTATACACCTCGTATTGCTATGGTTTTGGTCTCGTTTTAAATATTAGAAACAGGGCTATAACTTCTATGTTTTGGTCTCAGCCCAGTTCAGTCCGTAAGTTGCCCAAAAATTACTTAGAAAGTCACGGCAGTGACAGGGCAGACTTCACCTAGGCATTTCATCAAACATAATGCATGCATACTTTAATTCTATTTTTGATACCTCTTTACTCCTTTCTTTAACCATCCATTAATGGAGAAAAACTACCCCACAATAAATCTAAACATGGCCAAGAAAAACACTTCAAATATTCTACTTAAATTCTTTCTAAATGTAACCAAACTTCACTTGGTTACCACAACTTCATTTCTACTTCTCATGGCTCAAATCTTCTCATCAAAAGCCATCAACTCATCAATAATATCATTATCAACAATCAATCTCAAGCTCATAAACATAAGCATACATATCCATCATTTGATTGCTTAAACCTTAACTTGGGTTGGATTTACTTACCTTGTGAAAAGATGACTTCTTTAGCACTTTTCTTTTCCTTTGTTGTCTTGTCTCCTCTCTACAACTCAAAACCACAACAAGAACAATAACAACCAAATAAGACTTCACTATAATTATAAGAAAACTCACATCTAAAGCATGAATCCTTACCTTAGGATGCTTTAGAGGAAATCTCTACTCAAAACCCCTCTTAATTCCCTTAGAAATCTTGGAAGATTGGATGGAGAAATTGAGAGAACTTAGGCAAATGGAAGAGGCGGTGGAATGGATAGACTAAAGGGTTTCTCTACACTTAACCCTTTTTAGTTCATATTATAAGCATCATTTCCCATTTTTTCCTTGCCCTTCCTTGAAAATTCCATCTATATCCTTTGATTCTTTACAAATAAACCCCCATCCAAACACAATCTCTACTAAATTTCCTTACATTTTACTCCCCACTTTTCCTACTAATTAGGGGTAGAATGGTCATTGTGCCCCAAAAGAAGAGTTCTTTAGAAAACTCAAGAAACTTTGTATTAGGCTCGTCGCCGCAACGAAGCACTTTCCGTCGCCCCGGCGAAACAGGGCAGAACCTACCCGTGAATGCAACTCCTCCTCGCCGCGGCGAAGCTTCTTCTTCGCCCCGGCGAAGATTGGATTTTCCAAACTTCACCAAAACTCAACCAATTTCAAGGCAACCATTCAACCAACTCAACATACCAACTAACCATGACAACAACAAACTCAATTGAAGCTGAAAAAGTAAACTTTTAACTAATACAGTAAATCTTAAGTACATACCTCAAGTGGGATATTACAATCAATACATACAGATATGATTTACACGATATAGAGTAAAATGCCTTTTATTCATCAATGAATATTATTACAAAGAGTCAATTCTACTATAATTGATTGGCTCTAAGGCACCGACTCCAACAATAGGTACGACTTGCATACCTCATAAGACTGGAAGTCAAATGGGTCCAAAACTCCGTCCTTATAGAGTTTTGTGATGAGAGTTTGGTTCACATGACCCAGCCTACAATGCCATAAATACATTTGATTAAAGCCATGATTCTTGGCTTTCTTATTTTCAAGATTGAATATTTCATTATTATTTAAATCTAGAATATACAGACCATTATGTAATCTAGCAGTTTCAATTTGAATACCATCCAAACTAAAAGATATTGACCCATTAGTTATGAAAAACTAATATCCAACATTGTCCAAAGCGGCACGTAGATAATATTCTTAGAAACTAAAGGAACATAATAATAATCTAAGAGTTCTAAAATAAGGCCCGTAGGCAAAGATAAATAATAAATTCCTATGACTAATGCAGCAACTCGCGCTCCATTTCGAACTTGTAGGTCCACCTCTCCTCAACCAAGCGATTTACTCTACCGTAGTCCCTGTGTTGGAGTAGGTGCCCTAGAGCCACTCAATTATTGTGGAATTGACTCTCTGTAATAATGTTTATTAATCAATAAAAGGCATTATCCATTATATCACGTAAATCATATTATATGTATTGATATATGTCCTTAGGATGGTAGAACCATGACGAGGGTATCAAGTGATTTAAATCTTGATAGTGAGAATCCTAAGATCACATATGGTGGCCACTCTAGAAATGTCTGTAGCTCTAGTATTATTCTGACCAAGGACACAAATAATATAGTAAGGCTATCATAGCGTTGAACGACCCTGTTGAAAGGCAATGACTAATCTTGCTTGTGAAGGTTGTTTGCCGACAACCTGGTGTAATGCATGGGTGCTTGCTAGAGGCAAGTTCACTGGATAGATGATAATCCGAGGATTATATTAGTTTATTTGAGCTTTTAGGCCGAATTTCAGATACTTCTTAGTTATTTTTGCCTGAATTGCTACTTAATTCCTTACATTTCGTGTTTCAGGTTAAAATGGAAATTTTGAGCGAATAAAGGCAGATTTGGAGTTTTTGGACTCAGAAGCAAGCGGAGGGCAATTATGTAATTTCAGAATTCTTCAGGAAGCTTCGTCATGGCAAAGGTTGTTCTTCGCCGCGGCGAAATGGGCCAGACACGTACCAGATTCAACTCCTTTGTCGCCGCGGCGAGATTCCTGCTTCGCTGTGACGAAGTTTGCATTCTCCAGTTTTTGTAAAACGCACAGTTTCGTTTTTAGGTGAAGTTTTAAGATTTTGGGCTAGGTATAAAAGAGAGACTTAATATTTTTGTTTAGGGCATTCATGGAGAGATAGACAACATTTTTTACATTTTCTTAGATTTATTTTGAGTGATTTTGGATTAACAAAATGTGAAGATTCAAGGTGAAACCAGTGGATTCATCAATTGGGGAGATTCTTTTCCTTTTCTCTTGTTTCCATGATGTTGAACTTGGAATTTTTCGTTTCTTTTAATTGTTTTATTGATTTAGCCATGAACTAACCTATTTTGGGTTAGGGTTTTGATGTAGTTCGGATTCTAATGGGTTAGAGAGTTGATGATTATTAATTTCATATGCGTTTGCTTTGTTTGTGTGATTATTCTGTATTTATTGTTTTTATGTGATGAACATGATGAGATTGAGAGATAATTCATGTTAAGCTTCTTGGGTAATCACCATTGTATTATTGGATGCTAGAGATAGATTCAAGAACCAATGAAATAAATCTAGGATTCTTGTGCTTAATGAGCTTAGATTTATTAACTTTCATTTTGTTGGGTGTGGAAGGTTAATAGGTAAGAGTAGAAAAACATAGTTTGAGAAGGTATGTTGGACACCTTAGAGAGTTCGATTTACAATCAATGCAAGTGAATATGAATTTAGTTTAATTCTTTAGGTTTAACCCATAGAGTCCGAATGAAGTCAAAACCCTACCCGTTTGTTTTGAATTGATTTTATCCCTTTTAAATCTTGCTTTCATAGTTTACTTTTATTTTAGTGAAATTTTGTTTTAGTTATAGTTTAAATTGTTCCCTTAAATCCAAAATAATTCGATTGCTTCAACTTGAAAACGGTAGAAAACTTAGTGCTTAGCAACAATCCTCGTGGGAACGATACTCACTCATCACTCTATTACTTGTGCGACTAGTATACTTGCTACATATTGCATGTTGTAGGAAACACGCATCAAGTTTTTGGCGTCGTTACCTGGGATTGAGTTTTAAGTTAACATTGAGTTTTTCTATAGTTAGCTAGATTGAAGTTTTAATTTTTGTTTTCAATTTTCAGTTGGTTTGTGATCTCACTTTCTTTTGTTAATTCTATGCAGTTTATCCGAAGAGCGAGACGTCAGCAAGTGGTTCCTGTTGATCTTCAGATTGAGAGAACCGCCAGATGACTTAACAGAGAGAGAAGAGAAAGAGAGGATATAGTGGTTGAAACGGAAGAAATAGTTGTTGAAATGGCAGAACCAGAAAACAGGACACTGAGGGAATTCTCAGTTCCCACGATTAATGGTAGTGCGTCGAGTATTACTAGGCCTAAGGTGCAAGCCAACAACTTTGAGATTAAGCCGACAATCATTCAGATGATCCAGCAGTCGGTAAGGTTTAATGGTAATTTGAAGGAAGATCCGAATGAGCATATTGCGAACTTCTTAGAAATTTGTGACACCTTCAAGTCGAACGGAGTGTCAGATGACGCCATTAGGTTGAGGTTATTCCCATTCTCATTATGGGATAAAGCTAAGGGGTGGTTAATGGCACTACCGTCGGGAACTATCACAACATGGAATGATCTAGCACAGAAGTTCCTGACCAAGTTCTTTCCTCCAGGAAAATCAGCAAAACTGAGAAATGATATCACATCATTTCTACAAGATGAATTTGAGTCATTGTATGAGGCTTGGGAGAGGTACAAGGAATTGATAAGGAAATGTCTACACCATGGGTTGGCAGTTTGGCTTCAAGTCCAAACATTCTACAATGGACTAATGGGTAATGTGCAAACCATGGTGGATGCAGCATCGGGAGAAGCTTTGTAGAATAAGACACTAGAGGAGGCTTATGAGTTGCTTGAGGTTTTGGCAAGCAGCAACTATCAAAGACCAAATGAGAGAGCAATAACAAGAAAATCTACGGGTCTTCATGAAGTTGATGCCTTCACAGCCATCTCAGCCCAACTCACGACACTTTAGAAACAGTTGGGAAGTATGCAGGTAAACTTTGTTCAAGCACCTCAACTAACTTGTGATTTTTGTGCAGGAAACCATGTAAGCAGCGAGTGTCAAGTGGGGAACACATTTGCTTCGTCATCTTCATCATCGGAGTAAGTGAACTATTTGGCAGGAAATCAAAGGCAACCAAACAACCCGTACTCCAACACATACAATCCGGGGTGGAGAAATCATCCAAATCTAGCTTGGGGCAATCAGAACTAGCAAAATAATCAATGGAACCAAAGGACATTGCCAAATAACCAACCAGGGGTGAATAATCAACCAAGAGATCCAAGAGTGACAAAGTTGGAGGACATGTTTGGGAAATTCGTGTAGGAGACCATGGGTTTTATGAATGAGACGAGAATGAATTTTAGAAATCAATAGGCATCCATTTGGAATCTTGAGGTACAGATGGGCCAATTGGCCGAGAAGTTAAATGAGAGACCGTAGGGATCTCTACCAAGCAACACGGTGACTAACCCACATGAGCAAGTAAATGCAATTTCGTTGAGAAGTGGGACAGTTTTAGAAGAGGTGGAAAAATCAAGGAAAGAGGAAAATCCATCAAAGAAAAATGAAAAATCTGATGAGGAAGTTGATGAAGAAATCATTGCTGAAGAGAAACCACCCAGCCCAAGGAAAGATGAACAAAAGCAGGAAGAGAGGAAAAATAAAAGGAAAGAGAAATTGCCATTCCCCGAGATACCACCAGAGTTGGCGCATCACACACCACCTGTACCTTTTCCTCAAAGACTTAGAAAAGAAAATCAGGATAAGCAGTTTATTAAATTCCTTGATGTTTTTAAGAAACTGCATATTAACATTCCTTTTGTAGATGCATTGCAACAAACGCCGAGCTACGTGAAATTTCTTAAGGAAATCTTATCAAACAAGAGGAAGTTAGAAGATGAGGAAACGGTGATGCTCACGGAGGAATGCAGTGCCATCTTACAAAAGAAGCTGCCCCAGAAACTCAAAGATCCAGGGAGTTTTACTATTCCTTGCACTATAGGAGATATCACCTTTGATCGAGTTTTATGTGACCTAGGTGCGAGCATTAACCTTATGCCTTTTTCTGTTTTCAGGAAATTAGGAATTGGTGAAGTGACGTCGACAACCATATGCTTGCAACTTGCAGATCGATCAATAGAACATCTGAGGGGCATTGTGGAGGATGTGTTGATTAAGGTGGACAAGTTTATTTTTCCTGCGGATTTCTTTGTGTTGGATATGAAAGAAGACAAAGAGGTTCCTCTTATCTTGGGACGACCATTTTTGGCGACCGGAAGAGCTTTAATCGACGTTCAATAAGGGAAGTTGATCATGAGGATGCAAAATGCAGAAATAACATTTAATGTCCTTGAATCAATGAGAGCTCCACCTAAACAAGAGTCGTGTTTAAAAATCGATGTGGTGGACCAGGCAAAGATTGAAACCCTCTAACTTTACAATCCTAAGGTGGAAATTAAGAGCTGCATTGTCAAACCGAATCAGTTTGAGAGTGAGGACCATAATGGAAGAGGTTGCACAAAATTTCGAGACGAGCCACAGTTGAGTGTGAGTTCGCACAAGGAACGGGTCTTTGAGATCAAAAAGGGTGAAGGAAAGCCAAGAAAACGAAAAGCGGTAGGTGAGAAGAGTTGAGCTACCAAAGTTATGACGAAGGGATGGAAATGGGTGGCTAAGCTCTCAACAAAGACCCTGGGTGGAAAAGATCATCAACAAATGAAGCTCCAGTACAAGGGAAATTTTCGGGATGTGATGTACTTGGATAGTCCAGCCTGATGAGAAGAATTGAGAGAGTCGAGCTTACCAGCTGTAAACAAGCGCTTCTTAGGAGGCAACCCAAGTGTTTTAATTTCTATTCTTCTATTTTTTATTTCAATATTCTTTTTAATTTTTGTGTTTTTGGGTGTTTTAGGTGAAGTTTTCAGGAGATGTAAGGAAAGAAAATGCTCTAGACTTCGCTAGGGCGAAGAAGTATTCTTCACCGCGGCAAAGCACATTGTGTAAAAATAAGTTGTGAAAAGTCCCAGACTTCGCCACGGCGAAGATTGTTCTTCGCCGGGGCGAAGCAACCTGAAAAATATGTTGCAGCTACTGTAATTTTTCGCCCCGGCAAAGTAGGTTGGACGAAATTTCTCTTAGGCAATTCCGCCGCGGCAAAGATTTTTACTTTGCCGGGGCGATTAGCCACTGTAATTTTTTGCCCCGGCAAAGTATTTTTCTTTGCCACGGCGAAACCTAGGTTTCAAATTAGGGTTCTATGAACGAAGAACTTCACCACGGCGAAGACTATTTTCTATAAATACTCACTTTGATTTTTCATTTTTCACGCGACTTTTCATATCCTTTTGAGAGAAAAATTTTCCAATTTCAATCCTTTGCCTTCCAAGTGTTTTCCCAACCAAAGTTTTCACTCCTTAACCCTCCTAAACACCAAAACAACTCATTTCAAAGAATTTTTTTTCGAAAATTTCATGAAAATTTCAAGTTCAAGAAATTTGGGGCTTTCCAATCTGGGTTGATTACGGGTAAATGGGTGGCGAATAATCCTTCGTATTGGTAAGATCTCAAGTTCCCTAAATTCATTTTCGTACAATTTCAAGTTTTAATTTGTAGATCTGAAAAATTGATTATTGGTTGAGTTGCGAATTTTTGGGTGATTGTGAGTTCGATTTTGTTGAGGAATGGTTGATTGTGCATGTTGTGATATTGAGGAGTGTGGGTTTTGAGTTTTGGAATGTTTTGTTGAATTTGGAGAAATCGTCGTTTAGGGGTCTGGTTGCAAATTTTTGGAAGTGTTTTCAATTTTCTTTTCCAGGTTTGAATTGTTTGCTGAGGGGAGCCTAGGCTTGAATTTTTGGGTTGCGCTGTGTAGTTGAATTATAGAAAATGGCACCTAGAGTTACGGTTCCATGCAAGAGTAAGGGAAAAGGAAAGAAAGCGGATAACCCTTCGTGAGTGAGAAGGCCCAGAAACGATATCAAGGGGCCATCCAAAGAAGAGATAAGGGCTTTATTCCTGAGCGCGGATTGACCGCGGATTGACCGCGAGTGAGGCTTTTGACTGGAGTCGAGCGAGACAGTGGGAACTGTTTATGAGTGCTCTGTTAGAGTAGATTCCCCAGAGCCAATCAATTATTGTAGAATTGACTCTTTGTAATAACGTTCATTAATCAATAATAAAAGGCATTTTATTCTATATCGCGTAAATTATTATTATTGCAATATGTATTGATATATGTCCTTAGAATGGTAGAACTGTGACGAGGGTATCAAGTGTTTCAAATCTTGATAGTGAGAACCCTATGAGCACATATGGTGGCCATTCTAGAAACGTCTGTAGCCCCAATATTATTCTGAAGTAAGGGTACAGATAATACGGTAAGGCTATCATAGTGTTGAACGACCCTGTCGAAAGGCAGTGATTGATCTCACTTGTCAAGGTTGTTTGGTGACAACCTGGTGCAACACATGGGTGCTTGTTGTAGGCGGATATATCGTAGCAAGTTCACTGGACTGACCCACCAGAGGATTCCATATGGATGGTAACCCCAGTGTCTATGGAACAAATCCTCTAACGAATGGTGGTGCATGTGATCCTTAGACTTGAGATCACCAGAGCGCCTTGTGCACCGATTGGTACAGTTTGACACTAGCCTAACGCAGTTCCATTCAGAACTGTCAGTACGGTGGTGATTGGCTGTATCAAGGAGTGTATCAAGACTATGGTGGATAGACAGAGGATTCATCATTCCAAGGTACGGGAGAAGTTATCTCACGGCGTAATTCAGTATATGGCGATGACACTAAAACTGTGGCCACAGTGGGATTGAGTTGTTGCTCTGTCCAGATTATAATACAGGTCATTGGTCCAGAAACTGAATACATAATATCGAGAGTAACCGAAGGTTGACACTATTTTTATGCTTTCGTCTCGTCGAGATAACGCATGATGAAAGGATCGAATTGTACGGTAACCATATCGTTGACAGGTAGCTACTTTGCTGAATCTGAATCTATCGAGTGGCCATGATGCCTTGCTAGGGGCCAATCTTGGTCTGTGTATAAGTGAGACGATTAATCGGTGTTAATCGCGATGCTATACACTACCGGTATGATGAGGAGCTTATGGGTCACACACATAGAAGATAATTTAAGACTCAGGAAGAAAAAAGGGCGTTTTCATCTTTTTGGGCAAAAGGGTATTCTGGTAGTTTCACAGTGCAATTAAATTTGCTGAGGTCGTAGCCTTTTATTCAATTTGTTAGAAAAATTAAATAAGTGAAATTACGGTCAAATGTGTGTTCGCACATATTTAATTAAATCATCATTATTGTTAAATGTTAATTAAATATTAATTGATTTTAATTGAGATAATGATGAATTAAAATAAAATATCTAATTTGGGAGTGTTTAGCAACATGGGGTGTTTGGGTTGGAGCCCAAGCCCATCCCATGTGGGAATAGGGTATTAAGGTTTTACTATAAAAGAAAATGTTTATTTGTAAAACATAACATTTTGTTTGGCTCATTTTATTTCATTGTAAAACCAAAAAAAAAGCAGCCCCATTTCCTCTCCCACGCCACTTTTGGTTGTGTGCAAAAAATCCAATTTTTCTTCTTGATTTCTTAAGGCCAAGGAGGATCTAGCAAATCCCTCCTAGGTTCTTGCTATTGTCTTCGTGTGGACCTCTACGATTTGATCCTACACTTGGATCGGTAGCAAACACGTTCAAAGACAATATTGGTGGAGCCTCCAAACGTGGGTATGGTTTCTTAAACCTTGCACTAATTTTTCTACAGATTTGACTATTTTATATAAACTGTAATTTTTGTACCCGGAACTTGGTTCTAAGGAACGACCCATAGAGTTTATGTTTTTGTTTTCCGCTACATAACTGGGTCATTCACTAATAGTGGTATCAGAGCCTCGGGTATCAAATTTTACAGTTTGTTGTATGATTTATAACATGTATTTGGTTGATAAAATGTTTTTTAAAAATCTATAAAATCTGAAAAATCTGTTTATGGATGAATGATTCAAATGATAAACTGGTTTAATAATGTGTTGATGAATGATATATTGGTTGGTTAATATCCTGGTTGAACGTATGTGCGTTTGATTTGATTTGGATTCATGTTTATACACAAAAACTGCAAAAAACGTGAACTGTAAGAATTGGGGATTTCCAGGTATCGCCGCAGCGAAGTGCCTCTGGAAATTTTCGCCCCGGCGAAGATAAAACCTTCACCGCGGTGAAGTCTATGGCGGCGAAGTCATACAGTAAAACCTCGCCGCGGCGAAGCCTGTACATTTCCCAATTCTGTATTTTTTGCAAAGGGTCTAATCTGCAGTTTTTAATAACCTATAAAGCCAATGTACATTCTGCACATTTAAGAGGGTAATTAATTAATTAACCCATCCAATTCAAAAATTGATTGTTTTTCAAATGTATGCTTTGTATTTGATTGTATATTGCATGGTGCTCGGTACATGAGCCTTAGACCTAAGGGTGAATGTTTTAATATTATTTTGGGTATGTATGGCTGTAATATTTTAAATAGGGTCTGCGTGTCCTGCCTTCTCTCCTCTTCTTGATGTACATTCTTTTCTCATCTCATTCCCTTCGAATGTAAATCGAGGTTTCTAAATTTGTTAATGTAAAATTAGTTTAATATTAATTTTATTGTAAATTTAGAATGATGTTTTTGTAATATACTTGGAGTCGAAGCAAAGGACGAGGCAGCCATACTTGAAGACTCAAGATGTTTATTACAGGACCCCTAGGTAACCCACCGATTCCTCTAGGCTCGAGGAGATCGGTTTTAGTTGGGAGGGCCATGTCTCCGGTGCATTTTGGAACCCCCACCCCAAGCCAGAATGCATGCTAAGGTTGAATGTTGAATAACATGCTGAACAATGTCATTCTAACAAAGATAATAATCTGATGAGACATTAAATATCAAACCCTCAATTAAAGTATATTAAGTCACGAATGTCTTCCATCACCATGGTTTTAATCAAACCACTGTTCGTCGAAACCTTGTTCGCCAAAGTAAAGGGTACACTTCTACCAGTGGGAGGTTAAAAAGCATTGGAGTTTTCCTTAATGGTGATGGGTCGACTTAAAATGATGGTTTTGCTTGTTTGCCAAAGCGAAGGTTGATAAACGCATCATAGGCATAGTAGAGCAGTACACATATTATGTGTACGTGGTGACATGTAGTGTCCACTCTCCTGATACTGAGAATCACACTTGAGGACAATGGTTGGAGCCATTGAATTGTGTGATTGGCTTGTTGGCTTTTTCACATTTGAGGTTGATAGTAGGAGCTATCAACTGGTGTGGATTAAGTTTGTTGGCTGCCTAATCAACTCATTTTGGCTTGTTCGCCAAAGCGAAGGTTTGAAATGGGCAGGATGGGATCTCGATCCACTAGGAAAGTCAACGGGCTTTCCCGAGTTAATAGTGAGGGCTATTGACTTGACTAAAATAGTGGGAGCATCGTTTAATAAAAGACCATATTAAATAATAATGAACTTTATAATGACTTTATCTTTTCTGCAATTGTAGATTCACCAAAATGAGCATTATGAACCTACGACCGATAATCGAGAAGGAGAACAGGTTGGATGGATCCAATTTCTCAGACTGGTATCGTAATCTTAGGATTATACTCAAGTCAGAAAAGAAATTGTATATCCTTGAAAAGCCATACATGGCTGAGCCTGATCCTGATGCCACTCAGAAAGAAAAGGATACTTATCAAAAGTTCCTTGATTATGCTGATGGCGTTCAATACTTGATCTTAGTATCGATGACACCTATGCTGCAAAAATAGCATGAGAATATGGATGCTTCTTCCATTATTCTATACCTCAAGGAGCTTTACGAAACAAATGCTCGACATGAGAGGTACAAGGTGTCGAAAGCATTGTTTGGGAGTCGTCTGACTGAAGGTGCCCAAGTTGGTCCTCATGTGCTCAAGATGATCGAGCACATAGAGAGGCTTGAGACTTTGGGATGTGGCTTGGATGTAGAATTACAAATGGATTTAATTCTGCAATCCTTGCCTGACTCTTATGCTCCGTTCATAATGAATTTCAATATGAACACGATGGAGAAAACCCTGTTAGAACTTTTGAACATGCTGAGGACTGCGGAGTAGGACTTGAAAAAGTGCAAACCTGTTTTACTGGTTGATGCTAGTAAAGGTAAGGGTAAGGGTAAGGGTAAGGGTAAGGCTGGTGTGCTGTCGTAGACACCCAGAATTAAAACCTAAAAATACACGTAGTAGTGTAAGTCAGGGTCGATCCCACGAAGAGTGTCTAGCTGAATTTGCTGTTATGTGAACAAGGCTGGGGGGTTCTGTGTAAAACAGGAAACGTTCTTCGCAAAAACCAAAAAACCAAAAAAAAAAAAAAACAATTCAATTCGGAATCAATTAATATAACGAAACTTGGTCTCCGTCAACATCCACCATCGGAATCTTACAACTGATCATTGATGCGAAGATAATCAATTCACACATTGAATATTCACTGTTGGAACTAATTTCCTATCTCTCCTTAATTGTAATTAATCAGGAAACAAGCGATCCTAATTAATCTTACCCCTAAACAACCCTAGACAAGCGCTCAAGATTTAATCTAGTGGCAGCCTTAAGAATTAGAGAGATCGATGAAGCTAAACAACACAAACACAAGCGGTTGTATTTAATTTAGTTGAATGTTCTTCGTAAGGTTATTAATTCCTAACGCAGCAAATTACTAACCCTAATTGCTTCGCAAGTTGGAGGGATCAAACAATTACGGATTTGATATCTAACTTAGCAGTAGATTGCGACAATTAATAAACTACTAGGCCTCCCTAGTAATTAAACGAAACAATCATAAAATTAGGCATAGAAAAACATCCAACACTCAAACACGAAAATTGAACACAAAGAAAAATATATTAGATCTCACAGTTTATCGATTCCGAGGCTTCCGTTTACTTCGACCAAGTTATCAAAATCAGCCTCTCATGGCCATCACTGAATTACTGAGGAAAAGTTCAGAGAAGACCAGAGAGAGGCGTGTGTCCACCCAAAACCTAATCTGATCTCCTTTCCCAAAAATCTAATTCAAGTGTTTGAATCCAACTCAATCTCCTAAAATATTCTAATATCCTAAAATCAATTATCCTAATCTGATTCTAATTAAATGAAAATACAATAAAGTCTTAAAAAGAAAAATAGGAAAGTGATGTGTCCAGCTGTAACTCGTGTGCCACATGTCTTCAAATCTTCCAATAATAAACTGCCTCTTGGACTTGCATTACAAGGCAGAATGTTCCAGAACATCGGCAGTGCAGATGCGTCAACTTCAAGACCAATTACAGCCTTGATGAAGCAAGTATCTCTCCAAACTCAAAACATAAAAGTTGTAGATATATTTCTTAACATTCTACAGAATTTTGAATCATCTCGATCGGAGCTCAGATGAGAGAGTTATGCCCAAAACACGAAACAATGTCAAAACTGTCCGAATTCACTTAATTAGTTCCGTTTTGCAATTAACGCTCCCATTTGCTTCCTAAACCAAAATAAAGTAATAATGAGTACAATTAGAAAACAAATATATATAAAATACTAAACATTAAGGGGGTTAAATATGACATTTTGCATTCCCATCAAAGGCCAACGCCAAATCCAAGCCCAAGCCCAAGCCCAAAGGACAGGTTGCTCTTGGTCCTGAGAGTGGCATAGGAAAGGGTAAGGTAGTCTGCTTCTTTTGTGGCAAGCTTGGCCACTGGAGGAAACACTGCAAGGCTTTCCTCGCAAGCAAGAAGAAGTCAGAGGCTACGACTTTAGGTATTTTCATGATTGAGATTAACTTCTCTCCCTCAACATCTTGGGTCATGGACATAGGATGTGGTACTCACATTTGTACTGATGTGCAGGGACTAAGTAAGAGTAGAGTGCTCGCCAAGGGAGAGGTGGACCTACGAGTTGGAAATGGAGCACATGTGGCTGCATTAGCTGTAGGGACTTATTGTTTATCTTTGCCTACGGGCTTATTGTTGGAACTACATAACCTGTTATCACGTACCTTCTATTTCTAGAAATATTATTTCGTATCCGTTTTGGATTATATGGGGTATCATTTTGAGATATCTAATGGATTGTTGTCCTTTAGTTTGAATGGTATTCTAGTTGGAATTGCAAGGTTATATAATGGATTATATGTTCTTGACTTAAACAATAAAGATATTCTCAACATTGAAACCAAGAAAGCTAAACATAGCGATCAAAACCGGACATATCTCTGGCATTGTAGATTGTGTCATGTTAATAAGACCCGTATTGCAAAACTTCAAAGGGATGGAGTTTTGGCCCCTTTTGACTTCTAATCATTTGAGGTATGCGAATCATGCCTGTTAGGCAAGATGGCCAAGTCTCCTTTCACAGGACAAGGTGAAAGACTCTTGCTAGTTAGGCATCATCCATAGTGATGTATGTGGTCCACTAACAGTTGAAGCCAGATGTGGATATTCATACTTCATCACATTTACTGATGATTTCAGTAGATATGGTTATGTCTACCTTATGAGACATAAATCTGAAGCCTTTGATAAATTCAAGGAATTTAGGAATGAAGTACAGAATATTTTCGGCAAAAGTATTAAAGCTCTTTGGTCGGATCGAGGAGGTGAATACTTAAGTTCGGGGTTTTCAGAGCACTTAAAGGAATGTGTGATAGTATCACAACTCACCCCTCCTTATACAGCCAAACACAATGGAGTGTTAGAAAGGAGGAATAGGACCTTACTTGACATGGTTAGGTCCATGATGAGTTTTAGTGATTTACCTGCATCGTTCTAGGGTTATGCCCTAGAAACTACGACTCACGTTTTGAACCGTGTGCCATCAAAGTCTGTAGATAAGACTCCATATGAGCTATGGAGTGGCTGAAAGCCCAACTTGTCTTATCTAAGGATTTGGGATTGTGAAGCTTATGTTAAGAAATTGACTTCGAACAAGCTGGGCCCAAAATCCTGTAAATGTATATTTGTGGGGTATCCAAAGGAGACCAAAGGATACTATTTCTACCACCCAAAAGAGCGCAAAATTTTTGTTGCTCGATCTGGTGTCTTCCTAGAAAAGGAATATTTTCTAAGAAGTACTAGTGGGAGAAAAGTAGAACTCGATGAAGTTCTAGAACCATAGATATATTAGACAAAGGACGAGATGATGTGCCACAAGAAGTGGTTGAGCATCATAAGGAGGTTACTCCACAACTTGTGGATCAAAGTGAACCACCTCAGGTAGCACAGGAGCCGCGTAGATCTGGGAGAGTACGCCATGAGCCCGAGAGATACAGTTATCTTGTGACTCAACATGGTGACATACTAGTCTACCAAGACTATGAACCCAGAACTTACGAAGACGCTATATCGGATCCAGATTCCATTAAATGGCTTGAAGCCATGAAATCTGAGATGGACTTCATGTACTAGAACCAAGTGTGGTCTCTGGTGGAATCACCTGAAGGGGTAAAACCCATAGGGTGTAAATGGGTCTTCAAGAAGAAGACTGACATGGATGGAAACGTGCATACTTATAAAGCACGGCTGGTTGCCAAAGGTTTCAAACAAATTCATGGCATTGACTATGAAGAAACCTTTTCGCCGGTTGCCATGATTAAATCCATCTAGATTATGCTTGCAATTGCTGCATATCATGACTATGAGATTTGGAAAATGGATGTCAAAACTGCTTTTCTGAACGGAAACCTTGAGGAGGATGTGTATATGACACAACCTGATGGTTTCGTTCTTGATAGTCAAGCTAATAAGGTATGCAAGTTGCAGAGATCCATTTATGGACTCAAACAAGCTTCAAGGAGCTAGAAAATTCATTTTGATGAGGCCATAAAAGAATTCGGTTTTATCAAAAACAAAGATGAGCCCTATGTTTACAAGAAAGTGAGTGGAAGCGCAGTAGCATTCCTAGTGTTGTATGTCAATGACATACTTCTGATCGGGAATGATATACCAAACTTGCAGTCGGTAAAGACTTGGTTATCCAAGTGCTTCTCCATGAAGGACTTAGGGGAAGCAGCCTACATCCTTGGTATAAAGATCTATCGTGATAGATCGCGTAGGTTGCTTGGCCTAAGTCAGAGTGCATATATTGACAAAGTACTAAAATGATTCAGTATGGAAGAATCCAAGAAAGGATTTCTTCCGATGTCACATGGTGTTTATCTCTCTAAGGAATTGTGTCCTAAAACACAAGATGAGAGAGATAGGATGAAGAGGATCCCATATGCATCAGCAATTGGATCCATCATGTATGCCATACTATATACTCGGATTGATGTCTCATGTGTTTTGAGCACTTGTAGTAGATATCAATCAGATCCAGGTGAGCGTCACTGGATGGTTGTCAAGAATATTCTTAAGTACCTGAAGAGGACTAAGGATATGTTCTTGGTTTATAGAGGGGAAGATAAGCTCAATGTAAGAGGATACAGTGATGCTAGTTTCCAAACGGATAAAGATGATTATCGATTGCAATCAGGGTTTGTATTTTGTCTCAATGGCGGTGCAGTGAGCTGGAAGACCTCCAAGCAAAGCACTGTAGCAGACTCTAAAATGGAGGCTGAGTATATTGCATTGTCAGATACGGCCAAGGAGGCAGTTTGGATTAAGAAGTTTGTTACTGAACTTGGTGTGCTTCCCACGATTGTTGATCCTATAGACATCTATTGTGACAACAATGGAGCAATTACTCAAGCTAGGGAACCACGGTCTCATCAGAAGTCCAGACACATAATCAGACGATTCCATCTCATCAAAGAGATAGTTGAAAGGAAAGACGTACAGATCAGTAAAGTGAATACTGACGATAATCTCGTAGATCCATGTAAACTATAGTTTTATGTATTGATATATGTCCTTAGAATGGTAGAACTGTGACGAGGGTATCAAGTGTTTCAAATCTTGATAGTGAGAACCCTATGAGCACATATGGTGGCCATTCTAGAAACGTCCGTAGCCCCAATATTATTCTGAAGTAAGGGCACAGATAATACGGTAAGGCTATCATAGTGTTGAATGACCTTGTCGAAAGGCAGTGACTAATCTCACTTGTCAAGGTTGTTTGGTGACAACCTGGTGCAACACATGGGTGCTTGTTGTAGCCAGATATACCGCAGCAAGTTCAACGGATGACCCACCGAGAGGATTCCATATGGATGGTAACCCCAGTGTCTATGGAACAAATCCTCTAACAAATGGTGGTGCATGTGATCCTTAGACTTGAGATCACCGGAGCGCCTTGTGCACCGATTGGTAAAGTTTGACACTAGCCTAACGTAGTTCTATTAAGAGCTGTCAGTACGGTGATGATTGGCTGTATCAAGGAGTGTATCAAGACTATGGTGGATAGATAGAGGATTCATCACTCTCGAGTACAGGAGAAGTTATGCGATGACACTAAAACTGTGGCCACAGTGGGATTGAGTTGTTGCTCTGTCCGGATTAAAATACAGGTCATTGGTCTAGAAACTGAATACATAATATCGAGAGTTACCGAAGTTTGACACTATTTTTATTCCTTTGTCTCGTCAAGATAACGTATGATGAAATGATCGAATTGTACGGTAACCATATCGTTGTCAGGTAGCTACTTTGCTGAATCCGAATCTATCGGGTGGCCATGATGCCTTGCTAAGGGCCAATCTTGGTCTGTGTATAAGTGAGACGATTAATTGGTGTTAATCGCGATGCTATACACTACCGGTATGATGAGGAGCCTATGGGTCACACACATAGAAGATAATTTAAGACTCAGGAAGAAAGAAGGGCGTTTTCGTCTTTTTGGGTGAAAGGGTATTTTGGTAATTTCACAGTGCAATTAAATTTGCTGAGGTCGTAGCCTTTTATTCAATTTGTTAGAAAAATTAAATAAGTGAAATTACGGTCAAATGTGTGTTCGCACATATTTAATTAAATCATCATTATTGTTAAATGTTAATTAAATATTAATTGATTTTAATTGAGATAATGATGAATTAAAATAAAATATCTAATTTGGGAGTGTTTGGCAACATGTGGTGTTTGGGTTGGAGCCCAAGCCCATCCCATGTGGGAATAAGGTATTAAGGTTTTACTATAAAAGAAAATGTTTATTTGTAAAACATAACATTTTTTTTAGCTCATTTTTTTTTCATTGTAAAACCAAAAACACAGCAGCCCCATTTCCTCTCCCACGCCACTTTTGGTTGTGTGCCAAAATCCAATTTTTCTTCTTGATTTCTTAAGGCCAAGGAGGATCTAGCAAATCCTTCCTTTGTTCTTGTTGATTGTCTTCGTGTGGACCTCTAAGGTTCGATCCTACACTTGGATCGGTAGCAAACACGTTCAAAGACAATATTGGTGGAGCCTCCAAACGTGGGTATGGTTTCTTAAACCTTGAACTAATTTTTCTGTAGATTTGATTATTTTATATAAATTGTAATTTTTGTACCCAGATCTTGGTTCTAAGGAACGTCCATAGAGTTTATGTTTTTGTTTTTCGCTACGTAACTGGGTCGTTCATTAACATGCTCCTACACAACCGGCTGTAGAGCCGCTAGTAAGGGAGTTTTACGCCAACCTCCCAGATTGTGAGGAGGGTACTGCATTTGTGAGAGGGGTTGATATGCCGTTTATAGAAGATGTGATCAATGAGTTTTACAACCTGCCTGGGATTGATCTGGATGAGTACGGAAGGTTTAGGGGGTCACAGTTTCAGGATAGTATCATTCTTCTGGTCATTGCAAAACCGTATGCAACTTGGGCAATGTCGAAGAAACAAAAGAAGGCCATTAAGGGAACTTATTTGACACCAATGGCTCAACTATGGCAGTATTTTGTTAGAGCGAGGTTGATGCCGGAAACGCACTATAGCACGGTAACTTACGAGAAGGCATTATTGCTTTATTCGATTGCCACAGGAAAGAGTATAAATGTGGGACATATTATCTTTAACAACATTCATCATGCCACCAAACCAGGGCAATCAAGTTACTATTTCCCACATCTCATCACAGCCTTAGGCATTAAAGCTGGAGCCAAGGTGGATGGTGATGAGCAACGTATTCATGCTGCCCCCATCCTCGGTTCAGATTATTTTCATAAGCATCTTGAACGTCCAGAAGCTGAGCAACCAAGAGCAGGAACAAAACAGCAGAGAACCGCACAAGGCCCAGTCACATCCTCCAGCTCCACAGCTACACAGAAGGAGATGATACAACAGATGAGTGGATGGGCTCCCGCCAGAGGATTCCATATGGATGGTAACCCTAGTGTCTATGGAATAAACTCTCTAACGGATGGTGGTGCATGTGATCCTTAGACTTGAGATCACTGGAGCACATTGTCCACCAATTGGTGTAGTTTAACACTACCCCAACGTAGTTCTATTCAGAGCTATCAATACGGTAGTGATTGGCTACATTGAGAAATGTATCAAGACTATGGTGGATCGACAAAGGATTCATCACTCCTAGGTACGGGAAAAGTTATCTCACTAGGTAATTCAATAAATGGCAATGACACTAAATCTGTGGCCATAGTGGGATTGAATTGATGCTCAATCCAATTTAATATTCCTGTCATTGGTCCAGTAACTGAATACAAACATGTCAAGGATATTTGAGGTTGACACTATTTATGTACCTCAGTCTCGATGAGATAACAGATGGTGAAAGGATTGGTTTACACGGTAACCATACCGTTGACAGGCTGTGGTTTTGCTGGATTCGAATGAATTGGGTGGCCATGATACCTTGCTAGGGGCCAATCTTGGTCTGTATGCAGCGAGACAATTAACTGGTGTTAATTGTGATACTACACACTACTGCCGATATGATGAGGAGCCTACGGGTCACACACTTAGAAGATAATTTAATAATCAATTTGTGAGAAGGGTATTCTCGTCTTTCAGGATGAAAGGGTATTTTGGTAATCTCACAATGCAATTAAATTTGTTGAGGTTGTTGTTGTATTTAATTTTAATATTAAAATTAAATTAGTGAGATTATATTTAAATGAATTATTATTATTAATTAAATGTTAATATATTATTATATATTAATTGATTTTAATTATTATAATAATTAATTAATTAAAATACCATAAAGGTGTGTTTGGTTGCAAGGGTGAACTAAGGTTGGAGCCCATGGCTATTCCTAAGTGGAATAGGGTTTTAATTGTTGTACTATATAAGTGCAACTTAAAATTAAAACAAGGGGAATTATTCATTCAATTAAAAACCCTAGCCACCCAAAAGGTTCTCTCTCTCTCTCACGTTTTCTTCTTCAAGTGAAGAAGAAAATTTTTTCAATTTTGATTTTTCTTGATTCTTGATGTCTGCAATTGTTCTAGCAAAACAATTGTCGGTTCTTCTGATTATCTTCATGTGGACTTCCATGAGTGCAATCCTACATTGGATTGATTAGCGAAGAATCACGTGAATAGTAGAGGGTGAACAGTAACTGGTGAACAGTGTTCGTGTTCGAAATCAGAGATATTCGGAGGAGCCTCCAAATGTTGGTATGAACTAAACCCTTGTATGGATTTTTTTTTAATACAATTTTATTTTAGGTTCCAGTTTATGCATGAAAACGTTATAATCTGTACTCGGATCTTGGTTAGTGTAATTGATCGATTCATTTTAATATTACGTTTTTCCGTTACGTGAATCCGATCACTTACTCACACCCTGCACAAAAGTGCAAATATGAGAACCACATCCAGTGTCAATGACCCAAGATGTAATAGGAGAAAGTTTAATTTCAATCATATACATACCTTTGGAAGAAGATGCAAAATTCTTCTTCTTGCTTGCCAGGAAGGCCTTGCAATGTTTCCTCCAGTGGCTAGGCTTGCCACAATGGAAGCAAACAACCTTTCCATCTTTGCTCACGCCTCCAGCGGGCTTGAGGACATCTTTGGTCTTCGACTTGAACTTAGGATTGGCCTTGGCCTTTCCTTTGCCTTGTTTACCCTTTCCCTTTCTATGTGGAGCAGCAACTAGTAGCAATGGTGTGGGCTGCTTCATGTCCTTCTTCGCTGTCTTCAACATACTCAGCAGCTCTGAGAGAGTCTTCTCCATAGAATTCATATTAAAGTTTAATATGAATTGGGAGAACAAATCAAGCAAGGATTGCCAAACAAGGTCTATAGACAGTTCCGCATCCATGACGAATCCCAAAGTCTCAAGCCTTTGAATGTAGCCAACCATCTTGACTACATGTGGGCCAACTACGACTCCCTCAACCGTTCGACATCTATACAATGCCTTTGACACCTTGTATCGCTCGTGTCTTGCACGCTTTTGGAAGAGTTCTTTGAAATTTGTGATGATAGAACTAGCATCCAAATTCTCATGTTGCTCTTGTAGATTAGGTGTCAGTGATGCTATTATGATACTGTTAGAGTAGGTACCCTAGAGCCAATCAATTATTGTAAACCTGACTCTGTAATAAATGTTTATTTATCAATAAAAGGCATATTCTTCTATATCGTGTATGTAATGATATATTTCCTTAGGATGGTAGAACCGTGACGAGGGTATCAAGTGTTTCAAATCTTGATAGTGAGAACCCTATGATCACATATGGTGGCCATTCTAGAAACGTTCGTAGCCCTTGTATTATTCTGACCAAGGACACAGTTAATACGGGAAGGCTGTCATAGTGTTTAACGACCCTGTCCAAAGGCGGTGACTGATCTCACTTGTCAAGGTTGTTTGTTGACAACCTGATGCAACACATTGGTGCTTGCTAGAGGCAAGTTCACTTGACATACCCACCAGAGGATTCCATATGGATGGTAACCCCAGTGTCTATGGAATAAATCCTCTAACGGATGGTGGTGTATGTGATCCTTAGACTTGAGATCACCGGAGTGCCTTGTGCACCAATTGGTGTAGTTTGACACTAGCCCAACGTAGTTCTATTTAGAGCTATCAATATGGTAGTGATTAGCTACATTGAGAAGTGTATCGAGACTATGGTGGATCGACAAAGGATTCATCACTCCTGGGTACGAGAGAAGTTATCTCACTGGGTAATTCAGTAAATGGCAATGACACTGAATATGTGGCCACAGTGGGATTGAGTTGATGCTCAATTCAATTTAATATTCCTGTCATTGGTCTAGTAACTGAATACAAAAATGTCGAGGATATCTAAGGTTGACACTATTTTTGTACCTTAGTCTCAATAAGATAACAGTTGATGAAAGGATTTGATTGCACGGTAACCATACCGTTGACAGGCTGCGGTTTCGCTGAATTCGAATCTATCGGGTGGCTATGATGTCTTGCTAGGGGCCAATCTTGGTTTGTGTGTAGTGAGATGATTAATTGGTGTTAATCGTGATACTACATGCTGCCGATATGATGAAGAGCCTACGGGTCACATACTTAGAAGATATTTTAAGAATCAATTTGTGAGAAGGGTATTTTCATCTTCCTGGATGAATGGGTATTCTGGAAATCTCACAGTGCAATTAAATTTGCTGAGGTTGTTGCTTGTATTTAATTTTAATATTAAAATTAAATTAGTGAGATTATATTTAAATATATCTATGTATATATTTAAATGAATTATTATTATTAATTGAATGTTAATATATTATTATATATTAATTGATTTTAATTATAATAATAATTAATTAATTAAAATACCATAAAGGGTGTGTTTGGTTGCAAGGGTGAACTAGGGTTGGAGCTCATGGTTATTCCTAAGTGGAATAGGGTTTTAATTGTTGCACTATATAAGTGCAACTTAAAATTAAAACATAGGAGAATTATTTATTCAATTAAAAAAACCCTAGCCACCTTCTCTTTCTCTCTCTCTTAAGAAGAAAACTTTTCTTGTTTTTCTTTCTTGATTCTTGAAGCCCTTGATTGTTCTAGCAAAATAATCAAGGGTTCTATAGATTATCTTCGTGTGGACTTTCGTGGGTGCAATCCTACTTTGGATCGATTAGCGAAGAATCACGTGGACAGTAAACGTGAACAGTGATCATGAATAGTAACCAATGAACAGTAACCTGTGAACAGTGTTCGTGTTTGAAATTAGAGATATTCGAAGGAGCCTCCAAATGTACGTAAGTATTCTAATCCTTGAATGGATTTACTTTATATAGATTTTGTTTATAAACAGGTAAAAGGTATAATCTATACTCGGATCTAGGCAAAGAAAGGTAATTGATTTACCGATTGAATTTTTGTTTTCTGCTGCATATGGTAGATCAATTACTTACAGTGGCATCAAAGTCTTGGGTATTAGATTATATTGTTTAATTGATGTTAGATAACATGTTATTGCATGATTTGAAGTGCTTTTTTAAATCTGGAAAATTTTTGTATGTTGAATGTCTTAATTAATCAATTGATTAAATAATGTGTTGATTGAATGTGTATTGGTTGGTAGGTATTCTGGTCGAATGTTTAAGCATTTGATTTGATTTGGATCCGTGTCATTATGTGAAAAATTGCAAAAGACGTTCCTGTGCCTGATTCACTGTTTTGCGGCGTTAGTTGTGGCAAAATAACACTTCGTCATGGCGAGATGCAAAAAGTGAATCTAGCCGCGGCTAAATAAACCTTTGCTGTGGTGAAATTATGGAAAATTAGATCTAGCCACGGCAAAATAAAACTTCGCCGCGGCATAAAACTCTCTGGAACAATTTGTGTTTTCTGAAAGTTCACTGTCGCTGTGGCAAAATAAAACTTCGCCGGAGCGACCATGTGCGCGCAAGAAACCTATTGTTCCCTTTTTGCTTTCCATTTTTCAGATAGGTGATAAGTGCTTGAAAATACACTTGTACTTAGTGGTTTATAGGTATCATTTGTGGGAAATTAGGATTAATTCGCATGAATTAACTTAATTGTTTCATAAACGCACTTTTCGGGATCACGGGTATTTTTGTTGTGTTTTCAGGAAATAAGGCTCAAAAATAAAATTCAGATGAGAGATGATGTTGGCGAAAGAACTTTTGACGACTGGAAACAAACGGATCGAGAATCGGAGTTGAATTGAAGAAGTTATGGAAGTTGAAGTAAAAAGAAGATTCTAGATTACGTTCCAGCTTGAGCATGCCTCGGTATTTTTATAATATCTTGAGCTGTAGAACTTGGATTAAGATGATTCTTGGACTTTTGGAAATATTATTCAAAGGGCTACATTTCATATGTTTACTACTTTTCCAAATTTCATCGTTATCGAGTTCAAACATCACCATCTCTGAAGAACGGTGGAATGATGCGGGAAGAAGACCAGTAGCTACTGTGCCGTGGCACAATTTTTCCAGTAGCTACTGTGCCGTAGCACAGTGCTGCGGCACAGTCATGATAGTTGGGAACTTTCCTCTGTTTTTTACTAGGAAAATAGGGTTTTAAGAGTCCTAAACTAACTGGAATTAAGGAAAACAAAACCCTAACCCTTGTGGGATATAAATAGAAGTCTTTTAGCATTATTTTAGGGGAATTCTTTGAGAGATAAAAAAAAAATAGAGAAAAAAGATATTCAAGAACTGAAGAAAAGGGGAGATTAAAGAAGGCTTGGAGGAGATCATCATCAACTTCATTAATCCAACCAAGTTTCACTAAGTTTTTCCTCTTCTTTGTTATTATTATTTGTTATGAATAATACAATGATGTTCTCATATTTATTCATGAAGAACTAATTCTTTTGTGATTGAGGGTGATTTCAAAACCCTAGATATGTCTTGTGATTAATAAAATCTGCATCTATTTATCTTTTGATCACTCTTGGTTATGTGATTATTTCTCTGTGAATAGGGTTTAGATAGATTGTCTTAATTGTTTAAGTGCGCAATTAAGTAGTTAGGATTAATTTATTAATGCCAATTTAGGTTGTTTAGTACGGAATCGCTTTATTAACCTAAACAACTAGTGGTAAAGTGTATGCCTACATACATGGGGGGTAATCACTCAAGATAACTAAACCGACCATATGAGTTTAGCCTTGATTCAGTAGGTCTCTCACAACTTAATGCTTTTATTACTTTGAATGTAGAGATCGTACCCTAGGTTATCTAATAAATAGGGAATTGGGTTATGACCTTGTCTAATCCAACGACTCAGTAAGGAGAGATAGAACTTATCAACTTTTGGTATTTTCTGAGCTGATGTGATTTAGAGGGTAGAAAGTTAAATAGTGCTTTTATTATATGTAATTCATGTCTAGTGGTGGCGAATAATCCTTCAATCTAGTTTCTCTTATTTATCTCTTTCATGATTGTTTCATTGTTTTACTTTGTTTAATTTTAGCTTGATAGTTTTCGTTGAGTTTTTATAATTCATGACAAACCTCGTTTGAAGTAGATAATTAATTGAGTTCACAAATTCTCTGCGGGAAAGACCCTTGCTTGCCCTTTTCTACACACGACTTTGCATTAGAATTTAGTGAGGTAAAATTAGGTGTTGCATTTGCATGCATCAATTTTTGGCGCCGTTGCCAGGGATTTTGATTAACTTAATTAGTTATATACTTTTTGTTATTATTTTTTTCAGTTTTAATTTTTTTTTTTAATTCTGATCACGAGGAGATGGCTAATAATATCGAGCAACATTTGAGCATCTTCACTGCACTTGTGCAACAATTGGCATTTCAACAAGTTAAAACATGTGACATTTGCTCTAACTTTGGTCATCCTGCCACCATGTGCCCTACCTTTCAAGATTTTGCTGTGGGAGGATTTCAAGGTCAATTGGGGCAAAGGTATGACCCATTCACCAACACTTATAATCAGCTAGGATGGAGGGATCACCCCGACCTTAGCTATTTAGGAAACCACCAAGATGCTGCCCCTACCTATCCACTTGGTTTTCCGTACCCAAGAGTCTCACAACCATATCAAGCAAGGCCACAAAATGCTCCACAATCTCAATGCACGTCTTTGGAAGACTTAGTAAATTCTGTAGCTATTAGCACTCTCAAATTCCAACAAGACACAAAGGCATCAAAATTAGAGGACTTGGTAAATTCCTTAGCCACTAGCACTCTTCAATTTCAGCAAGAGAATCTCGAGTTCCAACAAGATATGAAAATGTCAATCAAGAATTTGGAGAGCTAAGTTAGTCAATTGGCTACTACCGTTGGAAGACTAAAGGCGCAAGAACCCAAGATCAACCCTAGGGAGAATGTTAGTGCTATAATAGTGAAAAGTAGGAAGCAACTTGAAGAAGCTCATATGAAACCAATCAACACTGACGAAACTAAAGATAAGTTGATTCAAGATGGAGCAAAAAAACCCAACAATGAAGGAGATGGGGCTATTGACTCCAAAGAAGCGAAACAATCACTTAGGCAAATGTTCGATCTTAAGAGTGATGATCCGTTGGATGTTGCAATATGGGGTGGTTGGGTGGCTGAGGAACCTAGAAAGTCTAAAGAAGACATTGACATACGAAAGGAAATAGAAGCGATTATTGCATTGCTTAATTTTCTTCCAAAGAAAAATCCAAGGTATGCTCTTTCTTATATTTCTCTTCCCTTATCTAATGAGAAGCTTCTACCTTTCATTGTGCAGGAACCTACTTTGAAGCTTAAACCTCCACCGGAACACTTTAAACACAAGGGAGAATATGGTTGAGAAAGTGATGATGTCGGGCTAAGGATGTTAAACCAAGCACTATATGGGAGGCAGCCCATTGATTTTTTATCTGTGAAGTTTGAGTTTCGTTCAACAGCATGCACATCTGTTCCTTGGCTTTCTCAACACCATAATCTGTAAAACAATTGAAATTCTGTGGTGTCCACTGTGTTAGAAAATTTCACTGACTAATATGAAAATATTACAACCTAATCTCGCCGTTACAACTACTAGGAAGTTCAAACAAAATTTAACAATCTAAAACAAAAAGAAAATTAGTTTCAATGTACAAAATAAAGGACAATAACAATTAAAAATTTAAACTACAAAAACAGGTGCTTTGGTTTCATTCTCCGTCCTCCTCCTCTCCTTCGGTGTCATCATCTTCTACCTCGGAATCCCAGTCTTCCCATTGGAAGCTTGAAATGTCAACACCCATTTTGGTGCAACAGCTGTGTTGCATATCATACAACATTCGGGTCTGCTCTGCCATCCAATCTTGACATCGTTCCATCTGCTTCATCTCACCCAAAATTTGCTGCAGTAGCTCCTTTGTTGTGGATGTCGAACTGGATGTTGCGACAACTTCTGAGGTTCTTTGTCTTTTCGTTCTGGAGCCTGGTTCTTCTCTAGGAGGACACCCAAGTAGCTTGCGATAGTAGGTGGCATCAAGGGGTGGAGAACGATGAATAAGTGGTTCATCATCTGTCTTCTTGACTCCCACTCGAGTGCACAACTCAATGATAAGATGTGGGAAAGGGAAGCTCCCTCACCCTGGTTTGGCTGCATTCTATATACTTGTCATGATAATATTCCCCACATCCATTTTCTTTCCGGTGGCAATGGAATAAAGCAACAATGCCTTCTCAAAAGTCACTGTACTATAATGCGCCTCTGGCATCATCCTCGCACACACAAAGTACTGCCACAATCTAGCTATAGGGATCAAATTCATTCCCTTAATTCTCTTTCTTCCCTTCTCCGAAATCTCCCAAGGGGTATCCGGCTTTGCTATTACCTTAAGAATCTCATCCTCCTTAAACTGTCTCTTCTTAAATTCTAGATACTCATCACAGTCAATTGGAGGCAGTTTGTAGAAATCATTGATCACCTTTGCATCGATCGGCACATAAATACCCCTTACATATACATGCCTGGGATTACACTTAGGGAAGTTGGCATAAAACTCTCGCACTATCAACTCTATGGCTAAATGTTCGGGTTCACTCATGAAGTTGTCCTACTTTCTCCCTCGACTCCAATCTTCTGCATGGACAATGGTCAATCCACGCTGGGCAATAAACCCCTTATCTTTTCTTTTGATTTCACCTTCATAACGTTGTCGAGCCTTTTCACTAACAAACATATTGTCTACTTGTTTCCCTTTTCCTTTACCCCGGGAAGTCATTTTGAACAACATTTTTGGTTTTGACTACCCAAATGTACCCCCAAACTAAGAATTCAATGCTAATTGCCCTTACTACTGACCACAATCACCCATGAAAATACACCAAAGTTTAAAAATTTTGCACCTAGACCCCCAAACTAACTATTCTTCCAAACTCACACAAAACAGTCCCCAATCGAAAACCCAACTTCTTCAACACAACACAAAGCAAAATCCACACTCCTTTAATCAATATCAGACCGCAAACAATCCCAAAAATCCACAACTCAACTCAATCAAACAATATCTCAAACTTAAAGCACTATAATCGAAATTGAGCAAATTAAATGTTGGAGAACTCGAAATATTACCAAACCCAAGATGATTGCACCACCGATTTCACCAATTTCGGTCCAAATTGCAAGATTCCCAATTTTTGAAAACCAAGGGTTTCCAAAATTTTCTTCAAATTTTCGCACAAATCTTTGCTAAAATGAGTTGTTTTGGTGTTTATGAAGGTTAAGAAGTGAGGTATTGGGATGGAAATTTACTGGAAAGATTATGGATTGAAGGTGGAAATGTTTGGCTCTTGGATGTGTTTTGAATTTTTTCGCGAAAATGAAGAGTCGCGACGCGAATTTATATAAAACTGTTTTCATCGCGGCGAAGTTCTTCGTGTATAAGCAAATCCCAGTTGATGCCGCGGCGAAAAATTCCAATGTATACAACGTCGCGGTGAATCTTCCTTGGCTTAATTCCATAATACCATCTATGTCGCAGTGAAGAAAATTGTCTCGCGGTGGCAAAGTTTGGAACTTTTCGAATTCTTTTCTTGCAAAGTGTACATCGCCACGGCGAAGAATAAACTTCGCCAAAGCAAAACTGGAAATTTTCCACTTCTCGCCTTAATTCTATCATTCACCTGAAACACCCAAAAACATACGAAATTAAAATTATTCTAAATCATAAAACAACTAAACAAATTCAAAACAATAAACAAACTAACAACAAATGAAAACACTTGGGTTGCCTCCCAAGAAGTGCTTGTTTATAGTTGGAAGCTCGACTTTCTCAAGTCCTTCGTCAATCCAGACTATCCAAATACATCATCTCCCGAACATTTTCCCTGCACTGAAGCTTCAATTGTTGATGATTTTTGTCACATCGAGCTTTGGTTGAGAGCTTAACAACCCATTTCCATCCTTTGGTCATTTCTTTTAGGGTTCGAATATTCTCATCAACAGCTTTCCGTTTTCTTGACCTTCCATCAACCTTTTTGAACTAAGAAATCCGTCCCTTGTGAAGATACATGCTCAATTGTGGTCTATCTTAGAATGTAGTGTAACCTTCTGGGTTATAGTCCTCATCCTCTAATTGCCTTGACTTGACCATGCATCCCTTAATTGGTGAATTAGGATTGTCAAGTTGGGGAGTTTCAATTGTTGGCTGATCCACTGAGTCAATTTCGAAACATGACTCTCGCTTTGGTGGAACTTTCAAAGACTCAAGGACATTGAATGTCACTTCTTCCTCTTGCATCCTAATGATTAACTTCCTCTCTTGTACATCAATTAAAGCTCTTCCGATAGCCAGAAATGGTCGTTCCAGGATGAGAGGAATCTTTTTGTCTTGTTCCATATCCAACACAAAGAAATTTGCTGGGAAAATAAATTTGTCCACCTTGACCAGCACATCTTCAACAATGCCCCTCGGTTGCTTAATGGATCTATCTGCAAGCTACAAGTATATGGTTGTCAACTTTACTTCACCAATTCCTAGTTTCCTGAAAACAAAAAAAAGCATAAGATTTATACTTGCACCCAAATCACACAAAACTCTATCAAAGGTAATATTTCCTATAACACAAGGGATAGTAAAACTCCCTGGATCCTTGAGTTTCGGTGGCAGCTTCTTCTATAGAATGGCATTGCACTCCTCCGTAAGCATCATTATTTCCTCCTCTTCCAAATTCCTTTTATTCGACAGAATTTCATTGAGAAATTTCGCGTAGCTCGACATCTGTTGTAATGCATCTACAAAAGGAATGTTGATGTGCAATTTTTTAAATACATCAAGAAATTTAGTGAACTGCTTATCCTGATTTTCTTTTCTAAGCCTCTGAGGAAAAGGCACAGGATGGGTGTGATGTGCCAACTCTGGTGGTATCTTGGGAAATGGCAATTTCTCTTTCTTTTGCCTTTGCCTCTCTTCCTGCTTTGGTTCATCTTCCCTAGGATTGGTTGGTTTCTCTTCAGCAATGATCTCTTCATCTACTTCTTCATCAGAATCTTCCTTTTCTTTTGGTCGGCTTTCTTCTTTCTTTGATTTTTTTACCTCTTCCAAAACTGTCCCATTCCTTAAGGTTATTGCATTCACTTGTTCACGTGGATTTGGCACTGTGTTGCTTGGTAAGGAACCCTGTGTACTCTCATTTAGTTTTTCAGCTAATTGGCCCACTTGTACCTCCAAGTTAAAGATGAAAGCTGATTCTTAAATTATCTTCTATATGTGTGACCCGTAGGCTCCTCATTATACTGGCAGTGTGTAGTATCACGATTAACACTAATTAATCATCTCACTACACACAGACCAAGATTGGCCCCTAGTAAGGCATCATGACCACTCGATAGATTCAGATTCAGTGAAGTAGCTACTTGTTAATGATATGGTTACCGTACAATCAAATCCTTTCATCATCTGTTATCTCATCAAGACTGGGGCATAGAAATAGTGTCAACCTCAATTTACTCTCGATATATTTGTATTCAGTTACTAGACCAATGACCGGAATAATGAATTGGTTTAAGTGACAACTCAATCCCACTGTGATCACAGATTTACTGTCATTGTCATTAACTGAATTACGTCGTTCGATAACTTCTCCTGTACCCAGGAGTGATGAATCCTCTGTTAATCCACCATAATCTTGATATACTCCTCGATGCAGCCAATCATTACCGTATTGACAGCTCTGAATAGAACTGTGTTGGGCTAATATCAAACTACACCGATCGGTGCACAAGGCGCTTCGATGATCTCAAGTCTAAGGATCACATGCACCACCATTCATTAGAAAATTTGTTTCATAGACACTGGGGGTACCATCTATATGGAATCCTCTAGTGGGCCATTCCAGCGAACTTGCCCACAGCAAGCACCCATGTGTTGCACCAGGTTGTTAGCCAACAACCTTGACAAGTGAGATATGTCATTGCCTTTTGATAGGGTCGTTCAACACTATGATAGCCTTACCGTATTATTTGTGCCCTTGGTTAGAATAATACTAGGGCTACAGACGTTTCTAGAATGGTCACCATATGTGCTCATAGGGTTCTCACTATCAAGATTTGAAACACTTGATACCCTCGTCACTGTTCTACCATTCTAAGGACATATATCAATACATACAACTATGGTTTACATGATATAGTAGATAATGCCTTTTATTGATTAATAAACATTATTACAAAGAGTTAATTTCACAATAATTGATTGGCCCTGGGGCACCTACTCCAACAATCTCCCACTTACACTATAGCCAATCATTCATGCACTCAACATTGAATGACCCAAGTGCCTATCATGCTTCTGCTACTACAGAAACTTCAACAGTGGGTTAGTAGGTGATGCACATTTTTCATAAACATGCAATGTGTAGCAAGTGAACTAGTAGCAAAAAGTAATAAAGTGATAAGTAGAGTATCGTTCCCACGAGGATAGTATTAATAAGTACCGATTTCTCTAGTTTAACTCCTAATTGAAGCAACAATAAATTGGATTGATGGAAAATGAACAAACTAAATACCAATTAACAAAATATAAATGAATGATAATGAAATTAAAGCAAAACCCAACAACTTAACTAATTAAACAATGCTAAAAAATGCTAGGGTGTTGATTTCACCTAGATACGCTAACCCAAATCATAGAATCTGTTACCCAAGTTCTAATTCCTTGATTGACAATCAAATTCCCTAAGTTGTAAAACATACCTTCTTAGGATATATTTTCCTACTTATCCCTATTAAGCTTCCGCACCCAACAAAATGAAGATTAATAGTTCAAAGTCTTTTAAGCTTTATGAAATTCTATCTAGATTTCATAGATCGTGTTTATCTATCTCTAGCTTTTGCTCAATCTATGGTATTTATCCCAAGAGGCACAATCAAAAATCACTTCTCAGTCTCATTGTGAACAACATACATTTGAATGGTGATCAAGCATCCAAAAGTCATTAAACAAAGAGATATCACTCAATCATGAAATTAAAAAAGTTAATCAATTCATATAAATTTGAATCATTGTATCAAGGTCACATCAAACCCTAGTTAAACAACTCAGTTCATACTCAAAAACAAAATAAAATAACAAAAACAAACTGAATCAAGATTCATCATTGAAAAACAAGCAAAAGATAGAGAAATCTTCTCTGATCCGAAGCCCAAATCTTCAATAATCTTCTCCTTCCAAGAGCTGCCTTCCAAATGACGAACCAAGACCTTTTTCCCTTCCTTCCCGTGCTAATTTATACCTCATTCACTTAAGGACGAAGCCCTTGCAAGCCAAAATGCGCCATTTTATTTTTCACATTTGACGCAGTTTCGCCGCGGCGAATATTTTTCTTTGCCGCGGCAAGGATTTTTTGGGAAAAATTTGAGCATGATAGAGTCTGAATCTGGAAAATTGTTAAGCATATGAATTTTAGCCCTTTCAATTATCTTTCTACTAGTTCACTAACAAGCCCAATCCGAGGTCTACAACTCAAGTTATGGCAAACATACTGAAGCACGTCCAAAGACGTTTTTCTTCAGTTCCCAATGTACTGTTTACGATTTCAAGCCAAGTTTTCACCCTTGTACAGTCCGAATTAGGAAAAACCAAAAACATGAAAGTTGTAGCTCTGGTTCTTAGCTTTCCAAATATTCTAAATTCAGGTCATTCTGAGTTTCCAAGCTCAAGTTACCAATTTACACTCAAAACTGTCATTTATGCTCAAAATCATCGTTTAGGCCTGCAAAGAAAAATTAATAGAATTAGGTAGCAATTATGGCCCAAATTGTATGAGAAGTATCCTAAATCGTATAGAAATTCAATGCAAAATCATAGGAGAAAATAGGATTATCAGTAGGTACTCTGTAAATCTGCACATTCCTTTTCTGATCGCTCTCTTAGATCAGATTGAATCAACTATGTGTGTGTTTGAATTACTGGTGAGACCATGATTCCTTAGCCACAACAATGGCTCCATTGTTATCGCAGTAGAACTTTACTGGATCAGCAATGCTTGGAACCACATCAAGTTCAATAATGAACTTTTTGATCCAAACTGCCTACACGGTTGAATTAAATAATGTGATATACTTAGCATCAGTTGTAGAATCTGTTGCAATACTTTGATTTGAGCTCTTCCAGCTCACTGTAGCTCCATTGAGACAAAATATACAATCCCAAATTGTGAACTATAATCATTTTTATCCATTTGGAAATAACATCACAGTATCCTCTTACAATGAGCTCATCTTCCCCTCCATAATCCAAGAACATATTCTTAAGCCTTTTCAAGTACTTAAGGATGTCCATTAACACTCATCTAGTGTCACTCACTTGGATCTAATTGATATCTTCTACAAGTGCTGAATGCACATAAGACATCAATCTGACTACATAACATATTGCTCACTTAGATCATATTGATATCTTCTGCAAGTGCTTAATGCACATAAGATATCAGTCTGAGCATGCAATCATAGCATCCCTCACTTGGATCCAATTGATATCCCCTACAAGTGCTTGGTGCACATGAGATATCAATCCGAGCATACAACATGGCATTACTCACTTAGATCCACTTGCTGGCTCATATGGAATCCTCTTCATTCTATCTCCCTCATCGTGTGGTTAAGGACACATATCCTTAGAGAGATAGACACTATGTGCCATCGAAAGAAATCCTTCTTGGATTCTTCCATACTGAATCTGTTCAGTACATTGTCTATGTACTCTGACTTAGCTTAAGCAACCTACCCGATCTATCACAATAGATCTTCATTCCGAGAATGTAGGCTGTTTCTCCTAAGTCTTTCATGGAGATGCACTTGGATAACCAAGTCTTTAACGACTACAAGTTCGATATGTCATTCCCAATCAGAAGTATGTCATTGACATGCAACACTAGAAATGCCACTGCACTCCCACTTACCTTCTTGTAAACACAGGCCTCATCTTCGTTCTTCATAAAACCAAATTCTTTTACGGCTTCATCAAAACGAATGTTCCAGCTCCTTGAAGCTTGCTTGAGTCCATATATGGACCTCTTCAACTTGCATATCTTATTAGCCTTTCCATCAAGAACGAAACCATTGGGTTGTGTCATATACAAGTCCTCTTCAAGGTTTTCATTTAGGAAAGCAGCTATGACATTCATTTGCCAAATCTCATAGTCATTAGCTTGTCCGTCGAGAATGAAACCATCAGGTTGTTCATATACACATCCTTTTCAAGGTTTATATTCAAGAAAGCAATTATGACATCCATTTTCCAAATTTCACAGTCATAATATGCAGCAATCGCAAGCATAATATAGATGGATCTAATCATGGCAACCAGTAAAAGGTTTCTTCATAGTCAATACCATGAATTTATTTGAAACCTTTGGCAACCAGTCGTGCCTTATATGTATGCACCTTACCATCCATGCTAGTCTTCTTCTTGAAGACCCATTTACACCCTATGGGTTTTACCCCTTCAGGTGAATCCACCAGAAACCATGACTGGTTCTGATACATGAAGTCCATCTCAAATTTTATGGCTTTAAACCATTTAATGGAATCTGGATCTAATACAGTTTCATCGTACGTTCTGGGTTCATTGTCTTAGTAGACCAGTACGTCATCACATTGAGTAACAAGAAAACCATATCTCTCAGGCTCACGACGTACTCTCCTAGATCTACGTAGCTCTTGTGCTACCTGAAGTGGTTCACTTTGATCCACAAATTGTGGAGTAACCTCCTCGTGATGTTCAACCACCTCTTGTGGCACATCTTCCCCTCCTTTGTCCAATGTCACAACTAGAAAAACTGTTAGTAAACGGTCCCATATATGCAGCAGAAACAAATAAAATAAATTACAAGGATCGTTTACATGAGCCAAGATCAAAGGTATAATTTTACAATTCATATTAAAGTAAGAATCTGCAGGAATTAATAATCTGTGTTTAGAAACCATACGCACATTTGGAGGCTCCACCACGATTGTCTTTGAACGTTTTGCTACCGATCCAAGTGTAGGATCAAACCCACGTAGTCCACACGAAGACAATCTCAAAAAGAACCAAAGAGGGATTTGCTAGATCCTCTTTGGCTTCACGATTAAGAAGAAAAGAAAAATCAATGAAATTGATTTCTAGGCAAAATGAATCTGTTGTGGGAGAGTGAAGGTGGGGTTGCTGTGTGTTTTGGTTTCACAAAGAAAATTCAACTCAATGAAAAACCTACTTTCTTTTACATTTAACTTTTCTTTTATAGTAAAATCTTAATGCCCTATTCCCATATGGAATAGGTTTAGGCTCCAACCCAAACACCCCCTAATTAGATATTTTATTAATTTAATCATTATCTCAATTAAACTCAATTAATATATATATATATATATATATATATATATATATATATATATATATATATATATATATATATATATATATATATATATATATATTAACATTTAACAATAATGATGATTTAATTAAATATATGCGAACACATATTTAAACGTCATTTCACTTATTTAATTTTTCTAATAAATTAAATAAAGGCTACGACCTCAGCAAATTTAATTGCACTGTGAAATTACCAAAATACCCTTTCGCCTAAAAAGATGAAAATGCCCTTCTTTCTTCTTGGATCTTAAATTATCTTCTATGTGTGTGACCCATAGGCTCCTCATCATATCGGTAGTGTATAGTATCGCGATTAACACCAATTAATCGTCTCACTAATACACAGACCAAGATTGGCCCCTAGCAAGGCATCATGGCCACCCGATAGATTCAGATTCAGCAAAGTAGCTACTTGTCAACGATATGGTTACTGTACAATTCGATCCTTTCATCATACGTTATCTCGACGAGACGAAGACATAGAAATAGTGTCAACCTTTGGTTACTCTCGATATTATTTATTCAGTTTCTGGACTAATGACCCGTATTATAAACTGGATAGAGCAACAACTCAATCCCACTATGGCCATAGTTTTAGTGTCATTGCCATATACTGAATTGCACCGTGAGATAACTTTCTCCCATACCCGGGAGTGATGAATCCTCTGTCAATCCACCATAGTCTTGATACACTCCTTGATGCAGCTAATCACCACTGTATTGACAGCTCTGAAAAGAACTACGTTAGGCTAGTGTCAAACTACACTAATCGGTGCACAAGGCGCTCCGGTGATCTCAAGTCTAAGGATCACATGCACCACCATTCGTTAGAGGATTTGTTCCATAGACACTAGGGTTACCATCCATATGGAATCCTCTCGGTGGAGGGTCGTCCCAATGAACTTCGCGGTGTAATTGCCTACAACAAGCACCCATGTGTTGCACCAGGTTGTCACCAAACAACCTTGACAAGTGAGATCAGTCACTGTCTTTCGACAGAGTCATTCAACACTATGATAGCCTTACCATATTATCTGTGCCCTTACTTCAGAATAATACTAGGGCTATGGACGTTTCTATAATGGCTACTATATGTGCTCATAGGGTTCTCACTATCAAGATTTGAAACACTTGATACCCTCGTCACGGTTCTACCATTCTAAAGACATATATCAATACATATTGCAATAATAATGATTTACGTGATATAGTATAAAATGTATTTTATTGATTAATGAACATTATTACAAAGAGTCAATTCCACAATAATTGATTGGCTCTAGGGCATCGACTCCAACAAAAACCTCTTTTCTTGATAGAATGAGTTAACATATTTTCTTGACTGTTCTAAAAATTTGTCAAGAATTTGAAATAATCTTTGACCCTTTTTTATAATTCTTAACAGTTATTTTATGAACCGTCAAGAATTTGGTCAAAAATAAATTTTATGAATTTTTTTTTTTTGACAGTTGTAGTCTCAATCTTTAATAGTTTTTAACTCTCGATGATTAAATTGAAAAAATAAAAATTAAAAATTTTACTAAGGCAAAAGTTTCCCGCCCATCAAAAGTTTCATAAAGACAAAATTTCCCACACGAAAAACAGTTTTCCACTCATTTTTCATTCTTTCACCCTAAATTATTTTCTCATTTTCGTTCTCCATACACTACAACAAAAATGGCTTGGACATCTTTTTGACGACTTTCCTCCATTTTCCGACGACTTCTAGAAATCTCAGGGGCCGGTCCATACTCCCTAAGGTTAGATCCAGCTTCACCAAGCTTGGATGACTCGAAATCTCGACGAAAAAAGTCATTTCACCGTTGTGACTCTTCACCTTCCCGGTGTGATTTCTCTCACTTTTTGATGTTGTTTCATCTCTCAAGTCACATATTTGGACTCCTCGTGACCTGATCTACCTCTCACAAAGTTTTGGAGCATTTTCCTCATCGGTCGCTGTCGCCAGAATCCGCTGCTGTCTCTGGCGACGTTTCAACTTGCAGATGTTGTTCAAAATTATGATGCACAAAGCAAGAAGGAACATTCTTGTAATAAGTAAGCATCATGTTACTGCTCTTTTCCATATTGATTATCATGAAATGTAAGGTTCATTCTCTGATGAATATTTCTGATTTACTGCATTGATTACAATGACATTTGATGAACTATGTTTGCAATGATGTCATCTCAAGATTCTATGGGCATAGTCTTTAAGTGTTTGTCAAAAGGTGCAATTGACTTTCTTGTGAAACCAATTCGCTCGAATGTGAACCAGTCGCGTCGCGAAACCGCAATTTTCAAGTCGTCTGTTGATATTCAACCCGAATGGAACATACTTGATCAAATTTCGTTTTCGACTTTCTCCAAATTGTCGTTTAGTGTGTCGGAGCCTAAAGATTTGCTATTTTGTGGATCTCTTGAGTACTACGACAGGTTGTATGATCACGTGACGCCAAAGTATGAGCGTAGACTGGAGAGATTCAATAGGAATTTCTTCAAGGTGACTACAACTGATGATCCAGTGATTCGGAGACTGGCTAATGAAGATAAGGCTATTGTTTTTGCCACGGATGCCATTTTAGCTACGCTTATGTGTGCACCCAGGTCAGTTTATTCATGGGATATTGTAATTCAATGAGTTGGCAGTAAATTATTTTTTGATAAAAGAGATGGGTCTCAGTTAGATTTATTATCAGTGCATGAGACATCTCAAGAACCGTTGCCTGAAGCTAAAGATGATATTAACTCGGCATATTCTTTGGTTGTTGAGGCTGCCTATATTAATCAGAACTTTTCACAGCAAGTTTTGGTGAGAGATGGGAACAAGTTTACCTTTGTTGAGCAGAACCCGTTTGATAATGTAGGAGAGGAGGTGTCTTCAGTGGCTTATAGGTATTGGAGGTGGAAGCTTACCATTTGCTAATGAAGGAGAGGAGGTGGCTTCGGTGGCTTATAGTATAGGAGGTGGAAGTTTGACGATGATATGCATCTTGTTGCTTTGTGTGAGGTGTTGTAGATGTTAACAATCAAAGGTCATTTTTGGCATTGAATGGGCTTAATGAGTTTGATTCAAAATACTCTGGTGTTGATTGGAGGCAGAAGTTAGAGACTCGGAGGGGTGCTGTTTTAGCCACTGAGTTGAAGAACAATGCAAATAATTTGGCAAAGGGGACAACATAACTCTGTAGGAAAGTGCTGATCTGATGAAATTGGGACATGTTTCGAGGGTTCAGCTACATGATCATTATAACCATGTAATATTGGCTGTTATGGGGTATAAGCCTCGGGATTTTGCTACCCAGATTAATTTGAGTACTGCAAATCTGTGGGGCATTGTGAAGAGTATTGTGGATTTGTGCATGAAGTTGACTAAGGGGAAGTATGTGCTTGTTAAGGATCCGTCTAAGCCACAAGTGAGGATCTATGAGGTTCCACCAGATGCATTTGAGAATGATTATGTGGAAGAGCCCTTGTGTGAGGATGAGCAGGTACAACCACCGGTGGAGAACGTTGAGGGAGTGGAAGCAACTAATGATGTGACGCCCAAGCATAGTGGTATTTTTTTTTTTTTTTTTTTTAATGTTAATTATTGTTGTTTAATGAGTTATACCTTTTTGTCATTGAGCTTTTTAAAATCATATGTATGTTCATATATATTTTTTTTAGAAAGGTCACGTGTGTATGTGAATGCATGCAGATGTCTCTGGTTAGAATCTCTGTTTGCATATGTTTCATAGTGGTCTAATTTCTATTGGGAGTGGTCTTATCTATGGAAATATTTGATTAATGCTTGTGGTTTACATGCTTGCTAATTCATTCTGACTTCTAAGTTCAATATGCCAAATTGTAAGCTAAAATTATCAAAATGATTTGCAGCCGTACCCATATTTGCACATTCGCAACAAGGAGTTCCCATGGGGTATGTTTTCACAGTTAAATAAATTTATTTGTCTCTAGAGCCCTAGAAGAAGAGGTGTCCATTTTGTTGTTACATTGATTTTGTGTTTGATGGCGCTTTTTGTCTTGACATTCAAACTTTGGGTTGCCTTATTGATTGCTTGTTGAGTTCGGCATTATGTCTTTGCTTTAAGTTCTTTGGCTATCCTAAATAACTAGCAGTATTGATTTATCTTTTCTTTGCTTCTTGTGCCTTGTTGAGTTCTTTGGCATTATGTATTGAATAGATTTGTTTTGCTCTCTTGTTTCTTTCTCACTATTTGTAATATACATTTCTCAAGTTGCAGATAAGCCTAGCATTGCTCTCTCAATTCTATCGTGCTCTCTCGTGGCAAAGTACTTGCCCTTTGCTCTGTTTTGTTGCTTTTTAGATAATTAATTCAATTTATTTTAATACTACAACGTTTATAGCTCAAGAAAACAATTTTATTTTCTATATTTGAGGTGTGTAGGTTGTGTTGAATACCTTTGATGCCCAGCCTTCAAGTAATGAAGAGGGAGATGCAAAAAATATGTATCAAATTTTTAATTACTAATGCACTAATGCCATGGGTCTTTTATTCATGTATATATACTATTGTTCAATTTCTTTTAATAAATTAATTGAAAGATTGTTGAGTGTCTAAATGTATTGTTGAATTGTGATAATTGTTTTTGGTTGAGGAATATTATGAAGAATTTCATTGCATTATTCCATTATTTAATAAGTAATAATTAGGAAAATAAACTAATTACAAAATAAAAATATTTACAAAAAAACCTTTGACAGATTTAAGACTATCAAGGATGGAAATATTAATAAAATTTGATTATTATTATTAATTTTTTTTTTCTTGTTAAAATCTCTTGACAGTTTAAAGACTGTTAAAGATTGGTTAAAATTTGGTCAAATTCTTGACGGGTTATAACTGTAAAGAGACCTATCAAGAGATTTGTTAAGAAATTCTTGATAGTTCAAAAACGGTCACTACCCTTTCTTGACACTGGCTTCAATGACGGGTGAAGAACTGTCAAGAAACCCCCTTCTTGACAGTTATTACCCGTTAAGAAAAGGGGTTTTTCAAGTAGTGTGTATCTTATGGTATTAGAACTTCATCAAGTTCTACTTTTTTCCCACTAGTACTTCTTAGAAAAATTCTTTTTCTAGGAAGACACCAATACGAGCAACAAAAAATTTGCGCTGTTCTGGATGGTAGAAATGGTATTCTTTAGTCTTCTTAGGATACCCCACAAATATACATATGCAGGATTTCGAGCTTAGCTTGTTCGAAGTCAATTTCTTGACATAAGATTCGCAAACACAAATCCTTAGATAAGACAAATTGGGCCTTCTCCCACTCCATTGATCATATAGAGTCTTATCTACAGACCTTGACGGCACATGGTTTAGTACGTGAGTCATAGCCTCTAGGGCACAACCTTAGAATCATGTGGGCAAATCATAGAAACTCATCAAGGATCTAACCATATCAAGTAAGGTCCTAATCCCCTCTTTCAGATACACCATTATGCTGGGGTGTACACAGAGATGCGAGTTTTAATACTATCTCACATTCCTTCAAGTATGTCTAAGTCAACTTACCACAGTTAGCATAGTTGTCATTTTGAGATTATCCTTATTGTATATCTTAAGAACATATTATTATGAAACAGTTCCATAAAAAATATTATTTACACTCAAGGACAATAATCCATTAGTAAAGTAATATTCTCATTTGTCCTAAGTGGATACAAAAATAATTTCTAGAAACTGAAGAAATATCATAATAATCCACAAGTTCAAGAAACAAGCCCATCGGCAAAATCAAACGATAAGATCCTACAGCAAATGCAGCATCACGTGCTCCACTTTCAACTGGTAGGTCCACCTCTCCCTCAGCGAGCAATCTACTCTGCCGTAGTCCCTGCAAATTAGTCAAATGTGAGCACTACATCTTGTGTCAATGACCCAAGATGTTGATGGGAGAAGTTAATCTTAAGAACGTACCTAACGAAGAAGTAACATTCTTCTTCCCTTTTGCTAGGAAGGCCTTGCAATATTTCCTTCAGTGTCTGGGATTCCCACTGTGGGGACAAATGCCTTTCCTTTCTGCAACAATTCTTTCCAATGACTTTTGAGCCCTTCCCTTTTCACTTGAGCTGGCTTCGACCAACGTAAACGTTTCTGACATTTTCATGCCTAACTCAGTAGCCTTCAACATGTCCAGAAGCTCGGAAAGGGTATTCTTCTTATCATCCTCAATGAAGTCATAAACAAATTAAGAGTAAGAATCTAGCAAAGACTATAATATTATGTTTATCGCTAAACCTTCATTAAGTTTGTATCCCAAAATCTCAAGCCTGTTCATATACTCGGTCAACTTGATTATATGATCGCCAATTTTGGTACCCTTTTCCATCCTACATTTGAATAATGACCAAGACACCATATGCTTCTCATTTCTTTGAAGAAAATAAAGAATAGAAGCTAAGTCCATTTCCTGGCACTACTGTCGTAGTAATGGTGTCATTGATGCAAGCACAATGTATCTAGTCATTTATGCTTACGCATCATGTGTATGCTTCACATATACATACCCAGTCTCATGGATAGAACTATCAGTAGGCTCTGGTGACAAAGCCTACTCAATGGTGTATAATCTATTGCTTGGCTGAAGTATACTATTTATACTTCTATACCAGTCAACGAAATTCTCACCATTCTATTTCTCTCCCAATTCGATGATTTGTCGCAGTGATGTTGGGATCATTTTGCTCAATTTAAGTGAATCTATAAGTGTAGAATAAGTAACTGTTATTACAATGTTTATTATTATTATTATTTAATAAGGCCTTTTATTAAACAATCGCTCCCACCATTTTCTTCAAGTCAATAGCCCTCACCATTAACTCGAGAAAGCCTCTTGGCTTTCCTAGTGGACCAAGATCCCATCTAGCCCATTTCAAACCCTCGCTTTGGCAAATAAGCCAAAATGGGTTAATTAGGTAGGCCAACAAACTTAATCCATACCAGTTGATAGCTTCTACTATCAACCTCAAATGTGAAGCAAGCCAACAAGCCAATCACGCAATCCAACGTTCTAGCCATCGTCCTCAAGTGTGATTCTCAGTATCAATAGAGTGGACACTACATGACGCTATGTACACACAATATGTGTACTTCTCTACTATGCCTATGACGTGTTTGTCAACCTTTGCTTTGGCAAACAAGCAAAACTATCATTTTAAGTCGACCCATTACCATTAAGGAAAACTTCAATGTAATTTAAGCTCCCACTGGTAAAAGTGTACCCTTCGCTCTGGCAAACAAGGTTCCAACGAACAGTGGTTTGATTAAACCCATGGTGATGGAAGGCATACATATGACTTAATATACTTTAATTGAGGGTTTTTATTTTACGTCTAACCAGTTTTATTATCTTTGTTAGAATGACATCGTTTGGCATGTTATTAAATATTCAACCTTAGCATGCATTCTAAACAAAATGTAAATGTGCTGGTACATGGCCTAGGTAAAACCGATTTCCTCGAGCCTAGAGGAATCGATGGGTCACCTAGGGGTCCTGTAATAAACATCTTGAGTCTTCAAGTATGATTGCCTCGTCCGTGCTCCGTCTTCAAGTACATTACAAAATACATCATTCTAAATTTACAGTGAAATTAATCTTAAACTAATTTTACATCAACAAATTTAGAAACCTCGATTTACATTCAAGTGGAATGAGATGAGAAGAGAATGTACATCGAGAAGGGGAAGAAAGGCAGGACACGCAGGCCCTATTTTAAAATTTACAATCATACATACCCAAAAATATTTTAAAACATCCACCATAGGTCTAAGGCTCATGTACCGAGCACCATGCAATATTCAAACAAGCACATTGCATACATTAAAAAAACAATCAATTTTTGAATTGGATGGGTGAATTATCAATTACCCCTTGACAATTTGCAAATCAATTTGGTCCAAAAGTTTTGAAACTTTTCACTTTGGCCCCTGCGCACTCGAAAGTACGCTTCCTGAGGCAATGGATTATATCGTTGTGCACGTGCGCTGATTTTTGTCGCATACATACACCACGTACGATCACTGCGTGATGGGTTATATTGCCGTAGCGAGCACTAGTTTTCGTCAGCGCGCACCTTAGACTACGATTGTCGCAACGATGAGTTATATTGTCGCAGGGATGGATCGCCGCGGCAAGTACTGATTTACAATCAACGAGTATGCCAAACAATGATCGCTGCAGCGAGCGTACACTATAACAAATTAGTTCAATCAGCAACCAACAGAATGCCAATCGGATTTTGCAATCAATCTAAACATCTGATCTCAACAAAAATCCATATCTCAATATACCAATCTTGTAGATCATCAACAAATTAAATTAATCAAGTATATTGATTTCTTAAAACGTGCTTTCAAGGCAGATTTTATACAGATTCAACAAAACAACATGTTATCAACCATACATTAAACTGTAAAATCTGGTACCCTAAGCTTTGATGCCACTGTAAGGAAATGATCAACTCATGGCAGCGGAAAACAAAAATTTTAGAGCGTAGATCGTTCCTATTAAAGCCAAGATCAAGGCACAAATTATACAGTTTATATGTTAAATCAAAATCTACAGTAATATGAATGATTAGAGTAAAGTTTAGAGTTCATATGCACGTTTGGGGGCTCCTTCAAACTTGTCTCCAACTGGGTTTGCTATCAATCCAAGAGCATGATCGAACTAGTGGTAATCTACACAAAGATAACCCGAAGAGCTAAAGAGGAATTTGCTAGATCCTCTTTAGCTTCAAGAACCAAATCAAGAATCAAAGGAACTTTGATTCAATGAAGCAAGCTGGCGTGAGATAGGGAGAGGGCTGTGTGTTTTATTTTCTTTCAATGAAATGGATTGAATGAATTTCTATTCACTTTAAAATTCACAAAACATTGCACTTATATAGTGCACATAAAACCCTATTCCAATAAGGAATAGGCTTGAGCTTCAACCCAAACAACCCCTATGTCCAAACACTCCCTATCATGATATTTTATTATAATTATTATTATTTCCAATTAAACTCAATTAATGTATTTAAAGAAATACATTAACATTTAATAATAACAATAATCCATTTAAATATATGTGTACATATATTTAAATATAATCTCACTTATTTAATTTTAATATCAAATTAAATATAGACAACAACCTCAGCAAATTTAATTGCACTGTGAGATTACCATAATACCCTTTTGCCCTAAAAGACGAAGACACCCCTTGCACAAACTGATTCTTAAATTATCTTCTATGTGTGTGACTCGTAGGCTCCTCATCATACCAGCAGTGTATAGTATCGCAATTAACACTAATTAATCGTCTCACTACACACAAACCAAGATTGGCTCCTAACAAGGCATCATGGCCACCCGATAGATTTGGATTTAGTGAGGCAACTACTTGTCAACGATATGGTTACCGTGCAATCAAATACTTTCATCATCTATTATCTCATTGAGACTGAGGGATAGAAATAGTGTCAACCTCAGTTTACTCTCGATATATTTGTATTTAGTTATTGGACCGATGATCGGAATAATGAATTGGATTGAGCAACAACTCAATCCCACTATGAACACAGATTTACTGTCATTGTCATTAACTGAATTGCGTCGTGAGATAATTTCTCCCATACCTAGGAGTGATGAATCCTCTGTCAACCCACCATAGTCTTGATACACTCCTCGATATAGCCAATCACTACCGTATTGATAGCTTTGAATAGAACTGCGTTGGGCTAGTCAAACTACACCGATCGGTGCACAAGGTGCTTTGGTGATCTCAAGTCTAAGGATCATATGCACCACCATTCCTTAGAGGATTTGCTCCGTGGACATTGGGATTACCATTTATATGAAATCCTCTAGTGGGTCACTCCAATGAACTTGCCTACAATAAACACTTATGTGTTGTACCAGGTTGTTGGCCAACAACCTTGACAAGTGAGATTTGTCACTGCCTTTTGACAGGGCTGTTCAACACTATGATAGCCTTACCGTATTATCTGTGCCCTTGGTCAGAATAATACTAGGGCTATAGACGTTCTTAGAATGGCCACCATATGTGCTCATAGGGTTCTCACTATCAAGATTTGAAACACTTGATACCTTTGTCATGGTTCTACCATTCTAAGGACATATATCAATACATGCAACTATGGTTTACATGATATAGTAGATAATGTCTTTTATTGATTAATAAACATTATTACAAAGAGTCAATTTCATAATAATTGATTGGCTCTAGGGCATCAACTCCAACATTGAGTGGGCTGATTTGGGCATGGTTAAGTGGGCTGGGTGTTTGATTGGTTGATTGGGAATCATTTTATTATTGTGGGAAAATCTGGAATTACACTAATCCGAGTGCCTTCTTTTTGCAGGTGAAGAACTTGGAGGCTTGAAAGGATGTAGGCAAGAAGAAAAAGGCAGAAGCTTGATTAAGCAACCTGCTCTGATGCCATGTCAAAAAGAGGCAAGAAAGGCAACTAAGCTGCCGAAGAATGTCGAGAGAGAAAGAAGACTTTGAGAAGAAATGTATATTTCACTGATTAAGTTTGTATAGAATTGCATCAATTTATACAAAATAATAATAATAATAAAGTGTGTGAGCAAAGTATTTAATTACATGATTTCAGCAGTAATGTAATAATCCCATCAATTAGGGAGTAGAATTAGTCCTGTAATAGAGCTCAATCAATGTGATTGAGCTCAATCATATCCTATGATAAATGCTAATAATCTTCACATGTCAACATGCATAAACTTGGAATATCTAGTAGATTTCGTTCTCCTAAAGAGTGTATATATATAGTTCATTTTTAAAGTTTTAGTCACTTACTAAGTGGATTAAACCTAAGCAGAATGGGTTGCTAAGTTCATTTTAGTGTTCATTCATCACCATTACAAACCAAACATTCATGAAACAAAATAAAGCACACCAGGGGAATTTACATGGTTAGGCAAAATGCCTACATCCATGGGACCAAGTCCAGATGAAGCCAATCCATTATGGTAAACATTTACAGTTCAATTACAAAGCCAAAGTTAAGCATTAGTTGCAAGAACACTCCCTGTTGTTACAACGCTTCAAACTCTACTTTTTGGTTGAATTCCGAACTACCATAGCAAGCTTCACATTCACAAGACCACCTAGTCAGTCTTGAAGACCTCTCAAGGATCAATCACCGAAGACGCATTCCAATTGAATCAGCTCAAAACTACTTCAAGCAGTAGCTACGTATCCAACGTAGAAGTGAGGACAAAATCAAAGTATTTGATGAAAGTATTTGTAAGCCCACCTAAGCATATGAAACCTGATGTAAAATAAAAGAAACCTTTTAGAATGTGCAAAGTACTTTCAAAGGAATTATTAGGCTTGGAATGAAATTGCATTCGAGAAGAGCCTGTATAGAAAATATTCGGCCAATGCAAGGGGACAAGTGACCAACAGATGCTTTATGGTTTTACCTTTATGAAAAGTTTGATTCCAATTCTCTTGGGCCATCAACAATTGTAAACAAACTTTCCAGCACATTACATGAATAAATGACAAGTGTCATAGACCACAAACAATATATCAAAAGAGAATAAAAAAAATAGTTCAATGGAATATTGAAATGCAACACGTGTTGTGCTAAATATCTGCTAGATGCGTGTGACCACACGATATAATAGAAAATTGACTTAATTGAAAGTGGTCACTTCGACAGAGAGTCATCACACTGGAAATTTAAACATAAATGATTGTGCAATATTAAAGTGAAGTGTTCATACCAAGACTAGTGTTACCACACTAGAATCATAAGTTGATAAATAACTTACAATCTCTCCCTTTGACAAACTTATGAACAAAGCACAATCTTTTCATTTATAAACTTGTCTCAAAATATCAACAATTAATCAACAAGAGACAGTAACAAAAACAACACAACAACGTATCTCAATAGAGGCATAATCAACAAGTCATAGAGATATGAATGAGACAAAAACAATATCCAAAACATAATTAGTATCGGTTCAATAAGAAAAAGTTTTGCATGATCAAAAAATTTGAACTAAATTACTCCCCCTTAATTAGTATACTTCCCTAAGTAACTAAACCAAGTCACATTCAAATGATTATCGATAAATAGCAAAAACAGGGTTAGTATATAGTTCAACAAACACAAAAAATTTGTTCTCTGCGTGTGAGAGAACAACATTAGAAATGACTATCAATATCAAACATGCAGTTTCAAAAATATAACAACTCAAAAAAAAAAAAAAAAATATTGCACGAGTCATAAACTGTATTAGTACCAATAAAAGGCAGATTATAAAAGTTCAACTAAAAAATCCAGCAACAAAAAAAAAAATTCAGTTCAGTTTAGTGTGATCACATCAAAAGTTCACATTCCAGCAACCAGATTGAAAAGATTAAGCTTTAGCTTCAGCTTCACTTCCCTTCTTTGTTCATGGTTTTTCAACCCTTACATCTATTTGATGATCTTCTAGTGGGAAGTTTGCTTCCAGCTGTTGTTTTGGTTCGTCCTTTGAGGAGGGGAGGGGGCAGGTTGTCGCTAGTCTGAGGGAGTTATAGTAATGTCAACTGTCGAAGGAGGTGCAGTAGGGGTGGTAGCATTAACTGGAACTTCTTCTTCATTGTGTTGCTGATCAACAGAAAGATCAACCATTGGAGTAGGAGTTTCAAAAATAGTAGCGACAACAACGACAACATTATTGTTGTTGCACCCCATCAAGCTAACTCCGCTTCATTGTGCTTTGCTTCATCATAGGAGAAAACTATGGCTCCTCTTGAACTTTATCAGTTTCATCGGCCTCATCATGAGATTCAATGGCAGGAGAGACATCCAGAGCATCCTCATCATGATCTTTTCCTAAAATAGTAGCCTTTGTTTCTTTCACCAGATCCTCCAAAGTGTCTACTCGAGTAGTCAGATTGGTGTGAAAATCATCCATTTTCTTTTCAATTTCCTGCAAAAACTCAAAAATCCTGGACTGCTAAGTGTCAGTTTTGGCTAGGGAAGCTTGTGAGGATGATGGAACATCCACGACAGGGGTGGTTGGAAAGAGAGCCCTTTATGGTCTTAGGGGAGATCTTCCTAACCTTAAGGTATATCTCATTTGACTACTTGATGGGACCATAAAAGTCAACAATTCTAGATTAATGATGGAAAAATTAAGGGTACGGTCTTACCTTCAGCCTCGGCAATAGACTTGATTAACTGGTAGATCATGGTTGCTAAATCAATGCTTTTCTCTCTCATAATGTCGTAAAGGAACTAGGCTTTAGCTGTTAGAGTAGGTTCCCTAGAGCCAATCAATTATTGTAGAATTGACTCTTTGTAATAATGTTCATTGATCAATAAAATGCATTTTATTCTATATCACGTAAATCATCATTGTATGTATTGATATATGTCCTTAGAATGGTAGAATCGTGACGAGGGTATCAAGTGTTTCAAATCTTAATAGTGAGAACCCTATGAGCATATATGGTGGCCATTCTAGAAACGTCCGTAGCCCTAGTATTATTCTAAAGTAAGGGCACAGATAATACGGTAAGGCTATTATAGTATTGAATGACCCTAAAATTGTTGTTGATAACGGTTGTTTTGGTGTTTAGGAATGTTGTAGAGTAAGAGTTTTGGTTGGAAAAACAAATTGGAAGCAAAAGATGGAAGTTTGAAAAATTCTCTCTCAACTCAAAATGCAAGGCAGCGTGAAAAATGAAGAAGAAAAAGTGAGTATTTATAGAAAAGCATCGTCGCCGCGGCGAAGATGACGTTCTTCGTTTATGAACCCTAAAAATTTTCCAGGTTTTGCCGTGGCGAAGAAAAATTCTTTGCCGGGGTGAAAACTTCCCGAGGATACAAGGCTTCCTTTGCCCCGGCGAAATGCCTTAGCCAAATTTTCCAAAAAAAAATTTCACTTTCTTCGCCGCGGCGAAGACAATTCCTTCGCCGAGGCGAAAATGGCCAGGAGCTTACCCAACTTTCAAGTCACTTTGCCGCGGCGAAGAATTCTTGTTCGCCCTGACGAAGTCTGGAACTTTTTCATACTTTCCTTTGGCTAAATACTTCACCTGAAACACCCAAAAACAATTACATAAGACTTCATAAAAACTCATAATGAAACTAAACAAAATTAACAACCAAAATGACAAACAAAAAGTTAGAAACACTTGGGTTGCCTCCCAAGAAGCGTTTGTTTATAGTCGAAAGCTTGACTCTCTCGATCCTTCAAGTTGGGATGTCAAGCCGGATTGGGATGGAGTTGCAACTCATCACCCCCTCAATGTATGGCTTCAACCTTTGTCTATTAACCGTGAAAGTGCCCTTTTCTTCATGTGTAACTTCCACTGCTCCGGATGCGTGAATCCTCGTAATAATGAATGGTCTGGACCATCTAGACTTAAGTTTTCCGGGGAAAAGCCTAAGTCTAGAGTTGAACAACAACACCTTTTGTCCAACTTCAAAACCCTTGGTCCGGATGTGCTTGTCGTGCCACCTTTTTGTCTTCTCGTTATAATTCCGGGCATTTTCATATGCTTCGAGACGAGACTCATCAAGTTAGTTCAAAGTCAGCATTCTCTCCTCTCCCGCGGCTTTCAAGTCCATGTTCAACTGCTTGACGGCCCAGTATGCTTTATATTCAAGTTCTACCGACAAGTGGCATGCTTTCCCATAAACCAACCTGAATGGAGACATACCAATCAGAGTCTTGAAAGCAGTTCGATAAGCCCATAATGCATCGTCCAGCTTCTGTGACCAATCCTTCCTAGATGCATTAACTGTCTTTTCCAAAATCCCCTTGAGTTCTCTATTTGACAGTTCCACTTGCCCGCTCGTTTGTGGATGGTTGGGTGTTGCAACTTTATGTGTCACTCCATACTTACTCAACAGTGCATCCAATTGCCTATTGCAAAAATGAGATCCTCCATCACTAATACCCCAAACCTTGAGAAAATATTCTTCCTCACAAAATTAATCACTACCTTAGCATCATTAGTTGGCAATGCAACTGCCTCCACCCACTTCGACACATAATCCACCGCTACCAAGATATACGTGTTCCCAAAAGAACTTGGGAAGGGACCTATGAAATCAATCCCCCACACATCAAAAATTTCAACCACCAGTATGTTGTTCAACGGCATCTCATCTCTTTTTGAAATATTGCCCATCCGTTGACATTGGTCACACTCTTGAATCATCCGGAAGGAATCCTTAAAGAGGGTTGGCCAATAAAATCCCGATTGTAACACCTTAGCTGCTGTTCTAGCTCCCCCAAAATGGCCACCTACTTCCTTCTCATGACAATGCCTTAAAACGCTCTCCATTTCTTCCTCCGGAACACATCTCCGTATCATTTGATTAGTACAGTGTCTGTAAAGAAATGGTTCTTCCCAAAAGTAGTACTTTAAATCTGAGAAAAATTTTCTCTTTTGTTGGTATGTCATACCACTTGGGAGCACCCTTGATGACAAATAATTTGCAAAATCCGCATACCATGGTGCTTCTTCCACTCTCATCAACTTCTCATCCGGAAATGTTTCTCTAATTGGTATTTCCTCCTCATTTCCCTTGATTGGTTTCTCAATTCTCGACGAGTGATCAGCCACCACATTTTCCGACCCCTTCTTGTCTCGAATTTCTAACTCGAACTCTTGAAGTAGTAAAATCCATCTTATCAGCCGAGGTTTTGCTTCTCGCTTTGCCAGTAGGTGCCTGAGTGCTGAATGGTCTGTGTAAACGATCACCTTTGTACCTAACAAGTAAGAACGAAACTTGTCAAAAGCAAAAACTACAGCCAATAATTCTTTTTCAGTGGTGGTGTAATTCAATTGTGCATCAACGAGTGTTTTGCTAGCATACTGAATTACAAGCAACACTTTATTTTTTCTCTGTCCTAATACTACCCTAAAGCAAAGTCACTAGCATCACACATTAATTCGAAGGGCAGTCCCCAATCGGGAACTGCAATAATAGGTGTAGATACTAATAATTTTTTTAGAGTTAAGAAGGCATGCATGCAGTCATCATTAAAGTCAAAAACAACATCTTTATTCAAAAGATTGCAAAGGGGTTTAGAAATCTTAGAAAAATCCTTGATGAAGCGTCTGTAAAACCCCGCATACCCCAAGAAACTTCTGACTGCTTTAACATTTGATGGTGGTGGTAACTTCTCAATCACTTCTGTCTTTGCTCGATCAACTTCAATCCCATCCTTAGAAATCCTATGCCTGAGCATTATTCCCTCTTGGACCATGAAGTGACATTTCTCCCAATTCAGCACCAAGTTTGTTTCCTTACATCGCTACAAAACAAGAGAAAGATTAGTTAGATAGTTATCAAATGATGAGCCAAAAACTGAGAAGTCATCCATGAAGACTTCTATAAACCGTTCCACCATATCTCCAAAGATTGACATCATGCATCTTTGAAATGTTGCTGGTGCATTGCATAACCCAAAAGGCATCATTCGGTAAGCAAAGGTGCTGTAAGGGCAAGTGAAGGTCGTTTTCTCTTGATCCTCATGAGCGGTGGCAATTTGGTTATATCCTGAATACCCATCCAGGAAACAATAATAGGCATGTCCTGCCAACCTCTCCAACATCTGATCAATGAAGGGTAATGGGAAATGATCCTTCCTTGTCGCCTCATTCAGTTTACGGTAATCAATGCATACTCTCCAACCCGTCACCGTCCTTGTTGGTATCAACTCATTACTCTCATTCTTTACTACCGTGATCCCTCCTTTCTTCAGAACTACTTTTACCGGGCTTACCCATGGGCTATCGGAAATAGGATAAATAATCCCCGCATCTAAGAGTTTCACCACCTCCTTTCTCACCACTTCCTTCATTGAAGGATTCAATCTCCATTGTGGTTGCACCCTAGGCTTAAAATCATCCTCCATGAGTATCTTATGCATGCAAAATGATGGCGAAATACCTCTAATGTCCGAAATGGTCCATCCAATTGCTAGTCTATGTTCCCTCAACACCCTAATCAACCTCTCTTCCTCTAATGCACTCAAATCTGAACTAATAATCACCGGAAAAGTTTCTGAGTCTCTAAGATAGACATATTTGAGGTAGGGCGGTAAAGGTTTCAGTTCAAGCTTTGGAGCTTCTTTATTTTTTTCCTTTGCCTTCTCTTTGTCAAAATCAAACTCCTCAAATTCTATATCTTGACTCTCCTCAATCGGTTGAAGTGCTTCTAACATCCTAGCACAATCATTACTTGCCGATTCTTCTACCTCTACTGTTTTTGATTTGGCTATACAAGCTTCTAGAGGTAATTCAGGGGTGTTTTCTTCCATGGATTCCACAACAAGTTTATCCACCACATCGACACTAAAGCATGAATCCAATTCAAACGGAAACTTCATTGCATCAAATACATTGAAAGTTACTGTTTCATCTTGAACCCTCAACAGTAACTTTCCTTCCTGCACATCAATCAGTACTCTCCCCATGGCCAAAAATGGTCGGCCCAAAATGAGAGGAATTTCCTTATCCTCTTCCATGTCCAACACCACAAAGTCTGCTGGAAAAATTATCTTCCCCACCTTCAACAATACATCTTCCACTATCCCCCTCGAGTGCTTTATTGACCTATCCGCTAGTTGCAACAACATGGTCGTTGGTTTTACTTCACCAATTCCCAATCTCCTGAAAACAGAAAAGGGCATCAAATTATTACTAGCTCCTAGATCACATAAAACACGATCAAAAGTAATATCCCCTATAATACAAGGAACATTAAAACTCCCTAGATCCTTGAGCTTCGGGGGTAATTGTTTCTGGAGGATGGCACTGCACTCTTCCGTGAGCATCACCGTTTCCTCATCTTCTAACTTCCTTTTGTTCGAAAGGATTTCCTTTAGGAACTTCGCATAACTCGACATTTGCTGCGATGCATCTGCAAAAGGAATGTTAATATGCAATTTTTTTAAAATTTCAATGAACTTTGAAAATTGCTTATCCTGATTCTTTTTCTTCAATCTCCGAGGAAAAGGCACGGGTGAGGTGTGATGTGCCAATTCTGGTGGTATCTCTTCTTCTTTTGCCTTTCATCATTTTTCTTTTTCTCTTCCCCCAGACCACTTGATTTCTCTTCACAAATGATCTCTTCATCAACTTCTTCTTCAGAATCTTCCTTTCTGGGTTGCTCAACCTCTTTGGTAGTTTGTTCTACCTCTTCCAAAACTGTCCTATTTCTCAAAATTATGGCATTTGCTTGTTCACGTGGGTTAGTCACTGTACTGCTTGGTAGAGAACCCTGCGGTCTATCATTAAGCTTCTCGGCCAATTGGCCCATCTGTACCTCAAGATTCCGAATGGACGCCCCTTGGTTTCTAAAATTTGTCCTCGTCTCATTCATGAAACCTGTGGTCTCTTGCATGAATTTACCAAACATGTCCTCCAACTTCATCATTCTTTGATCTCCTAGTTGATTGGTCACCCCTGGTTGGTTATTTGGAACTTGCCTCTGGTTCCATTGGTTACTTTGCTCGTTTTGATTTCCCCAAGCCAGATTTGGATGATTTCTCCACCCTGGGTTGTATGTGTTGGAGTACGGGTTGTTCGGTTGTCTCTGATTTCCTGCCAAGTAATTCACTTGCTCTGTTGATGAAGATGTTGAAGCAAATGTGTTCCCAACTTGATACTCGCTGCTCACATGGTTTCCTGTACAAAATTCACATGTTAGTTGAGGTGCTTGTATAGAGTTTACATGCATAGTTCCCAACTGTTTTTGAAGTGCAGTGAGTTGGGATGAGATGGTTGTGAAGGCATCAACTTCATGAAGACCCGAAGATTTCCTTGTTGTAACTCTCTCATTTGGTCTTTGATAGTTGTTGTTTGCCAAAACCTTAAGCAACTCATACGCCTCCTCTGGTGTCTTATTCTGTAAGGCCCCTCCTGAAGCTTGCATCCACCATGGTTTGCACATTACCCATCAAACCATTGTAGAATGTTTGGACTTGAAGCCAAACTGGCAACCCATGGTGTGGACACTTCCTCATTAACTCCTTGTATCTCTCCCAAGCCTCGTACAATGACTCGGCATCATCTTGTAGAAATGATGTGATATTATTTCTCAATTTCGCTGATTTAGATGGAGGAAAGAACTTGGTCAGGAATTTCTATGCTAGATCATTCCACGTTGTTATTGTTCCCAGTGGTAATGCCATTAACCACCCCTTTGCTTTATCTCCCAATGAAAATGGGAATAACCATAGCCTAATAGCATCATCCGACACTCCATTTGACTTGAAGGTGTCACAAATTTCTAGGAAATTTGCAATGTGCTGATTCAGATCTTCCTTCAAATTACCGTTGAATCTAACCGACTGCTGGATCATCTGGATGATTGCCGGCTTGATCTCGAAGTTGTTTGCTTGTACTGTAGGTCTAGTAATACTTGACCCACTTCCATTCACTGTAGGAACTGAAAATTCCCTCAATGTCCTATTTTCTTGTTCAGCCATTTCAACAACTACTTCTTCAGATTCTACAACAAGATTCTCTCTTTCTCTTCTCTCTCTATTACGTCTTCTCACAGTCCTTTCAAGCTCAAGGTCAACAGGAACCACTGGTTGACGTCTTGCTCTTCGCATAAACTGAACGAACACAAGTGAAGGAAAGTGAGATCACAATTCTATTGAAAATTAAAAACAAAAATTAAAACTTCAATCTAGCTAAACTTAAAGAAAACTCAATGTTAACTTAAAACCGTCCCCGGCAACGGCGCCAAAAACTTGATGCGTGTTTCTTACAACATGCAAAATGTAGCAAGTATACTAGTCGCACAAAGTAATAAAATGATAAGTAGAGTATCGTTCCCATGAGGATTGTTAGCAAAGCACTGAGTTTCCTAATGTTATCAAGTTGAAGCAATCGATTACTTTGGATTTATGGAAGCTAATTCTAATTAAACTAACAATGAATTTTAAACTAAAATTCTAATTAAGAAAGCAATATGAAAACATCGAATATCAATTCAATAAAAGCGGGTAGGGTTTTGACTTCAATTGGATTTTATGGGTTAAACCTAAAATTTACACTATATTCACATTCATATGCAATGGTTGTAAATCGAACTCACTAAGGTGTTAAACATACCCTCTCGGGCTATGTTTTCCTATTCATCCTTATTAACCTTCCGCACCCAACAAATTGAAGATTAACAATTCCAAACTCATTAAGCAAAAGAATCCTACAATGATTTCATTAATTCTTGAATCTATCTCTAGCATCCAATACTATAATGGTGTTTACCCAAGAAGCCTAACATGAATTATTTCTCAATCTCATCATGTTCATCACATACAGCATTAAAATTCAGAGTAAACAAACAACCAAAGCATATTCATATGAAAATAAAACAATCAAACACTTAACCCATTAAAAATCCAAACTACAATCAAAACCCTAACCCATAAAAGATTAGTTAATAGCTAAATCAATAATACAAAAACGAAAAAGGGAAATAATCAAGTTCAACATAATGAAACTGAGATATAAGATTAGAAATCTCCCCAAAAGATGAATCCTCTAGTTAGAATCGAATCTTCTCCCTTTAACAACCCAAATCGCTCAAAGTTTACTAAGAAAAATGCAAAAGTAGCTAACCCTAAATAGCCGAAGACTCCTGGGCAAAAGGCTAAGTTTTTCTTTTATACTTCGTCCAAATAACCCAGCTAAAACCCGCACAAAACGAAACTGTGCGTTTAACAAAACTGGAAATAATAACTGTAGTCGCGGCGAAGAATGAAGTAGACACGCTCGTCCCTGGCTTACTTCACCCCGGCGAAGACAATTCCTTCACCGGGGCGACGCTTCTTGAAAAGTTTTTAAATTACAGAACTGCCACTCTGCTTGCTTCTTCGTTCGATTCTTCGATTCTCGGTGCTCTCCCTTGGGAACAAGCTTCATCGTGCTTTATCCTGCTCCAGAACTCTCCTATCTTCTGAGATCCGCTAATTTCTGAGTCAAAAATATCCAATTTTGTCCTTATTTGCTCAAAATGTCCAGTTTAACCTGAAACACGAAAAGTATAGAATTAAGCAACAATTCAGGTCAAAATGCACTAGAAAGTACCTGAAATCCGACAAAAAGGTCTAATGAAAACTTTATAATCCATGGATTATCACCTGTCGAAAGGCAGTGACTAATCTCGCTTATCAAGGTTGTTTGGTGATAACCTGGTGCAACACATAGGTGCTGCTGTAGGCAAGTTCACTAGACTGACCCACCAAAGGATTCCATATGGATGATAACTCCATTGTCTATGGAACAAATCCTCTAACGAATGGTGGTGCATGTGATCCTTAGACTTGAGATCACCAGAGTGCCTTGTGCACCGATTGGTGTAGTTTGACACTAGCCCAACGCAGTTCTAATCAGAGCTATCAATACGATAGTGATTGGCTGCATCAAAGAGTGTATCAAGACTATGGTGGATCGACAGAGGATTCATCACTCCTGGGTACGGGGGGAAGTTATCTCATGGCGCAATTCAATAAATGGCAATGACACTAAAACTGTGGCCTCTGTGGGATTGAGTTGTTGCTCTATCCAGATTATTACTTAGGTAATTGGTCCAGTAACTGAATACATACATATCGAGAGTAACTAAGGCTGACACTATTTCTATGCCTCGGTCTCGTTGAGATAACGAATGATGAAAGGATTGGATTGTATGGTAAACCATATCATTGACAGGTAGCTACTTCGCTAAATCCAAATCTATCAAGTGGCCATGATGTCTTACTAGGGGCCAATCTTGGTCTGTGTATAGTGAGACGATTAATTGGTGTTAATCGCGATACAACACACTGTCGGTATGATAAGGAGCCTACGGGTCACACACATAGAAGATAATCTAAGAACCAGTTTATAAGAAGGGCATTTTCTTCTCTTTAGGCAAAAGGGTATTTTAGTAATCTCACAATGCAATTAAATTTGCTGAGGTCGTAGCCTTTATTTAATTTGATATTAAAATTATGTCTCTAGCCACCCTATCTCTCTCTCTCTTTCTCTTAAGAAGAGAACTTTTCTTGTTCTTCTTTCTTGATTCTTGAAGCCTTTGATTGTTCTAGCAAAATAATCAAGGGTTTTGTGGATTATCTTCGTGTGGACTTTCGTGAGTGCGATCCTACTTTGGATCGATTAGTGAAGAATCATGTAAACAATAGATGGTAAATAGTAGACGGTGAACAGTAACCATGAACAGTAACTGGTGAATAGTATATGATGAATAGTAGACGGTGAACAGTGTTCGTGTCCGAAATCAAAGATATTCGAAGGAGCCTCCAAACGTACGTAAGTATTCTAATCCTTGAATGGATTTACTTTATACAGATTTTTTTTTTTAAACATGTAAACGGTATTATCTATATTGGGATCTAGGCAAAGAAAGGTAATTGAATTACCAATTGAATTTTTGTTTTCCGCTACGTATGGTAGATCAATTACTTGCAAGCTAGACGTAACCTATATTTGGTGAACCAGGGTAAATCACGCGTATTATTTTCTCTCTTTACTTTTGTGATTTGTTTTACTGTATTTTGTTCTTGTATTTGTCTCTATTTCGTTCAATTGGTATCAGAGTTTTCAAGTCAGTTAGATTGTGATTTAGAGATGACGGGATCAAAGGTTGAAATTGAGAAGTTTGACGGCAAATGCTTTGAGCTTTAGAAACTACGGATAGAGGATCTACTCATTGATAAGGATCTGTAGGGTACAATTGCGAATGATAGGTTGACAGTTACGATAGTTTCTGTTACGACGAGTGAAACATCTGGAGCTACAACGACATCTGGAGGAGAATTATCAGTGACTAATCGTGCCGTACTTGCAGAATGGGATAAGATGGATCGGAAAGCCAGAGGTTTGATTCTCATATATCTTGAGGACTCTATTCTAATGAATGAGATGGATCAAGATATGGCTAAGGGTTTATGGCAGAAGTTGGAAAATATGTATTTGAGTAAGTCTTTGGTGAACGTGTTGTTCCATCGCAAGAAACTCTACAATCTTCGTATGCATGATGGGGATTCTTTTACTACACATCTACGTGATTTTAATACTCTGGTGAATCAACTATTGGCTATGGATGTACAACTCACCGAAGGTGAGAAAGTGGTAACATTATTATGCTCGTTGTTGGATACGTGGGACAACTTGATTGTTAGGATTGGTGGTGGAGGATCGACACAGATGTCGTGGGAAACTGTATATATATATATATGTTCTACATTGTTAGCAGAGGATATGTGGCAAAGAGGTTTAGAGGGTTCATCTAGAGATGCTTTAACTACTGGGGATGAAACCTTGATAGGAATTCTAATAAGTCTGGCGACAAGGGAAAGTCGCGAGGTAGATCTAAGAGCAAGGATAAAGATAAGATTAAATGCTAGAGATGTCAGGAATTCAGGCTTTTCAAGAAAGATTCCAGAAACAAACTGATAAAGGGGAAGGAAGTTGAAACCTCGTACAAACGAGAATCGGATGGTGATATGTATGTGGCTGTTGTGTGTATGGCCAGGATCAGACCGATCAATCTGGTATGTTGATACTGGTGCGTCATTCCATATGACATCTCACAAGGAATGGTTTTGTGAGTATGAGACATACAATGGAGGAAACTTTTTGTTAGGAGATGATACTGCTGTGAAGATTATTGGCTGTAGGAAAATCAGGCTGAGGTTGCATGATGGTTCAGTGAAGACGCTCCCCGACGTGATGCACATCCTTGGTATAAGTAGAAATCGGCTCTCTGTTGGAACAATGGTTGATGTAGGTATAGTATTTAGTTGTGATAGGACATCATGCAAAATGACTCCGGGATTATGGTTATTGCACAAGGAGTTCGACATGGTACACTTTACAGGTTATAGGCATCAGTTGTAAGAAATTATTCTTTGGGTAGTTATGTTTCAGAAAAAGAGGCTGAAAAGGAAATTGATTTTGCAACATTGTGGCATCGGCAAATGGGGCACGTCGGTGAAAGGGTTTTGTCTACTTTGGTAACTTAGAAAATGGTTGAAGGGATTCCTGATTATTCCATGAGTTTTAGGTTTTGTGAGCAATGTTTACAAGGCAAGCACAATTGGGTCAGTTTTTAGTCGACAGGCATGAGGGCAACATAAATTATGGGGTTAATTCACAGTGGTGTTTTCGAGCCTACTCCAGTGGAATCTATTGGTAAATTCAGGTATTATGTATCTTTCATTGATGATTTTTCTAGATATTGTTGGGTATATGTCCGACGTAGCAAGTCTGAAGTTTTTGAGAAATTTCAGGAATTTAAAGCTTTAGTTGAGAATCAGTTTAACAGGAAGATTAAAGCTTTGCGAACTAATAATGGCGGTGAGTTTTGCTCTGGTAAGTTTGAGTAGTTTTGTGTGACACATGGAATTACAAGGCAGAAAACTACGCCTAACACGCCTCAATAGAATGGAGTGGCTGAACGTCTTAATCGGCCATTGTTAGAGAACGTTAGGTGTATGCTAAATATGACATATTTGGGGTCTAAATTTTAGGCTAAAACTACTACAATGGCTTGTTATTTGAAGAACCTGCCTCCTCCTTCTTCTATAAAAGACATGACGCCATATGAAGCTTTGTATGGTAAGAAGCCTAATATGTCTTTTATTTGAGTTTTTAGATATGATGCACATGTGCATGTGCCAAAGGAAAAGAGAACCAAGCTTGACAGTAAATCTGAGAAATACAAGTTTGGGGGTTTCAAGGATGGCATCAAAGGGTACAAGTTGTGGAATCCTATGAGTAGAAGCATCATCTATAGTAGAGATGTTATTTTTAGAGAGGTAAACCATCTTGTGGGAGCTCTTGGAGATCTTGAACAGTAAAAAAAAGTTCAGTTTGATGTGATTACAGTAAAGCAAGAGAATGAGGTAATTCCTAATGTTATTGCAGAGACTGATAATTTTGAGCCTATAGAATTTGATCATGAAGATAAACTTGATAGTGTGGCTGGTGAGGGTTCTTTGGATGGTTCAGAGGATGATTCTGATGATGAAGTTGTGGTGTCGCCAACTTTGAGAAGATCTATAAGAGTTAGAAGGGCACCAATTCGTTTCTTTCTAAGTGCCTTGAGTGGATTGCATGCTTTGAATGTGATTGGTGATAAACCTAGGAATGTAAATGAAACAAGAGCTATGGAAGATGCAAATCTGTGGGAGCTTGCAATGAATGAAAAGATGCAGTCACTGTACAAGAATAGTACATGGGTCTTATCCCAAGGATGGAAAGGTAATTGGTTGCAAGTGGGTGTTCAAAAGAAAGTTGCAAGCAAATGGAATAATTGCAAAGTATAAGGCAAGGCTCATTTCAAAGGGATTCTCGTAGATTGAAGGTGTTGAATATGGTGAGATTTTCTCACCTGTGGCCAAGTTAACATCAATCAGGTATGTTCTATCTATTGATACTGCATATAATCTTGAAATTGAGTAACTTGATGTAAAGACAACATTCTTACATGGAGATTTAGAGGAGGAAATTTACATGAGGCAACCTGAGGGATTTGTATGTAAAAGGGAAGGAAGACTTGGTGTGTAGGTTAAGGAAGTCTCTATATAGGCTTAAACAATCACCAAGGATGTGGTACCAGAAGTTCGACTCTTATGTTCTTCAGCATGGTTTTAGCCGTAGTAACGTGGATCATTGTGTGTATGTAAAAAGGTTAGAAAATGTCTTTGTTATTTTAACCTTATATGTAGATGATATGTTGCTACTAGGGAATAGCAAGGAGTTGATAAATTCTGTGAAGTGTTTGTTGGCTGCACAATTTGACATGAAGGATCTTAGAGCAACAAATTTTATTTTGGGTATGCAAATTACTAGAGATCGACAGAGTTGTAAATTGTGGTTAGGGCAGAAAAAGTACATTGAGGAGGTGTTGAAGAAATTTAACATGGTAGACTGTAAACTTGTGAAGACTCCTATGACTTTGGGAGTCAAATTGTCTACTGATCAGTTTCCTAAGTCTGAGGAAGATGCTGAAGAAATGATACATGCGTCGTATGCTAGTGTTGTAGGTAGTTTGATGTATGTCATAGTGTGCACGTGACCTGATATTGCACAAGCAGTAGGAGTTTTAAGTCGCTATGTCAAATCTTGGCAAGGAGCATTAGAGTGTTGTGAAGAGGGTTCTTAGATATCTGCGTGGGACCTCAGATTTAACATTATGTTATAAGGGCATGGTGATTGGGGATGAGCTAGATGTGATAGGTTTTGTGGATGTTGATTGGGGAGGTGATCTCGATAGTAGGTGTTCTATAAGTGGGTATGTATTCTCTTTATTTGGTGCTGTTGTTTGTTGGATGAGTAAAAGGCAAAGTATTGTGACTTTGTCATCGACTAAGGCATAATACATGGCATTGACACATGTTGGCAAGAAAGCTATGTGGCTTCGAAGATTGAGTTTAGAGCTTGGTTTCAAGCTTGATGTTGTGAAGATAGGGTGTGACAACCAAGGGGCTATATACTTAGCCAAGAATCTCGCCTTTCATTCGCGATCAAAACACATTGACATACAATACCATTTCATCAAGCAAAAGGTGGAGGAAAAATTGGTGTTGTCAGAAAAGGTTGATATACTTGTTAATGCTGCAGATTTTCTTACCAAGGCTGTAAGCTTAGCAAAGTTTACATGGTATGTTGATAAGGTAGGCCTTCATTGTGTAGTCGAAGAATGTTGGAGTTCACAAAAATCAGAGAATCAGAAGATACGTCATGTTTCAGTGCAAGCTCTTTACCTAATTTCTTTTCCCATCGTTTTAAGCTCAAAGGTTTGCAGAGATCCAATCAGTTCATCCAGTTGCATCTCGTCGAGGATGTGGCATTCTTCAATGGAAGTTGCCTTATGTTGGAGTTGTCAACTGCTTCAGCATTAATAGGTTACGCAAACGCATTCGGGGGTCCCACTGTGCACCCATAGGTAGTTTAGGCCTTTTCCATGAAAAGCTGTTGTAGGATTTCTTTAACTCATTAATTCCTTATTGGGTTTGGGCTTAGGAATAAGAATCCTTGTAAAACTAGGTTTACTCTTTTAAACCCAGTATATAAACATATTTTTCTCTTGTTATGAGTGTGATAGCAATCATAGGACAATTCAATCCTTGTAAACAAGAGTAGTGAGGAAGTATTGCAATAATATTGACTCAGCTGGACGTAACCTATATTGGGTGAACCAGGGTAAATCACGTTATTTTCTCTCTTTACTGTTTGTGATTTGTTTGTCTGTTATATTGGTTTTGTTGTTGTCTCTATTATGTTCATCTTAGACATGAATCTTTGAGGCAAGGAGCATAGCACCTCCCTAACAAGTTCAGCATCGGAAAAGATTTTACCTCAAGCAAACTACTCATTAGTGATATTACACAATCCGCCATGCAAATCAATGATGGTTTCATTATCATGCATAACAAGATTTTGATAGTCCATTATTAATCTTCTAAGCCTAGTCTTTTTCACCATATCAGTTCCTTCATTTTTAACTTGGAGTCTATCCCATGTATCCTTTGCCATTTCATAGTTAGCAATATTTTTCATTTGACCTACTAACAACATTAAAAATGGCATGAAAGGCTTTCGAGTTAAAATTAGACTCTTCTAACTCAGGCTTGGTCCATTGATCAATGACTTTTCTTTTACTCCCACATGCTTCATCAATTTTAGGTTCTTTCCAACCAACCATACAAGCAATCCAACCCCTCTCATCAATGGATTTCAAAAAGGCACGCATCCTAGGTCTCCAAAAGGAATAGTTGGTTCCCTCCAACAAGGGTGGTCTATTGGTATGTAACGCCCCACTTGAGGTACGTAGTTTAATTGTGTTGTATTACTTGAATGCTTATTGTTTTGTCCTTGGTTGAATTGATAGTGTGAGTTGGTTGAGTGATTGCCCTGAAATTTGTAAAGACTTGGCGAATTTTTGTGTTACAGCCTACGCTGGGCCGAAGAAGAAGCTTCGCCGCGGCGATGAAACCTTGCAACCTACGGTGTAGGTTCTGGAAGTTTTCGCCGCGGCGAAGGGCATGACAAAATGTTTATTAAGTTTCTAGAGAATTCTTCCTTTGGGGCACAATGACCATTCTACCCCTAATTAGCAGGAAAAGTGTTGAGTGAAATGCAAGGAAATTGCATGAAGAATAGTTTAAATGGGGGTGCATTTGCAAAGAATTAAAAGGACAAAGGTGAAATTCTAAGAAAGAGTAAGGGTAAAATGGGAAAGAAGGTGTAAAATATGAGTAAATAAGGGTTAAGTCTTAGAAACCCTTTCATTCTTCTTCTTCCACCGCCATACTCATTCACCATTTTCTCTCTACTTTCCATCTAATTCTTCAAGGAATTTTAAAGGGCTTTTGAGTAGTTTTGGGTAGAAAGGTGATTTAAAGCATCCTAAGGTAAGGACCTTTATTCTAGATGTGAATTTAGCTATAAAGGTGTTAAAATCTTATTGTGTTATTGTTTAAAAGTGTAGAGAAAAGACATCTACCAAAGGAAAAAGAGAGGTGCTAGTGGAATCACACCATCACAAGGTAAGTAAATCCAACTCAAGCTAAAGTTTAAGAAATCCTTAAGTAGAGATTTCTTTATGCATGTATAAATGATGCTTATAGAGAAATTGAGTAGAGATATATGTTTGTTTGTTTAGAAATTGAGTTGAGATGAGTATTCTTGTTGTGTTGTTGGATATCTTTCCTTTATGGGAAGTGTTGATGTGTAATGAGTTTGAGATGAAGTTGGAGGAAATTGAGTAGCTATATTGGGGAGTGTTCTTCTATGATAGGAATTATATCCATGGAAGGGAGTTTCTTCCCATTTTGGATGGTTACAAAGAGAAAGAGAATTGTAGTTAGAGAAGAGTTTTTGTATGCACATGAGTTATTTGATGAAATGCCTAAGAGAAGTTTGAGAATGAGTTATGAACCTTAATTCTTGCAACATTGTATATTGGCATTTCCTAAGTGCATTAATGAGCATGAACCATCCATATGCATTAATTGTGCAATAAGAAGTAGCTTGAGAAAGAGTAGAGAATTTCTATACTATGAGTATTAGCTTGAGAAATGGTAAAGACTTTTGTGCTTAAATTACTCTAAGAGCTAAAGAAGAGAATATAGAAGGTTGTGCGATGGGGAACCCGTGAGTGATAAGTAAAGTCACGAGAGTGGGTGCTTTGTGATCCCCAGCCGTGCCTCCGGTCAGATGAGACCATGACCGTCATGTAGAGTGGAACATGAGGTTCCAGCCATGGCTCCGGTAAGAAGGGGTCATGACATTTGAGAGATAGAGAGAAAGCATGTACACTCACATGGCCAAAGGTTCCGAATCCATGCATAACCGAATCCGATCAGTACAGAAATGAGTAGAAGTCACGTAGAGTGGGAGAGTTCCTGGCCATGCCTCTGGTAAGATGAGGCCGTGACATTCCCATGAGTAGAATGGGAAACAGAGAAATGGAAAGAACAAAAAGAGAAAATGAATAGAGTCACGAAGAGTGGGTTGAGTCCCCAGCCGTGCCTCCGGTAAGATGAGGTCGTGACATACACCAGAGAGTATATAGAAAAGAGTATGAGAAACAGAAACAGGAAGGGAACAGAAATGAGAAGAGAAGAGAGTAAGGAAAGAATTAAGAGAAAGAGTTACGGGGATAGATGAGTAGAGGATTTACTTACTGAGCATTATTTTGCTCACCCCGTTGTTTTTCTATGTTTTTGCAGGTTCTAGATGAGGACGCAGTCAGATGGATGTCGGTGGGCGAGGAGGAGTAGTTACACTGTCCACCACACTTTTGAGTACTTTCGTAAAGAATACTGACTTTTGTAAAAGAATATGTATTCAATAAAAGAAAAATTTGGGCCCAACTATTTTATAATGTACTCGTATTCTATTATACATATTTTTGTATGAGTATAGTAGTATCAAGCAGTTGTTACATGGTAGACCCTCCTTCACTGAAAAAACTCATGGTAAACAAAACAATTAGTGTTGTCAAACAAAGACTGAAGTGGTCATACACAAGTTCGCAAGACAGAGGTCATAACACACATACACAAAGGTGGTCATAGTAAAAAAGCTCAACACCGATGTGGTGGCACAAATCCAAAGTGGTCACAAGGTCTGTAGCAATTTGTAGCAAATAGATCTGCTCAAAATCGTGAAAAACAACCAGGACGAAAACAAATACAAAAATACGATTAAAACACAATCAACAAGCAAAGATCAATTGAAATAACTTTCCAGAACAAGCTCTAATAACAATTGAAAGTTTTAATCACTTACTAAGTGGATTAAATCTAAGCGGAATGGGTTGCTAAGTTGATTTTAGTGTTCATTCATTACCATTACAAACCAGACATTCACGAAACAAAATAAAGCACACCAGGGGATTTGACATGGTTCGGCAAAATGCTTACATCCAAGGGACCAAGTCCAGATGAAGCCAATCCACTATGGTAAACATTTATAGACTTCCAGGCTCATGTAATCACATTTATTTTCTCTGTTGTTATGAGTTTAAGTCAATCTAGCTAAACACTACAGGTCTAAAAGCTATGGCTATGAGATGAGACTCCTGAACTTCATGTTCACTAGCTACATTCTCAGAGCATAAATGATGAAATTAATAAGTTTATGGGATGCAACTTGACGAATATCAAAATATTTCTTGGACCTTTAAGCTAAGTGAAGTAAGAATCAAATCTATAGGGTCGGTTTCAATAAAAGGTAAACTGTATATAGGAAAAAAAAGGTTTCAATTCAGAAATCAAATTAAGCTTTTCGAAGAAATCAATTCGGTATATAGTGCTATGAACGACTTTGATTTGAAGGATGTTCTCTCTACGTTGCATTGATCGATGGAATTTGCTTCAGCTCTTTATATAGGAGGCTGGGGATAAAAGAAGATAAATACTTTTAAAAACATAAATAATATTTTAAATAAAAAAGTTATATGGGATAATACAAAGATAAATTAATGATATAAGACAAATAAATAATGAAATTCATGTAGTCGTAAAGATGTCTATGTACATTAAATAAAATAACTAAATAAAAGATTAATTACAGATTATTATCAAAGACATTTTAAGAAGAATATCACTTGAAAAAAAATATTTATAATTGATAATATTAAAACCCAAATAAAATAGAGATAATGTGGTTTTTATCAAGATAAAGGCAATATATATATATATATAAAATTTTGAGAGCTTCTAAAACAAATCAGTTTGATAAATAATATAAGAGGAGTGATGATAGCCTTTATCTTTCAAGACATTTATTGTAGTTAAAATATTTGAAGATATACACAAATATCTTTATAAACCCCTCCTACTTTCAAAAATACCCTTTTATTTATATTTTCACTATTAGCATATAGTAAAACCTATCTATAGTAATACTCTATACATGAATAATCTCTATATAATTATAAAATATTTGTCTCAACTTAGAAAAATTATAAATAAGAATAAACTCTAAATTGTAATAAATTATGGGTTTTCTAATTCCCAGCTTAAGAAAGTTGTCTTCACATAGTAATAATTATCTGTATATTGCAAAAAAATATATGCTATGTTATATTAAAGGTTTAAGAATAAATAAAATATTTATCTAAAATTTTTTAGGACAATGATTTATACTTTAGAGTTATTACCACATTTTTTTAACTTGCAGGTACATAAGAACTTGCTAGCATGGGCACTTTATTATCGAAACCAAAATATTCTTAACTTCTCAAGTATGTTTAAAGCTTCTTAGCACACGGAACTCTTTGTATCTTTGTACTATCGTCCTCAGGACTATTTCCTTTATCTTCTTGTTTAGTTGCAGTAGTGACTACTAAAACAATGAATTAAAATCTTAATACATAATTATAAAATAAGAAATAAAAATAGTAATTTTTGTAACTACACCTCTATTAAGTAATAACTTACTTATAATAATAAATTAGTTTAATCCCATCATTATAACTATAGAGAGGTTTTACTGTATTATGAATTTCTAATTTTTTTTTTTTCATCACTTATATTTAGTCAATATCATCAAATTCATCTTTTAACATGTATTCAAACACCAAAATAGATTTTGTATTAATACATCCTATCTATAATTTTATTTTATAGTACAAAATTGTTTTTATCATTAGGCTTTGGAAATAATTTCACACACAAAAAAAGTTGTTTTTAAGATGATGAATAAATAAATAAATAAATAACTCTAAATATAACTTTTATTGTTTTCTCTTCCTAAGTATGATACTAATTGGTTAATGTTAGAGTTGGGCATTTGGGATCGGGCCCAAAAGCCCAGCTCCAAAACCCGATCCTAGGACCGGTCCTTGAGACGACCGGTTTTGGGAGTAGGCCTAAGGAGGAGGGCCTGTGGCCTCCTCCAATGCCCGGGCCTGGGACCGGTCCTAGCTTGGGCCCAAAATTTTTTGTATTTTTTCAATATAGTCCCCTGCCAAATTACATAAAACCCCCTGTTAATTTTCAAATAAATATAAATTACGAGGGCTAAAAAAAATTTTACGAAATTTATAAATAAAAAAAAATCTTCCAAGTCTAAAAAATTTATAAATTTTACCCCTAAAAAATACTAAAAACCCCCTATAAAATTTTGTTTTGCTCCCAAAATATAAAAAAAAAATTGAGGGGGAAAAATAAAATTATCCAAACCCCATGGGACCAGTCCCGACCAGCCCTAGAGCCTGGTCTGGGTCCTGATTTTTTTCATGGGCCTGGGACCGATCCTAGGCCCATGAGTGACTAGTCCCATTGGGGACTGGTCCCAAATGGGCCCAGGCCTGGGCCCGCAAGGGACCGGTCCTGCCCACCTCTAGTTAATGTTACTCTATATGTTCCATCATATATGAATCTAGATAGAGATTTCGTAATTAAAGTAACAGAATAGTAAAAATTAGAAACAAAAACTATTATATACTAAAATATGAAGAAGTCAAGCATTATTAAATTAAATAGCAAATGTAACTTTTATTATACCTTATTGCATGATTTCATAGGAATAAAATTGTAATTAAAAATTAATAATAATTGAGATCTTAAGAAAAAAAAAATACGAGAGCTAGTAGCATCACTAGTATAAAAAGGGAATAAACTGGAATTTTATTTCTAAGTTTGATATATTTTATTGAATAAAATCTATACAAAAAATAGTTTTATTTCTTAAAATAAACCATAAAAATATATTTAATTAACTAATATATGTTTAAAAGAATTGAAATTCCTTGTTAATCAGAGAAAGTCACCTGCAAATTCTATTTTTAAAAGTTTTGAAGGAATGGAAGATATGTAACCGAAAACCTTTTTAGGAAACCTAGCAGAATAAAGAGTTGATAGACTGATGCTATTGGCACCCCATTCCTAATTTCAGTGGGATAGAATTGTAATTTTATAATTATTATATTTAATTGTTGGAAGAAAAATACAAAATAAGTCACCAGTTTCAAATCAAATCAAAAGATTGCTTTTAGGGTCGTTTGGTTATTAGGAATGGAAGATGACGCTAGTAATCTATCCCAAAAAGTGGATATTATTGTGTTTACTGTACGTAATCAAAGATTCTGATAACCTTTCAGTGTAAATAGTATTTACTGTACCTCATATTGGGGGTAACTTGATTACCAAGTGAAAGGGTGTTATTTTAAGATTACTGGGGTAATCCAATTTTTATCGGGGTAATCCAATTTTTGTTCCCATTTTACCCTTAATTAATTAACATTTCAAATACAAATGCCTACCTATGTCTGTCAAATAACAATTAGCCCAATTGTGTAAAATAATTTTTGTAACCCCCTACATTTGAGAACTTGCTAAAACACCCCAGTCACAATAAAAGTTTAAAATTTAACAAAATACCCCTAACCACCCAAGACGACTATCGGCTGCCGGCCACCACTGCCAGCCACCATTGGCAGTCGTCAAAAGGGTACACATTTGGTCGGATCTGGCCGGTCATGCACCGATTTGGCCAAGTCTTGCCAAATAGATATGGCCATTTCCAGCCATATCTACAATGATATGGTTGTTTCCGACCAGATCGGCACACGACCGACCAGATCCAACCGATCGTGCGCTATTTTGGTGACTGTCAGTGACAACTGATAGTTGCTAGGGTGACTGTGGGTATTTTGTTATATTTTAAACTTCTATAATGGATGTGTTTTAGTCAAATTCTCAAATGTTAGGAATAATCTAAATAATAAAATAATATTTTTTTTAAATAGGGCAATTTAGTAAAAGGGTCTTCCAAAATTCTTTTATTCCTCTAAACCAAATATATTAATTATTTATACTTACTAGTCTAACCAAACATATATTATAAAACATTTTCCTTAATCTTCAAGTTAATATATCTTAGCAGTAATCTTATCTTTTCAATAATACAATATTCCCCAAACCAAACAACCCTTTAGTTTTTTTTTTTTTTTCTTTGTTTCAACCATTATCAACTAAACTTGTATGGTAGAGATTAACTGTAAACGATCTTAGATCCATTGGTTGAAGAAGAGAGGGAGGAAAAATGTTTCCGCCATTAACTCTTGAATTGGTAGTTTGCATGCAGTTACTATAGCTTAAAAGTAATCCCTTCGATAGAAGAAAATTAAATTGGCGAAGAAATTGAGGAGATCGGTAAATGCATGTGTCAAAGCGCCAACAAATTTTACCAAGAATAAGCATTGCAGATCGTTTAATGTACATCTTTCCCTTTATATATTTTTTATTTACACTTTTACCATAATTAAAACTGAAATTGGGGGCTTAATAGAAAATAGGTGGGGGCTATTTAGCATCACCCAGAGGGGCTGTTTGGATCGAAGATAAATAAGATAACAGGGTAATCTTTATTTATTTTGTAAAATTCTTATGTTTGGTTTTCAAGTAATAAAATATTAAGAAAATCTTTTATTGCAAATAGTGTTTACTGTGGGTAATGTATGGGGTAATCTTATTATCTTGCTAAGGGGTGTTATTAAGACATTACCAAGGTAATATGATTTTTCTACCCATTTTGCCCTTAGTTAAAAACCATTTCGGACACAATTGCCCTCAAATGTCTATCAAATAACAATTACCCAGCCCCCTACATTTGAGAAATTAGATAAAACATCTCTGCCTTAAAAAAGTTTAAAAGTTAACAAAATACCTTTAGCCACCCAAGACTACCGCCGGCCGTGACTCACCACCGCTAGCCACCGGCGTTAGTCACCGTAATGGTGCACAACAGGAGATATCTGGCTGGTCATGCACCGATAAGGCTTTTTTCGGGCATGGATCTGTCTGGCGTTTCTACGGCCAAAGATGTGGCTGTGAAATGGCACGACCAAAGATCTAGCATTTTCATGGCCACATCTTTGGCCATGAAATGGCTATAGATTTGGTCGATTTTCGGCCATGGATTTGTGATCCATGGCATTTCCGACTTTGTCGGTGCACAACCAGCCATATACGACCAGTCGTGTGCCATTACATCGACTACCGATGGTGGTCGGTGGTGGTGGCTGGTTGCCGATAATGGTTTGGGGTGGGTGGTGGTGATTTTGTTGCAAATTAAAGTTGATGTGTTTTTGCAAAATTTCAAATGTGGGGGGTTAAAAAAAATGATTCAAAAAATAATAATAAAAAATATTATTATATTAATATTCTACAAGGAAGACAATTTAGTAATCTATATAATGTACCCACCCATTATCCTCCCAACCAAACATATTATTTACCAATTTATTCGAATCAACCAAATACATTTTCTAAATATTCTCAGTAATCTTCAAGGTGATCTTTTTTTCCGTTAATATAATATACCCCTATAATAAAACATTATATGATCCAAATGCCTCTAGATGGATATTGTAATATTTGAAAAAGGAATAAAAATATATAAATTAAATCCCAATAATCCCATGAAAATAAATTATTTGAAAAGGATTTTTAATGGAATATGAAGCTATAGACATGCTTATGAAAGATTTGAAATCGAAATTAAAGTACTTACCAAAAACGGTAAGATTTTAATAAAACAAATTTCATATAAAAATATAATATAAAGAATAAAAATTTGAATGAGGATTTTTAATAAATTTAGAAATTATAAAATCACAAAAAATCGCATTCTTGGAATTTCAAGTCTGCACTTCGAGTAGGCTGTGTCAACCACTTTAAGGTGCTCTTAAGGAACTTGAAGTTGTTCAACTTTCAAAGCGCAAAACCATACTTTTGTTCTACATGTCTCTGAGAAATAAAGTGTTTTGACAAATATAATTTTTGGAAATAGCCCAAAACCTGGTTTATACTCCCTTTGTTGGGCTCGGGTTTCCCTGATGTAGAGGATGGCCCAAAACTTGAAAGCCCAAAATAAATTGAAAAGAAAAAAAAAAAAAGAGAGAGAAGAGTAGTAGCATGTGGTCGCTCATGTTTTTAGTGGATGAATACTGAGGAAATGGGATACTGTTTACAAAAACAAAAGCAGTAGAAGTGAGAGAGAGGCAATCACATCAGGTTATTCCGGCGACCATCCAACAGTAAATCTATTATAAAATAATCAATTTTTATATTAGTAACCATAAATAATAAATATATTAAATATAAAACAATATAACTAAATGTCAATAAATAAAATTAACAATACCAACAATGTGATCACGTGTAGGAGATCCTTCAGAATAACAGGAAGAGATCCGGTACAGAATACAACCTTAGAATGAATGTCGAGGCTTGTATAACACACAGTTTGCTTAAAACAGATTCACCTCCTTCACTTGGGTGCACAAGGATTTGAGCAACATTTTTTCCCTAGGATACAATGACATATGAATAGCAAGAGAAGCACAACTCTTCTATTCTAATTAATTGAATTAAGCCCGACTCCAACAAAGGAAAACCTTAAGAAAAACTAGAGAGAAAACAAGAGATTAAAAGAGCTCTCAATTTTTGTGTGTTAAGAATGAGAGGAAAAACAACTTTTTTGTACTACTCAAGGTGGGACAAAACATTGAATTCCTCCATTATTTTCAACCTTTTCACTTTACAACATTAAAAACTCCTCCATTAATCCACTAACCTTTCATCTTTCAAATTCCCAATTTACACCACCGCATCTCATTTCATTCAATTTAATTAATAAATTCCAACAATCCCCCACATGAATGAAATTGAAAAATCTAGACATAAGACACAGTGATAGAGTTTAAACGGTTGGACTTGCATAGGAAAGGTAGGTGTTACCCTTTGAACCTTCCCTTGTGAAAGTATGTTTACTTTACTGACTGATTAGTAGACATGATGTCCTTGAACTAATTGTCATTTATGTAAATGATGACATACTTCACACATGAATCCCTCTTGACATTATTCAGTTCTCATTATTATGTTCGTTTTGCCATGAACATACCCCTGGTTCTGCAAGAAGTTCTTAAGAATTGAGCCCTATACAATTCCCTTTAGAAGCGACCCAACTTCTTTCTCACATAGGTGATCTCTTTAAGAGTAACCCACATTACTCTGCTCGGAAACCCAATGCATAGAATCATTAAAAGCTTTTGCTTAACCTTATTCCTTACGGGACATCACTGTTTTATTTAATCATATGAATAGTCTGAGAGTAACTCTTACAGTGATTTATCTAAATCTTTATAATTAAGTTGTCTCTTTGAACCATAATCTTGGGATCTCCAATCAATTAGGTTGAATTTCCTTTATATCTTTAGTCCCATTCCTCTCGATGATTTTTCAACAATCTCTATTTAACCCTTTGGTTAGCGGATCTGCTAAATTATCTTTTGACTTCACATAATCAATAGAGATAATTCTAGTTGAGAGTAGTTGTCTAATGGTATTATGTCGACAACGTATATGTCGAGACTTACCATTATACTTATTGCTCTGTACCCTTCCAATTGTAGATTGATTATCACAATGAATGTAGATTGTTGGCACATGCTTTGACCACTTTGAAATGTCCTTTAAGAATTGGCATAACCATTAGCCTCTTCACCTCACTTATCCAGAGCAATAAATTCAGATTCCATAGTGGATCTAGCAATAACAGTTTGTTTAGAGGATTTCCATGATATAGTTGTACCTCCTAGTGTGAAGACATATCCACTAATAGATTTTGAGTCCTTTATATCAGATATCCAGTTTGCATCATTGTATCCTTCTAGCACATCTGGATATCTAGTATAGTGCAGCCCATGACTACGAGTATACCGTAAATACCTTAGTATTCTTATTATTGCTTTCCAATGACCAGCTCTAGGATTACTCGTGTATCTACTTAGTTTACTAATTGTGTAAGCTATGTCTAGTCTAGTACAACTTATTAAGTACATCAGACTTCCTATAATTCTTGAGTACTCTACTTGAGAAATACTCTCTCCTTTATTCTTCGATAAAATGTTGGCTATGATCTAAAGGTGTTCTAGCCAAGCTAAAATCATCTTTATCAAAATTTTCAAGAATTTTATCCACATAATGCGATTGACTTAAAATAAGCCCATTCGAAGTTCTTGAAATTTTAATTCCCAATATTACATCAACCAAAACTATATCTTTCATGTCAAATCTTGAATTCAACATATCATTGATAGATTTGATCATCTTATCATTACTATCAACAATGAGCATATCATCAACGTAAAGACATAAAATGAAATAACCATCATTTGTTTCTTTGACGGAAGCGCACTTGTCACATTCATTGATTTTGAAGCCATTAGCCATCATAGCACTATCAAATTTTACATGCCATTGTTTTGGTGCTTGCTTTAATCCATATAAAGACTTGACCAGTTTACAAACTTTCTTTCTGGCCTTGGGGTAGAAAAACCCTCGGGTTGTTTCATCTAGATTTCTTCTTCCAAATCTCCATTAAAAAAGTTGTTTTTACATCCATTTGATGTACTTCTAGATTTCGCAGAGATGCAATCGCAAGTATCATCCTAACGGAATTTATTCTCATCACAAGAGAATATATATCAAAGTAATCTATGCCTTCTTTTTGCTTATATCCCTTAATTACAAGTCTAGTCTTGTAATTGTCAATTGAACCATCTACTTTCTTTTTCATCTTGAAAATCCATTTGGACCCCCCTAGAGGTTTACATCTTAGAGGAAGATCCACTAGTTCCCATGTATGATTTTGCAGGATGGAGTCAACTTCGTTCTTAAGAGCCTCTTTCCAAAAAGGTCCTTTTGAAGATCTCACAGCATCTTCAAAAGTTTGAGGTTTACCTTCTAACAAATAAGTTAAAAAAATTGGACCAAAGAATTTTATTGTCCTTGCTCTTTTGCTACGTCTAGGTCCATTTTCAACCTCTTAACTATTTTCAACCATAGTCTCATATGTTCGTTTAGACGAACTTGATCTTTCTTTGGATCTACATGGAAATATATGTTCTAAGAACGATGCATTTCTAGATTCCATTATCGTGTTCTCGTGTATGTCTGAGATTTTGGACTCATCCACAAGAAATCGATAAGCACTACTATTATGTGCATAGCCAATGAAGATGCAATCAACTATTTTTGGACCTATTTTCACCTTCTTTGGTGTCGATAACGCTACTTTGGCAAGACACCCCCACACTCGCAAGTATTTATAGGAAGGTATCCTTCCTTTCCATAATTCATAAGGGGTTTTGTCTTCCTTTTTCCAGGGTACCTTATTTAAAAGATAATTAGCCGACAACACATCTTCCCTCCATATGTTCTGGACAACCCAGAACTTATTAGCATTGCATTCATCATTTCTTTCAAAGTACGATTCCTTCGCTCAGCAATTCCATTTCATTGAGGCAAATAAGGTGCTGTGGTTTTGTGTATAATTCTGTGTTGTGGACAGAAATCACGGAACGGTGATTCATACTCACCACCTCGGTCACTTCGTAACACCTTTTTCTTTTTATTGTGTTGATTCTCAACTTCATTCTTATAAAGACTAAACTTATCAATAGTTTCGTCCTTACTTTTTAGCAAATACACATAGCAGTATCTTGTGCTATCATGTTTGTACAAATTTTAGGTCACAAATATCAATGTGAACTAAATCAAGAGGATTTGTGATTCTTTCAATATTATTAAATGATAACGTTTTCAATTTTTCCTCAACACAAGTTTCACACTTATGTTTGGAATCGATTTGAAAAATAGGTATGTGATTTAAGTTAATTAATTTACGCAAAGTATTATAATTAACATGTCCTAGTCTACCATGCCACACATAGGAAGACTCAAGCAAATAAGCAGAAGAAATTCTCTTATTAATACTTTTAGGTTTTACAACACAAACATTGAGCTTAAACAGCCCATCACTCACATAACCCTTTCCAACATACATTCCATTCTTTGACAAAACTACTTTGTTCGACTCAAGAACTATACGGAAACCATGCTTGTTCAATAAACAACCAGACACTAGGTTCTTACGGATTTCTAGCACATGCAGAACATTGTTCAGAGTTAGCTCTTTCCTAGATGTCATGTTTAAGACCACCCCTCCTTGGCCTTCAATCTCAGTAGTAGCTGAGTTTCCCATGTACAACTTTTCCCTATTCTCATTTGGTTCGAAGGAATTAAATAGTCCTTTGTCTTAGTAGACATGACAAGTAGCTCCATTGTCAAGCCACCATTCTCTTGGATTAGACCCAACTAGATTCACTTTTGAAACTACTATAGAGAGACTTATGTCAAAGACATCCTGAGTAATATTCTTTATAACATTTGCCTCTTTAATTTGATTCCTCCTTAGCAATCTACAATTAGAAGCTTTGTGACACATCTTCTCACAATAAAAACACTTTCCTTGGAACTTTTTTGGCTTCTTAGAGATGCCTCATTTTGGCCCCAGCTTGGCCTTTTTCCCTATGTTCTTAAAATCAGAACTCTGAGCATGCTCTATAACATTTGCTTTTGCTATTGCAGGAATAAACCCTCTTTTATCAAAACTTCTGTTGTCTTCTTCAATTCAAAGTCTAACAATGAGTTCTTCAAGGTTCATCTCCTTTCGCTTGTGCTTAAGATAGTTCTTGAAATCTTTCCATGTGGGAGGTAGCTTTTCAATAATAGCAGCTACTTGGAAAGTTTCACTTAGCACCATCCCTTCAGAATGAATTTCATGTAATATCATTTGGATCTCTTGCACTTGACTAATGATAGCTTTTGAGTCCACCATTTTATAATCGAGAAATCTTCCCACCACAAACTTTTTGGACCCAACATCCTCAGTTTTATATTTACGGTCTAAAGACTCCCATAATTCTTTGGTCGTTTTCTTCGAAGCGTACACACTGTATAATGAATCTTTCAATCAATTCATGACATAATTTTGGCACAAAAATTCAGAATGTTTCCAAGCATCAACAGTACTGATAACTTGAACATCGTGCTCATCTTCTTTGAGTGTAGAAGCATCCTCAATCAAGAATCTCGCAAGATTCAAGGTGATCAAATAGAAAAACATCTTTTGCTGCCACCCCTTGAAATGCATTCCACCGAACTTTTCTGGTTTTTTGCATGGTTCATAAGAACAGAGACCCGTGCCACATGAGTTGGTATGGTAGCCACAACTTGGGTCCGCACATCACCGGGCTTTGATTTAGATGTCATTTTCTAAAAAAATCCAAACCAAAAAAAATTATTCTGTGAATTTTTGAACATTAATCAATAAATAATTCCCAGGAAACACTAGAGGGGTCACAGACAGTCCTTCTTAAAATCCAGTCTCCTTAGACAAAATTTCTCTAAATCTTATTGTTCAAATTTCACCAGCACACTTTTACTACACAAGGATGGCAGCCTTTGGGAATATCAAATCCAATGTTTTCAAAAAATTTAAAATAAAATATGGTTACTAATAAAATCAAATTTGTTTTAAGATTGTTATAAAATAATCAATTTTTATGTTAGTAACCGCAAAAAATAAATACATTGAATACAAAACAATATAACTAAATGTCAATAAATAAACTAATAATACAATAAAATTAACAATACCAACAACGTGATCATGTGTAGGAGATCCTTCATAATGATAAGAAGAGATCTGGTAAAGAACACAACCTTAGGATGAATGTCGAGGCCAATGTAACACATGGTTTCTTTAAAACAGATTCGCCTTTTGCACTCAGGTGCACAAGGATTTGAGCAGCGTCTGTTTCCCTGGATACAACGACAAATGAATAGTAAGAGAAGCACAACTTTTCTATTCTAACAAACTAAATTAAGCCTCAACTCCAACAAAGGAAAAGCTTAAGAAAAACTAGAGAGAAAACAAGAGATTGAAAGAGCTCTCAATTTTTGTGTGTTAAGAATGAGAGGAAAAACACCTTTTTATAGTACTCAAGGTGGGGCAAAATGTTGAATTCCACCATTATTTTCAACCTTTTCACTTTCCAACTTTAAAACCTCGTCCACTGATCTTTCATCTTTCAAATTCCCAACTTACACCACCACATCTCATTTCATTCAATTTAATTAATAAATTCCAATAAAATCTTGCTCCTTTTTTGGTCAAGTTTCAGAGCGTTGTTGTTGACAGCAAGATCTTCACATCCAACAGTCAATTTTCATTTTTGTGGAGTTCTGCCTTCAGAAAGTTAGCCAAATCAAAGAGTTTGAGTTGCAAAATTTTAGTTTGTCTGTTCTTCTTCAGCCTAACGATCGGAAGGTCATCTCTAGTCTGATCAACCTGATTTTGGACAGTTGGTTTTTCATTTTAACGGTTGAGTTTGGAGTTATACAACCTACAGCTCGAATGCTTTCTTGGTGATTTTACTCCATCTCTTTGTAACTCTTTTGTGTATTTCACTTTGTTAGAGTTATGATAAAGCTCTAAATTTTTGTGGACTATTTTTGGTGGATTGTAGTTGCTGTAAACACTTCTTATTATAGTGGACATAAGTGGATCGTTAGATCCCGTGATTTTTTAATCTTTTCACATTTAAGAAGTTTTTCCATGTAAGTTGCTTGTGTCCCTTGTGAATTTGGTTGTTGTTTTCAAGCATATTTGCTCAAGCTTTTGCTCCTCATAGATTCATTCAAGTAGGAAAGGTTTTTGTTAGTGCATTCTTCCCTTTCAAAGTGGTATCAAAGCAAGGTCATTGATTATTTGAAGGATGGAGGCAAACTTAAGTAAAATGGTTTGTTTGAATGGAACAAGTTATCATAGGTGGAGAGCGAAAATGAAAGATCTTTTATGTGAAAAAGCTACACTTGCCGGTGTTTGCTTCGGAAAAACCTAAATTTAAAAGTGACAAAGAATGGGAGTTTGAGCACTTGCAAGTGTGTGGCTATATTAGGCAGTGGGTAGAAGACAATGTTTTGAATAATATTGCTAATGAGACTTATGCTAGGACTTTGTGGAATATACTTGAGACCTCGTATGATTCAAAAACATGAAATAATCAATGGTTCCTCCTTAAACAAGCTATGAGTTTGAGATACAAGAAAATGAGTTCTATTTTAGATCACTTGAATGAATTCCAAGGCTGCTTATATCAATTGGTGTAAAGTTTGATGAGGATATTTAGGGACTTTGGTTGCTTAATACTTTGCCTGACTCTTGGGTAAATTTATGTGTATCCTTGACAAATTCTACTCCTAATGGTATTGTGACCATGGAATATGCAAGAGTGGTGTTCTAAATGAGGAGAATAGATGGAAAACTCAAGTGTAACCCCTGCACCACATTGTGTTACATGTATTTTATACGTATTTATGTATTGATATGACTTTTGCATGCTTTCTCCTTTTTTATGTCTGGATGAATGAAAACTTATGATAGTTGGTCATGGAAGTGCCTTTTTGTAGTATGTTTTATGTTGGAGTGTGTTGGATTGGTAATTTGTATTAGAATTCATATTGGTTGTGGGTTGATTAATTATGTATCATACATGAGCATAATATATGTTGAATGTAGTTGTGGTGGGATATTACTTATGTTGTGATTGTCCGAATTGAGTTGGTGAAGAGAGATCTAGTCAATTGGTGGACCTCATTTGTTTGATTGATAAAGGGAAGTGTTTTGGTTTTGAAAGAATTCTAATAGTGATGTTTGACTAGGGTTTCGCTGGATGATGCATGGAATTATGGCTGCAAATTTATATTTTTGTGGGCTGGTCTTTGGCTTGTTAATGTGTTAGAAATTGTTGAGTGGTGTAGAGCTTTGTGGAATGCATTTGGATGATCTAGAATGCTTGTGGTGTGATTATAAGCTATGTATGTTGTTTGGAAATGTGTCAGAGGCTAAAAAGAGGAGTTTTTGGAGTTGCAAGGTTGTATGCTATAACTAGACCTAGCAAAATGGGTCATTTACCCATGAGTCCACCTGTACCCAGGTAGTTTTTGTAGGTAGAGGCTAATATATTTAGGAGCCGTGTAGTTATTACCCGTACCCGGCCAACTCGTGAAATTAACGGGTGGGTCAGGTGATACCTGCAGGTGCCTGCACTAAAAAATAAATAAATTGAAAAACAAATGCAATTACAATGAATTAGGCATTAGGGTTCAGTCGACTGTCATTCTAGAATCTCAACTCTCGTTTGTCTCACAAACTCACAGTAGGTAGGTGATGTTTAGGCTAAGGGAAGATGCTAGGAGGGAGGAATTGTAAGTGGGAAAAAGGTATTGTTGTGTGTAATGGCTGAGCTGTGTAGGTAGTTGTGGTTGTGGTTAGGGGTGAATGGGGCGCAATTGGGAGAGATATTTTTTTCAAGCACATGATTGAAGTTGATGGAGGTGTACTTGTTGGTTCTTCCCATCCACCACAACTCTAGGAAGGAAGAGAATGAGATTGAGATTTAGATTTAGATTTTACATGTGTTTGTGTTAAGGAAATCATGGGTGGTGGGTTTGATTTTGGGGGAAATACAAAGTAGCAGCAAAGGCTAAGGGCAAAGCAATGAGCGAAGTTTCAGAATAGCAAAATTAGATGGTGGGGTCAGGTCCATGTGTTTATGTGGAGAGATCTTATCGGAGGCTCTTTTTTCTTCACAACCACAAACTTTTTCTGCTTTTTTTTTTTTTTTTTTTTAAATCTTCCTTACATTTGTTATTATCATTCATTTTAATTGATTTTTTTTTTCTATATATCAATTAATATATTAAAAACAACCATGACTTTACATCTTTTGTTTTAGGATTGATAATGTTGGATTTGGATACCTTATATCTCAAAGTACTATACAAATTCATGATGTTTCCTTCTAATATAAAATAAAAACTTTAAATTAATAAATATTCTTGTAAATAAAAATTTAGGTCAAATGGGAGACCTGCAGGTCAACTCATACTCGCATGGGTGGGTACAAGTGGTGCATTTCCTTACCTGTACAAAAATTTTACCCATTTGACCCATACCCGTTTGACTCGAACTTGTGGCTATCTAGCCCTCCCATTTGCCAAGTCTAGCTACAGCATACATTTTCCATGCCGCAGCATAGAGCTCTTTGGAATTTGGATTGCACTACAATTTTTAAGAGTTATTTTGGGGGTGTAAGTGTATATATTAAATCCTTTGGGACTGTATGGAGAATTGATGATAATTTGGGGTCAAAATGGATGAAAATGCATGTGTTAGGGGTACTAAAGAATAGCGCAAAAATTGAGGGGAAACTTGATATTTTCCTTTGGGACTGTATGGAGAATTGATGATAATTTGGGGTCAAAATGGATGAAAATGCATGTGTTAGGGGTACTAAAGAATAGCGCAAAAATTGAGGGGAAACTTGATATTTTCCAGCACTCAACTTAAACCCAGATATAGTCTACTAGAATGAGGAAGAAAGGAGGGAAAAGAAGAAGAAAAAGAAAAAGAAAAGAAAAGAGAAAGAAGAGAGAAGAATAAAGAATAAAGAAAAGAAGAAAAGGGTAGATTTGACCCGAAATTTGTTAGGAAAATGATTTTTGGCATGCATTATCCTTGGGTAAGCCTTTAATTGGGTAAATTTTCTTCCTTTTTCCTTATTTCCCTATTTTAGGGATTTAAGCTAATTTCTTCAAGAATTGGTTCAATAGGAGAAGGAGAACTAGGTTTCTTGAGGGCTTTCGTTATTTGGATAAATTTCACATGTGTGAGTGGAAAATTTTAAAACCCTAGCTTTCATTTTAACAAAAGTTATCTCTAAATGCTTATTTATACATGTTTATTAATTTAAATTGCCTAAGTTGTTTGATTTCATTGTAGAAATGAGCTTTATCACAATATTATTGTTGGAAATTATTGATTGACATGAGAAAGATGGAATTTTGATGCCATTGGGCAATGTTTTGAAAAGAAAAGAAAAAGGGTTGAGATTGTTAGATTTGAAAACACATTTGAGAACTTGCATTTATATTTTTACATTACATGAGATGTTATGAAATTATTATGAGCTTATGAGAAAGAGGTTTTGAGAATAAGTATGAGATGATATTGGCTTTTAAACCACCTTATATAGTCCCTATTCTCCCCCCCCCCCTTTGACCCCAGTATTATGTTATGACTCACGCATGCGTAGGATTTGGTTATGCCGGCCCAAGTGGGTCGAAAGGCTGGGCGATGCAAGATTTCAACAGGCAGGATTTGGTTGTGATGGACTACCCAAACATGCGAATTCCACCAGGTTTGAAGGCTAGAGTAGTGTTTGATTCCGCCTAGTAAGATGGATTTAGTATTTCAACCCGCGCTATGTTAGATATTATCGGGTTGCATGGACTTACTGCTAGGTACTAGTTGTGGTGAGGGTTTTCACATGGGATTAAGAGATGGTTCATGTTTATATGATTTGTTTATGGACGTGAGATTTTATAAGCATGAATGTTTCATTACATATTAAAATGTTTTCTCCATTTCCCCCATTCACTAAGTATTTCTAGCTCACTCCTAATTTTTTTTTTTTCAAATGTATCCCCCCCCCCCCGGTCCCCTAAGGTCAAGAAGAAGATCTTGTAGAGGAGTGATATCCACTTGAGGTTGAGCCACACGACCTCATTTTACCAAGTGAGTAATTGTTGGGTTTCATTTTTCTGCTGTAAAAGCTTATGCTTCTCCGTCATGTAATTATTTCATGTTTTGTTTGGATTGTAAAAGAATATAAAACCTTATACCAAGTGTTTACTTTTATTTTGTAAAAGACTTATTGTGTATGTTTTATGATTATGGAATGAGGAAATGTTTAATGATTTTTATTCCTGAATTACTGGTTTTATGGTCTTACATATTTTAACATGGCGCGTCTCGATCAGTTTGATGGGTGCATCCAAAGCCCGTGGGATAGGGAAGGTTAGGACGTGTCATGTCAACTTGGTATTAGAGCTTAGGTTTCAGGTTTTAAAGGGGTATTTTCATTGTGCATGCATACATGATTTTCATATGATAAAATAATTTGTTTGCATGCATAAAGTGTTGTTTTTTTGAGAAAAAAGTTGTTGTATTTTGTAGATTTCAACATGAGTCGACGTCGCCAACCCCACACGAGACCTATGGGGGACTTTTTAGCTCCTCAAGTTAGAAGGAGAGAGAGTAGACCTAGGGTTGAGGTCGTGGAGGAATCAGTTGCTCACATTTTAGAATCTCATGTGCCCCATGTAGAGCCAAAGGTCGAGCTAGATGCAGAACCTTAAGACAATAGGGTTAATCTAGAGCAAAAAATGGATAGATTGGCTCAATTAGTCACCCAAGCTATTCAACATAGGACGATTGGGTGTCGGAGGGGTGGAAACACTATTGAAAGAGCAAGGAAGTTAGGGGCAACCAACTTTGATGGGACTAGGGATATTGCAGTTGCAGAGTCATGGGTGAAACAAATTAAGAAGGTATTTGATGTCATAGAGTGTACCGAGGATTAGAAACTTAGGTTTGTCAACATCCTACTAGAGGGTAAAGTCTATCATTGGTGGGAGTTAATCCAGCATAAGTACAGAGAACCGGTCACTATTACTTGGGCCATTTTTCACTAGGAATTATTTGATCACTACTACCCTTGGGTTTACCAAGATGCTAAGAGAAGTGAGTTCATCAAGTTGACTCAAGGGAACATGACAATAGAGGAATACGTGAACAAATTTATCAAGCTCTCTCTGTTTGCTCCACTGATCGCTGGAGAAGAGAGGGAAAAATGTAAAAAGTTTGAAGAAGGCCTTAGGCAAAGAATTAGAACCACTATGACCACAAATTCCTATACGAAATTCGGGAGATAGGTTAATGTTGGAGTAGGTGCTCTAGAGCCAATCAATTATTGTAGAATTGACTCTTTGTAATATTGTTTATTAATCAATAAAAGGCAATTTTCTACTATATCACGTAATACATAATTGTATGTATTGATATATGCCTTAGGATGGTTGAACTATGATAAGGGAATCAAGTATTTCAAATCTTGATAGTGAGAACCCTATGATCACATATGGTGGCCATTCTAAAATGTTCGTAGCCCTAATATTATTCTAACTAAGGACACAGATAATACGATAAGGCTATCATAGTGTTGAATGACCCTATCAAAAGACAGTGACTGATCTCACTTGTTAAGGTTGTTTGCCGACAACCTGGTGCAACACATGGGTGCTTGTTGGAGGCAAGTTCATTGGACAGACCCACAAGAGGATTCCATATAAATAATAACCCTAATGTCCATGGAATAAATCCTCTAACGAATGGTGGTGCATGTGATCCTTAGACTTTAGATCACCAGAGCACCTTGTGCACCGATTAGTGTAGTTTGACACTAGCCCAACGTAGTTATTTTCAAAGCTACCAATATGGTAGTGATTGGCTACATTGATAAGTGTATCAAGACTATGGTGGATCGACAAAGGATTCATCACTCTCGGGTATGGGAGAAGTTATCTAACTGCGCAATTCAATAAATGGCAATGTCACCAAATATGTGGCCAAAGTGGGATTGAGTTGTTGCTCAATCCAATTTATGATTCCGGTTATTGGTCTAGTAACTGAATACAAAGATATCAAGAATAACTAAGGTTGATACTATTTTTGTACCTCAGCCTCGATGAGATAATGTTTACTGAAAGGATTTAATTGCATGGTAACCATATCGTTGATAGGTAGCTATTTCGTTGAATCCAAATCTATCAGGAGGCCATGATGCCTTGTTAGGGGCCAATCTTAGTCTGTATGTAGTGAGATGATTAATTGGTGTTAATCGTGATACTACTCTCTGTCGATATGATAAAGAGTCAGTTTGTGAAAGGGGTATTTTCGTCTTTTAGGATGAAAGGGTATTTTGGTAATCTCACAGTGCAATTAAATTTGCTGAGGTTGTTACCTGTATTCAATTTTAATATTGAAATTAAAATTAGTGAGATTATATTTAAATATATGTGCGCATATATTTAAATGAATCATTATTAATTAAATGTTAATATATATATTCATTGATTTTAATAATAATTAATTAAATTTAAAATACCAATTAAAGGGTGTTTGGTTGCAACGGTGGATTAGGGTTGGAGTCCATAGCTATTCCTTAGTGGAATAGGGTTTTAACTAAATTGCACTATATAAGTGCAACTTAAAAATTAAAACTAACAACACATTACTCAATTAAGAAAACCCTAGCCACCCTCACTCTCTCTCTCACATTTTTGGTAGAGTGAATCAAAGAATTTTTCTTTGATTCTTGAAGCCTACAAATTGTTCTAGCAAAACAGTTGTCGGTTCTCCAGATTATCTTCATGTGGATCAATGTTCGGGTGATTCTATATTGAATCGGAAGCGAAAACAAATCTGAGACATTTGAAGGAGCCTTCGAACGTACGTAAGTTTTTCTTATCCTTGAATGGATTGATTTTTTTTATACAGATTTGTTTTTTTAACATGCAAAATGTTATAAGGCTTCACCCATATTGGTTGAGAGTAAATGATCAATTCGTTTTAATTGTTCGTTTTTCCACTGCGCGAATCTGGTCATTTACTTACAGTTAAGACAACTATGAGAGTTGATAATAACCTAGGAGAGTTTGATATGAGAGAGTCCAGAAAGCAGAAACTCAATAATAGAGAGTGGTTAGTTGGTGGCCTTAGTAATAGGACACACAAAAGTGAGGGTAGTTTTTCTAGGACTTCAAGTGGTTCAAGTCAAAGCCAGAGGCAGAGTCAAAGCCAACAGTTAATCAGTAGCAATAAATGGAATAGAAGGTTTGTTGAGGGTAGAAAACTAAGTGGGGGCCAAAGATAACCATGAATACATGTGGTAATTTTCATTATGGACAGTGCGAGAAGAAAGGCTCGAGGATTATCACTGTGGGCAAATGGGTCATTTCAAGAGAGATTGTCTAGTTTTAGCTACCCAAGGATCGATTCAATAGAATGTTAAAGGGAGTATGGACTAGTATCAAAGGTAGCAAAGGTCCCAAGTTAAGGGGACACAAGGTAGTGATGCGACTAGTAGCAATGGCTAATAAAGGGGACCAAGGAGACCTCAAGCACAAGCCTGTATATTTGTACTTACTCAACAGGATACATAAGTCACTTCGGATCTAAGGATGGGTATGTTATCTATCTTTGAGCATGAGACTCATGTGTTAATTAACCCTAGATCCACACATTCTTTTGTCTCTCATGTATTTGCTAAATATGCTAATGGGGAGCTAAAACCCTTGGGGTGTAAGTTAATGGTAGCCATCTATCACGACCGAGGGCTATCCTCTATCTCACCACATTTGGGCTTAAGGGCTTTCGTTGCACGTCGGACACGTTCAAGGTATTGTTCGCTATGGGTCCATCTGGCCACACCTCTTTCGAATCCTCACGGCTTTGCTTCACTTCATGGTCTTTTTTCCACCTTGCAAATGCATCCCTCATGACTTGAACCTTGGACTCATACCTTGGTCAAGTAACATGAGTACCATTGGGCTATATGGCCAATCAAGAAGAAGGATTTGACTTTTAGGTTATGCATTGATTATCAATATTTAAAAAAGGTAATGGTACATAACAAGTATCCCCTCCAAAGGATAGATGATTTGTTTGATCAATTGCAAGGTGACAAGGTCTTTTCCAAGATAGACTATTAGACTTGAGATCAAGATACCACTAATTAAAGAATAAGGAGACGGATGTTCCTAAGACAACATTCAAGACCCGATACAAGCATTATGAGTTTTTGGTGATGTCCTTTGGAGTAACTAATGCACCCGTAGCATTTATGGACTTGATGAATAGAGTGTTCCGACCTTATCTTGATAGGTTTGTGTTGGTGTTCATTGATGATATCTTGGTGTATTCAAGAAGTGAGGCAGAACATGAGGAGCACCTAAGGGTTGTTCTCCAGACACTTAGAGAGAGTCAACTTTATGCCAAGTTCAACAAATACCAATTTTGGTTAGATAAAGTGACATTTTTGGGCCACATGATTTCAGTCGATGGCATCTATGTTGATCCCCAAAAGGTGGAGGCAAAGTTGAACTAGGAACGACCAACTAACGTGACGCAAATAAAGAGTTTTCTTGGTCTAGCGAGGTATTATAGAAGATTCTACGAGGGTTTCTCCAAGATAGCAACGCCATTGACAAGGTTGACTCGAAAGGATGTGAAATTCGAGTGGAATGATGATTATGAGAAAAGTTTCCAAGAGTTGAATATGAGGTTGACGTCAGCTTTGGTGCTTACCTTGTCATTGGGTACCGAGGGATTTGTGGTGTTTAGCGATGCATCTAGCCAAGGGTTGGGTTGTGTGTTAATGTAGAATGACAATGTGGTGGCCTATCTTTCTAGGCAACTCAAGAAGCATGAGATGAATTACCCGACCCACGATTTAGAATTGGTAGCAGTGGTATTTGCTCTTAAGACTTGGAGACATTAATTGTCTAGACTGACTTATCAGATTTATATGGACCATGAGAGCTTGAAGTACTTGTTTACTCAAACGGAGTTGAACCTTAGGGAAAGGAGGTGGATTAAACTTATAAAGGATTGTGATTGTGTGATTGACTTCTATCCAAGTAAAGCCAATATTGTGGCGGATGCACTTAGTAGAAAACCCTCAAGTGTTATGGCACATATGAAAATGATACAATACCCCTTGTTAATAGAGCTGAGAACCTTAGGGGTGAAGTTAAAAATAGGTGATTCAGGAGTGTTGTTAGCCAACTTTCAAGTTAGGCTCGTTTTGGTTGATAAAATTAAAGAAATGCAATCTTCCAACTCTAACCTAGTGAAGTTGAAGAAAGAAGTAAGTGATGGGTTTAAGAGCTGATTATGTGGTTAGAGAGGTAGCGTTTCGATAATGGGAAATTGACTTTGTGTGTCGGATGACAAAGAACTAAAAAGAGAGATCTTAGAAGAGGCACATTCCTCGGCTTATGTCATGCATCCAGGGAGTAGGAAGATGTATTGTACATTAAATTAGCACTATTGGTGGCAAGTTATGAAAAGGGTAGTAATTGAGTTTGTTTCCCAATGTTTGGTGTGCCAACAAGTGAAGGCTGAACATTAGCGGCCAGCAAGGCTCTCCCAACCATTAGCCATGCCATAGTGGAAGTGGGAACATATCACCATGGATTTCGTGGTAGAACTTCCTTGTTCCTCTCATGGGCACAATAACATATGGGTGATTGTGGATAGGTTGATAAAGTATGCCCATTTCTTACCAATTAAGGCGACATTCTCATTAGATAGGCTAGCAAGTATTTATGTGGCAAAGATAGTGAGACTTCATAGTGCCCTAGTATCCATAGTGTCAATAAAGATGCTAGATTCACCTCTAAGTTTAAGCCAAATCTACAAAAGGCCGCGGGTACCAAGTTGAATTTCAGTATGACCTTTCACCCCCAAACAAATGAACAATCAAATAAGACAATTCAAATATTGGAGGATATGTTAAGGGCTTGTGTGATGGAATTTAAAGGTAGTTGGGATGTATATGTACCTTTGAGGGAATTTGCCTACAATAATAGCTACCAATCTAGTATTGGGATGCCCCCATATGAAGCATTGTATGGCCAAAAATGTAGAACTCCGATGTGTTAGGATGAGGTTGGTGAGAGGAAATTACTGGGCCTTGAAATTGTGTAAGATACAAATGAGAAGATTGAGGTGATAAAGGCAAGGCTTAAGAAGACTTAAGATAGACAAAAGAGCTATGCTAATAAGCAGAAAAGGAACCTTGAGTTTCAAGTAGGTGACAAGGTATTTCTATGGAAGGGCGTATTGAGGCTTGGGAAGTGGGGCAAGTTGAGCCAAAGGTACCTTGACCATATGAGGTTCTTCAGAAAGTTGGTGCAAGTGCATATAGATTGGCCTACCACCCAAGTTGGCAAGAATCCACAATAACTTCCATGTCTCTATGCTTTAGAAGTATGTGTCGAATCCCTTTTACATTTTGCAACAACAACCCATACAACTGAGAGAAGATTTAACTTAAGAAGAGAAACCAATTGAGATCATTGACCAAAAGGAACAAGTGCTCCGTAGAAGAACCATTCCATGGGTGAAAGTGTCATGGAGGAACCATGGAATTGAGAAGACAACTTGGGAGCAAGAGGATCTAATGAGGACTCAACATCCTGAACTGTTTTGAGCTGGTACGTAAAATTTTGAGGATAAATTTTATATAAGGAGTAGAGAATTGTAATTCCCACACCCCATTGTGTTACATGTATGTTTATATATATTTATTTATTGATATGACTTTTGCATGATTTCTCCTTTCTATGTCTAGAGGAATGAGAAATTATGATGGTTGGTTGTGGGAGTGACATTTTGTAGTATGTTTTATGTTGGAGTGCGTTGGATTGTTAATTTCTATTAGAATTCATATTGGTTATGGGTTGATTAATTATCTATGTGCATAATGTATCCTGAATGGAGTTGTGGTGGGATATTGCTTGTGTTGTGTTGTCCAAATTGAGTTGGTGAAGAGAAATCCATTCAATTGGTGGGATTGGTTTGTTTGATTGATAAATGGAAGTGTTTTGGTTTTGAAAGAATTCTAATGGTGATGTTTGACCGGGGTTTCGACTGGATGATGCTTGGATTGTGGCTAGAAATTTATATTTTTATGGGTTGGTCTTTGGCTTGTCTGTTAGTGTATATTAGTGTATGCCCTAGAAACCATTCGTGTTGTCGGTTTCAGAGCATTTGTATTGTATCTATATATAATAAATAATAGAAGAAAGAGTTCTTCAATTCATATATATAAATTGCTTCCTTTATTTAGTCATGCATTTAAAATAAAATACATATATGAATTGTCCAGATGATTCATTTAATCGGTAAATGAATTATCGAAAAGGGTTCCCTACGGAAGCAATATAATTTGGGCAACTATATTGCATAGTAGGCATATTGAGTTGATATAAGTACGGATGACGATGATAGTCATGTCACTGGGGCATTGGTATAGAGTAGCTAGCGGTTGGTGAACTGTTTTTTGAACGTGACCGAATAACAACAAATCACTTGGAAAAGCATGTAGTTAATGATTTATCGTTTGGTTATATCAGCACATGATGTAGTCCTTAGACCTAAGACATTGTGGTCGGATCTGATACGGATGCGTATGGTTCATACGGTGTATAAGTATGAGACTAGTCATGTTTCGTATGATAAAGCCTATTTGGTCATGCGTTGTTCACATGCGGAAATGAACAGTGGTCAAGAAGGGATCCATTGACTCGGAAATATAGGATTAGGAGTACCGCTGACTCCATCCGGATTCAAGTTTTTGGTCGAACGTCGATAAATGTCACAAATCAGAATCTCTGGCCAGAGTCTATTATTAGTCATACAAATGCAAGTTTGTGATGACGAGTTCCGGACATATTGATCGAGGATTCGATAAAAGATCGAGTTTAGGATTTTGACTTTCCATGAATCCGTGCTCAATCAGGATATATCAATGGAGGGACTTTACCTGCATGGTACATATGATCTAAAATGGGTTCGATGAAGTATTTCTTCATCGTGGTTTTGGGACTATGGCACATTGCTAGATGTTTACCATAGTCGTTAGGCCTCCGGACAGGTTTCCGAATTCACCCAGAACTGGCTCATGGCTAATCCACGGTGGACCTACATGGTCACACCAATAGCCTTAAGAAGTTAAAGAAGGATGAGAGAGAGAAATGATTATCCGAAGAGGGCTAGCACCTTCTGAGGGTAATGACGGGATTTCTATGGCAATAGTTACATAGAAAATTGTTTGTGATATTTTAAGAGTTAAAATGGTTAAGCAATAATTAATTATATTTAATTATTATATCTTAAATCGTTAAGATTAATGAGATGAACGAAAATAACCTTTTAATAGTTAAAGGGTAAAAGGGTAACTTTATGGGTTGTTAATGTAAACTAGTTTAGTTTACATGGGCCCTTGAATAATATTGATTATTCAAAGGGTAAAATAATAAATTCGTGGACTCCTTTTGAAATAAGATTTTATTAGGGCATGGAAATGAAAGAACAACTAATTGTAAAAATTGCCTAAGTATATATAAATGAAAATGGTTGCATTTTAGTTCATTATTCACTTTGTTCACTCAAAGCAAACTAAAATCTCTCTCTCTAAGCCACGACCATTCTCTAACTCACTCAAGGTGGTGTTAAAGTGTGGAGGTCTCATCATTTTGAGTATTGTCTTCATCAACCCAAAGCAAAGGAGTAGGTATAATGCTTTTTCAAAGCTTTGTTTGAAAATGTTTTTTTGAATCCAACCTTTCATGCTTTCAATCTTCATTTCCGCCACTCTTCATGCATGTTGTTCTTTCATTGTCAATGTGTTAGAAATTGTTGAGTGGTTTGGAGCTTTGTGGAATGCATTTGGATAATCTAGAATGCTTGTGGTGGTGATTAGAAACTGTATTTGTTGTTTGGAAATGTGTGAATGGCTAAAACGAGGAGTTTTTGGGGTTGCAGGGTTGTATGTCGCGGTTTATATTTTTCCATGCCGCAGCATAGAGCTCTCTAGAATTTGGAATGTGTTGACCTCTTATAAGTTTTGATGTGGAAAAATTAATAAAAAATTTGATTGATCACTAACTATAACATGCTAAGGTATGACTCAAGTATAACCAAACCAAAGCAGGTCTAACTGGTGGTTCAACATATTGTATAAGCAAATTTCTACTTAGGTACGACTGTGCATTATCAAGGCATGATCGTTCCTTAAGAGAAAATTGTCGTGCAATATTGCACGACATCATTCCACTTGGTTGTTAGTCATGCTACCAATTTGAAGTGGTAGTTGCACAACCAGACTGCACTCGCACGACCATAAAGCACAACTATGCGCTCAAGAACAAAAGTCATGAAATTCAAATCCAAAACACTTTGTGCTCTTGACTTCATCTCAAAGGTCAAAGTCAAAACTCAAAGTTCAACATTGGAATGACTATTCCTTGTGATGGAATGACCATGCAGTGGTCTTGCATGATCATACGGCATGGTGGAATGACTGTTTTAATTGACCTAGATCTGAAAAATATGACCGTTGTGTCAAGAATGACTGTTGCAATTACAGAGTGATCATTCCTCTAGGTTCTACGGGCTTTATCAGAGCTGCATTAAATGCTACAACGGCTAAGTCTTTTTGGGTTATATAAGTTTGATGCTCCTAGGTTATTATACAGAGAAGAGGTAAGAAAAAAATCCTACTATAATCCCTAGAGCTTAAAATCCAAATCAGTACTCTCACTTGTACTCATCTTGTAAACCTTTGAGATAACATTTGTTCATATTGTGTGTATAAGCCTACTTGAAAGAGGCAATCAATCACAAACATCTTTAGATCCTTTCCTTGGTGGCGAAATCCTATAAAACTAGGTACAATCCTATAAATCGAGGTGAAAATCCTTGTGAAAACTATTGTAAGGGAGAAATCCTATTCTAGTGGAACTTCAAAGAGGTTGCCTTGAAGAACTGGATGTAGGAGGCTTGTGGATATAGCTCCGAACCACTATAAATTGTTGAGCATTTCTCTCTCTCCCAACTCTTTATTATTCATTGCTTGTTTGTTGAGTTGAAAATCATTAATCTAACATGTTCATGCATTTATAGCTCATATTTATTGCCTACATGCTTGGTGCATTTATTACTATTTCTTAAACTCACTAAGGGTTCATAACTTCATCATCACTTGGTTGTTGAGCATAGTTATTAAACTTGTTAAGAGTAATTCATTATTTGCTTCATCTTTTATTAACAAGTTTTATTCCGTGAATATTTTTATTGAATCCTACTCACCCCCACTCTAAGATTATTTAGCCATATTTTGGGTTTAACAGACAACACTGCAAGTTTTAAGAGTTATTTTGAGGTTATAAGTGCAAATATTAAACATTTGGACTGTATGAAAAGTTGATGATAATTTGGGGTCAAAATGTGATGAAAATGCATGTGTCAGGGGGTATTAAAGATAGCACGAAAGAAAGTTGGGGGGAAAATTGATATTTGCTAGCACTCAACTTAAACCCAAATTTAGGCGACTGGAATGAGAAAGAAAGGAGGGAAAAGAAGAAGAAAAAGAGAAAGAAAAGAGAGAAAGAAAAAAAGAAAGAAAAAAGAAGAAAGAAGAATAAAGAAAAGAGGAAAAGGGTAGATTTGACCTGAAATTTGTTAGGAAAATGATTTTTGGCGTGCATTATCCGTGGGTAAGCCTTTAATTGGGTAAAATTTCTTCCTTTTTGTTTATTTTCCTAGCTTAGGTAATAAAGCTAATTTCTTCAAGAATTGGTTCAAGTAGGAGAAGGAGAACCAAGTTTCTTGAGGGCTTTCGTTATTTGGGACAAACTTCACGTGTGTGAATGGAAAAGTCTAAAACTCTAGCTTTCATTTTAACAAAAGTTATCTCTAAATGCTCATTTATAAATGTTTATTGTTTTAAATTGCCTAAGTTGTTCGATTTCTTTGTAGAAATGAGCTTTATTGCAATACTATTGTTGGAAATTGTTGATTGACATGAGAAAGATGGAATTTTGATGCCTCTGGGCAATGTTTTGAAAAGAAAAGAAAAAGGTTTAAGATTGTTAGATTTGAGAACACATTTGAGAACTTGCATTTATATTTTTACATTACATGAGATGAGATGTTATGAAATTATATATGCTATGAGAAAGATGTTTTGAGAATAAGTATGAGATGATAATGGCTTTCAAACCACCCTACGTAGTACCCATCTCCTCATATTATGTTATGACTCTGCGCATACATAGGATTTGATTATGTTGGCCCTAATGGGTCAAAGGCCTAAGCGATGTATGATCCCGCCTAGCAAGATGTGATTGATTATTTGATGGCCCGAGTGTTGGCCTAAGTGGGTCGAAGGCCTGTATGATACAGGATTTCGACAAGCAAGATTTGGTTGTGGCAGACCCAAGCGTGCAAATTCTGCGGGGTTTGAAGGCTTAAGCGGAGTTTGATTCGGCCTAGTAGGATGGATTTAGTGTTTCAACTTGCACGATGTTAGATCTTGCCAAATTGGATGGATTTACTCCTAGGAGCTAGTTGAGGTGAGGGTTTTCAAATGAGATTAAGAGATGGTTTATGTTTATATGATTTGTTTATGGAAGTGAGATTTTATAAGTATGAAAGTTTCATTGCATATTAAAATGTTTTCATCATTTCCCCACTCACTTAGTATTTCTAGCTCACCCCTTCCTCCCTCCCATAACACCCCCCAACACCTAGAACCGACAGTGGGCCATGCCGGCATGGCACAACCCACAATTATGCGGGCTATGCCGTGGGCCTTAAAAAAAGGCACATGGGCCACCATGGCACGACATGAAAAATAAAATTAAAAAATAAAATACTAGTCTATGTTTACAACCAAGATATATTTGACGATTTTAAGAATTTAGAAATTAATGAAAATGAAGATATATAATAATTCTTAATCCTAATTTCTAAGTTTGTATTTGTAATTTATAATTATAACTTATAAGTAATAAAAAGTGTTGAAATTCAATTAATATTTCAATGTCTTATTATTTTATTATATTTCATAGTGATTATATTTTTTTTAATTAATATAAATACAAAATGTCACTAAATATAACATATAAAATATTTTTATGATAATTATTAATAATAAATCAAGATTACCATAATTTATAAATATTAAAATTATATATCTTTACAAAGCATGTGGATCAGCCTACATCACGACCCAAGGCATGGTACGGCATGATATATAGCAGGCCATGTCGTGGGCATTTGGTGGGTCGGCACAGCATGACAGGTCACAAATTCTTGATGGCCTTGGCACAGCATGGTCCATGGCACGATGGGCCTTGAATTTTATAGCACGGCATGACCCACCGCCACTTTACCCTTACCAGGTCAAGAAGAAGATCATGCAGAGAAGTGATATCCACTTGAGGTTGGGTCGTACGACTTCATTTTGCCAAGTGTATAATTGTTGGGCTTCATTTTTCTGCCGTAAAAGCTTATGTTTTCTCCATCATGTAATTATTTCATGTTTTATTCTGATTGTAAAAGAATATAAAACCTGATACCAAGTGTTTACTTTTGTTTTGTAAAAGACTTATTGTGTATGTTTTATGATTATGGAATGAGGAAATGTTTTATGATGTTTATTCCTGAAATACAGGTTTTAGGGTTTTACAAATTTTAACAGGGCGTGTCTCGGTCACCCAAGTCTCATGGGTGTTCTTGGAGCCCATGGGATAGGAAGGATAAGGATTAGATGTGTCATCAAAGCTCTTCATCATCACATTTTGAGGTCCTAGTCATTGAAAACAAGGGGAGAAGCAAGAGTAAAGGCCAAGGGCAAGGCAAAATGGTAGAGGTAAAAGCAAGACTAAATCAAGGTCAAAGTACAAGACTCTTGAATATCACTATTGTGGTAAAAATGGGCATATCAAGAAATATTGCTACAAATGGAAACAGGAGAACAAACCTGAAAATAGCAAGCATAATGATCAAGTTGCTACTGTTACTTTTGAAAATTTCTTTATTCTCTATGATGATGAAGTTGTAAATGTTGCATGCAATGAGACCAATTATAATTGATAGTGATGCTTCTATTCATGCTACATCTAGAAAAGGATCTCTTTACTTCCTATGTAGGAAGCAACTTTTGGGACTGTAAAGGTGGGTAATAATGGTCTAGCAAAGGTCATTGGTATTGGAAATGTGTGTTTGGAAATGGATAATGGCAGTTGTCTACTCCTTAGAGATGTGAAGCACATTCCTAACATTCATCTGAATCTGGTTTCTACGAGTAGACTTGATGATGAGGGCTATTGCAACACTTTTAGTGATGCTCAGTGGAAGCTCACTAGGGGTGCTATAGCTATGGCTCAAGGCAAGAAGTTTTCTACTTTATACATATTGCAAGCAAGACTTTTCAAAGCATTATTAATGCAATAAAGGATGAGTTTACAGTAGACTTGTGGCATAAGAGACTTGCCCACATGAGTGAAAAAGGCTTGGCAATATTGGCTGAAAAGAATCTTCTATCTTGAATGAAAAGTGCAAATTTGAAAATATGTACTCATTACTTGGCAGGAAAATAGAATAGACTTTCCTTCAAGAAAACAAGGTATTCTTGTTTTGTTACTTTCTGATGTTTGTGGACCTATGAAGACAAGAACACTTGGTGCACTCTTTACTTTGTGACCTTCATAGATGATCATTCAAGAAAATCATGGGTTTATACATTGAAAACAAAAGATCAAGTGTTAGATGTGTTTAAACAATTTCAAGCCTTGTTTGGGAGAGAAACTAGGAAGAAATTTAAGTGCATCAAATAGATAATGCGGGAGAGTCTTTGGGTCCATTTGATGAATATTGTAGACACTAGGGCATTCGGCATCAAAAGACACCTCCCAAGACTCCACAGTTGAATGGGTTAGTTGAGAGGATGAGCAAAACATTAGTTGAGAGGGTGAGATACTTACTTTCACAGGCCCAGTTGTCAAGATCTTTTTGGGGTGAAGCTTTAAGTATAGATGTACATGTCCTTAATCTCACACCTTGTGTCCCTCTTCAGTCTAATGTACCATAGAGTGGCAAAGATGTTTCTTATGATCATTGACTTGTTTTCGGATGTAAAGCTTTTGTGCATATTCCAAAAGATGAAAGGTCTAAGCTCGATGTGAAGACATGATAGTGCATCTACATAGGTTATGGTCTAGATGAATTTGGTTGTAGGTTGTACAATTCAGTTGAGAAGAAACTAGTGAGAAGTCGTGATGTTGTGTTTATGGAAGATCAAACTGTACAAGATGTTGAAAAAGTAGATAAAGTAGTGCCTCAGTATAGTGATGGTTTGATTGACTTGGAACCAACACCTTTGACAGATTTGTCAACAAATGTTGAACATAATGTTCAAGATGACCAACAGGATTTAGATGTTGCAGATACTCCTATGCAGGTTGAGACAAATTATCAGACTATTGATCAGCTTCCGAAATTAGAAATTCCACTCAAGCGATCTGATAAGTGTTCAATAATTGATATTTTCAATCCCCTTATATCAACCTTTGTGAAATATTTTGTGATTAATTGAGTTGATTAATATATTTTGTGAATTAGGAAAGGAATGGAGGCATGCGAATGAAAGTGGAGCATAATTTGCATTTTTTAGACATTGGAAAATTCAACCTCTAAAGGTTCAGTGGAGACTTTGAAGATCTTAGAGTTCCAAAATGAGAAAGAGGTCTACTTGAGGTTTGAAGTAGACGTCCTGAGATTTTTAAATTGGGCTTACGAATTTTAATCCTAGTAGATTTGGGTATTCAAAGTTTACATTGAAGTCAAAAGATTCAATCCCGTCATAGCTTGGGCACAGGTCAGTAATTGGGCTATAACTTGAGTTCTATATGTCCAATTGAGATGATTAAAGATGCGTTAGAAATCTTATAACCAGGGCTACAACTTTCATGAAGATCCCAGGCTCGAATTCAGTTTTTTTCTAACCTGAAATCAGCTCACAAGTTCCAGAAGAAAATTAGTCAGCCTGTTTTGGAAAGAGTAGGACTCAATGCCTACGATTTAGGAATTTGAGTTGTAAACCATTGGGGGAGGCTATACACACAATGTTAGGGTTATTTGAAGGGTGTTATGATCTAAGCCCTATTCTCAATTTGATTCTTACTAGAATACACAATCAAGAATCTGCACACACACACACAAAATATAAACGAGACATAGAGATTTTTGTCGTGGTTCACCTATCCAAGATTAGATAGACTACATCCATGTTGAGCTCCAAAATAGAGGGGCTCACTGCACTAATTGTTCATTCTCACAGATTACAAGAACTCAAACAACCACGAACTCTCAATTCTCACTAACCACTCAAATATCTCACTGTAACTCTAGATCTAAGAGAAAACAAATTCCTGGTTCTTTACTCTTGAAGGAAACACAACCTTCACTTAATGATACACCTGATTGCACAAAGAATTACAAGATTTAAGACTAAAAGTGAAAAAAACCAAACAGAGAAAATAGTCACAAAAGAAGTTGAAAAATCTGCTTGCAAATTGGCAAGATGGCCACCGTTGGATCACAAGAAGAAGCAACACTCAGGATTTGATCAAGCAAGAAAAAAAATGATTGCATTTTTATGCTTCATTTTTCACAATCAACAGCATAAAGCTAAAAACCACCATTAATAAAAAGTCTCCATTAGTGCAGTAGACCATCCATCTATTGCTTCTCATCTCCATTATACTACCTTATGAACAATAAGTTCAAGCAATGCTTGAACTTAGCAGTAGTTACCACTTTAGTGCCCATGTCGGCTAGATTGTCTTCAGTTGGCACCTTCTTCAGATTCATTTCTCCCCTTGTGGTGAGATCTTTGACAAAATGGAACGTAACATCTACATGTTTAGTTCTCTCATGGTAAACTAGATTTTTGCTTAAGTGTATGGCACTTTGACTATGAGAGTATATTGTCACCAACCCATCCAATAGCTTAGCTTCTTTCAAGATCCCTTGAAGCCATATAGCTTCTTTGAAAGCATTCGTTACAGCCACATATTCAGGCTCTGTTGTGGATAGTGCAACAGTGGTTGAAGTTGTGACTTCCAATTAACACAATTTCCTCCCAATGTGAAATAGTAAGATGTGGTGGACTTCCTTGTATCCGTGTCTCCTGCAAAAATAGAGTCTACAAAATCCACAAGATCAAGTGCATCACCTCTTTTACAATAATCCAAACCAATATGTTAGAAGCTATTAATATACCTTAATAACCATTTCAAAGTAATCCAATGCTCAATTCTAGGATTAGACATGAATCTACTCAATAAATAAATTGCAAATGATAGGTTTGGTCTAGTACTAAGCGTGGCATACATGACTAAGCCTATTGCATTAGAATAAGGTATATTCTCCATTTTTTATCATTTCAGCATCTATTTTGGGACATTGCAGTTTACTTAGAACAAAGTGACTTACTAAAGGCATAGTAACTAGTTTAGAATCAGACATGCCAAACTTAGAGGTAAGGTTTTGTAAATATGACCTTTGGTGAATTTTCAGCTGACTAAGCTTTCTATTTCTCTGTATCACCATTCCTAATATCTTCTTTACACATCCTAAGCCTTCATATCAAATTTAGCATTCAATTTTGCCTTTAAATCATCTATTTTAGACTTAGACTCACTTATCAACAACATGTCATCAACATATAACAGCAAGTATATAGGCATGTTATAAGTGAATGCAAAATAGAAGCAATTATCATATTTACTTCTAGTAAACCCAATGCCAACTATAAAAAAATCAAATCTTTTATACAACTGCCTAGAGGATTGCTTAAGGCCATACAATGATTTATGTAGCAAACACACATGATTAGGCAAATTTTTATCTTTAAATCCCTGACTCATGAAAATTTTCTCCTCTAATTCACCATGCAAGAAAGCAGTTTTCACATCTAATTGTTCTAATTCTAGGTCATGAAGAGCAACAACAGATAGCATTAATCTAATTGTTTTAAATTTAACTACAGGAAAGAAAAATTCATTGAAATCTATACCTTCTTTTTGTGTGTAGCCTTTTGCTACTAATCTAGCCTTATATCTAGGAGGGTCAAGATGAATCATACCTTTCTTAAGCTTAAACAACCATCTGCACTCCACAAGTTTTTTATCTTTGGGTTTTTGAACCAGAGACCAGGTACCGTTCACCTTCAAGGAATGCATTTTTTCTTCCATGGCAACCAGCCACTTCTTGCTATCCTTAGAACTCATGACTTCTTCATTGGTATTAGGTTAAGACCTCAAAACCTCAACTCTAGCAATCAAAGCAATGTAAATCAAGTCTGTATAACTGTATCTGGTAGGTGATAATCCGAGGATTATACTGTGTTATTTAGGCTTTTTGGCCGGATTTTGGATACTTCTTATGTCGTTTTGCTTGAATTGCAACTTAATTTCACATGTTTTATGTTTCAAGCCAAAACATGCACTTTGAGCAAATAATGAGCAGAATCGAGTTCCTGGACCCATAAGCGAGTGAATCTCAGAATTTGGAGAAGTTCTGAAGCGGATTTGAAGCACTATGAAGCTTGTTCCCATTGGAAAGCATCGAAGATCAAAGATTCAAGTAAGGAAGCAAGTGGAGGGCAATTCCATAATTTTAGAATTGTTCAGCAAGGTTCGCCGCGACGATAAAATCTCGGGAGTTCGTTGCCACGGCAAAGTCTGTGATTTTTAGTTTTCTTCAAAACACAGTTTTATTTTAGGAAATTTTTTAGGTTTTTGGGCAAACTATTTAAGAAAAACCTTGCCATTTTGAGAGGGGTTCGTCTGGTTTTTGTCTGGGTTGAGAGCAGCTTTGACATTTTGGGAGAAAGAAAGAGAAGATTTGAGATTTAACCTTTTGGATTCATCAATTAGGGGAGATCTTTACTCTTTTCTCTTTGTTTCAATATGTTGATTGCTGTATTTACTATTTTTCTTGCGATTTGTGTTAATTTCATTATGAACTAACTCACTTTGGGTTAGGCTTTTGATGTAATTCGGATTTCTGTGGTTAATAAATAGATTATTGTTGCTTTTACATTTTATTGCATGGATTGTGTGATTATTCTGATTTTTATTGATTTTATTTGTTGAACATGATGAGATTGAGAAATGAATCATGTTGAGCTTCTTGGGTAATTACCATTATTGTATTGAACGCTAGAGATAGGTTTGAGAATCAATGAAATTAATCTAGGATTCCATTAGCTTAATGAACTTAGATCTATTAATGTTCAATTTGTTGGGTACGGAAGCTTAATAGGGAAAAGTAGGAATTCATAGCCTGAGAAGGTATGTTTTACAACTTAGGGAATTCGATTTACAATCTGTGCATGCGAGTGTAGAAGTAGCATAATTCGTAGAATTAATTCATAGAGTCCTAACGAAATCAAAACCCTAACCGTTTGCTTTAATTGATATTACTCTTGCTTTAATCTTGCTTTCATTAATTAGTTCTTAAATTACATATTAGATTTTACTTTCAGTTTAGCTTTAGATTCTCCCATAAATCCAACACTTTCGGTTTCTCCAACTTGAAAACAAATAGGAAAATCAGTGCTTAGCAACTAATCTGTTAGAGTAGATGCCCTAGAGCCAATCTATTATTGTAGAATTGATTCTTTGTAATAATGTTCATTAATCAATAAAAGGCATTTTATTCTATATCGCGTAAATCATTATTATTGCAATATGTTTTGATCTATGTCCTTAGAATGGTAGAACCGTGTTGAAGGTATCAAGTGTTTCAAATCTTGATAGTGAGAACCCTATGAGCACATATGGTGGCCATTCTAGAAACGTCTGTAGCCCCAGAATTATTCTGAAGTAAGGGTTGTAAGTAAACGGTCCCATACACGCAACGAAAACAAAAAATTATAATTCAGGGATCGTTTACATGAGCCAAGATCAAGGGTATAATTTTACAATTCATATTAAATAAAATCCGCGGAAAAATAAATATGAGTTTAAAGAAAACAAACGCACGTTGGAGGCTCCTTCAAATTTGTCGACGAATGTTTTGCTACCGATCCAAGTGTAGGATCGAACCTGCGTAGTCCACACTAAGACAATCTCAAAAGAACCAAAGAAGGATTTGCTAGATCCTCTTTGGCTTCAAGATTAAGAAGAAAGCAAAATCAATTGAAATTGATTTTAGGCCAAAAAGTGTTACTGCCGTGGGAGTGAAAAAGAGAGGGCTGTGTGTTTTTCAAAGAAAAATTCTATCACATTTAATTAACACATTTTTCTTTTTATAGTACATCAATTTGCCCTAATCCCATATGGAATAGGCTTGGGCTCCAACCCAAAGGCCTCATGTTGCCAAACACTCCCAATTTGATATTTTTATTTTCCATCATTATCTCAATTAAAATCAATTAATATATATTTAAATATGTATTAACATTTAACAATAATGATAATATATTTAAATATGTGCGAACACACATTTAAACACAATTTCACTTATTTAATTTTTCTAACAAATTAAATAAAGGCTACGACCTCAGCAAATTTAATTACACTGTGAAATTACCAAAACACCCTTTCGCCTTAAAAGACGAAAACGCCATTCTTTCTTCTTGGATCTTAAATTATCTTCTATGTGTGTGACCCATAGGCTCCTCATCATATTGGTAGTGTATAGTATCGCGATTAACACCAATTAATCGTCTCACTAATACACATACCAAGATTGGCCCCTAGCAAGGCATCATGGCCACTCGATAGATTCAGATTCAGCAAAGTAGCTACATCAACGATATGGTTACCGTACAATTCGATCCTTTCATCATACGTTATCTCGACGAGACGAAGGCATAGAAATAGTGTCAACCTTCGGTTACTCTCGAAATTATTTATTCAATTTCTGGACCAATGACCCGTATTATAAATGGATAGAGCAACAACTCAATCCCATTGTGGCCATAGTTTTAGTATCATTGCCATATACTGAATTGTGCCGTGAGATAACTCTCTCCCGTACCCGGGAGTGATGAATCCTCTGTTAATCCACCATAGTCTTGATACACTTCTTGATGCAGCCAATCACCACTGTATTGACAGCTCTGAAAAGAATTGCGTTAGGCTAGTGTCAAACTACAACAATCGGTGCACAAGGCGTTCCGGTGATCTCAAGTCTAAGGATCACATGCACCACCATTCGTTAGAGGATTTGTTCCATAGACACTAAGGTTACCATCCATATGGAATCCTCTGGTGGGTCAGTCCAGTGAACTTGCTGTGGTGTAATCACCTACAGCAAGCACCCATGTGTTGCACCAGGTTGTCACCAAACAACCTTGACAAGTGAGATCAGTCACTACCTTTCGACAGGGTCGTTCAACACTATGATAGCCTTATTGTATTATCTATGCCCTTACTTCAGAATATACTGGGGCTATGGACGTTTCTAGAATGGCCACCATATGTGCTCATAAGGTTCTCACTATCAAGATTTGAAACACTTGATACCCTCATCATGGTTCTACCATTCTAAGGACATATATCAATACATATTGCAATAATAATGATTTACGCGATATAGTATAAAATGCCTTTTATTGATTAATGAACATTATTGCAAAGAGTCAATTCCACAATAATTGATTGGCTCTAGGGCACCTACTACAACAAGGGCACAAATAATACGGTAAGGCTATCATAGTGTTGAACGACCTTGTCAAGAGGCAGTGGCTGATCTCACTTGTCAAGGTTGTTTGGTGACAACCTGGTGCAACACATGGGTGCTTGTTGTAGGCGGATATACCACAGCAAGTTCACTGGACTAACCCACCAAAAGATTCCATATGGATGGTAACCCCAGTGTCTATGGAACAAATCCTCTAACGAATGGTGGTGCATGTGATCCTTAGACTTGACATTACCGGAGCACCTTGTACACCGATTGGTGCAGTTTGACACTAGCCTAACGCAGTTCTATTCAGAGCTGTCAATACAGTGGTGATTAGCTACATCAAGGAGTGTATCAAGACTACGGTGGATTGACAGAGGATTCGTCACTCTCGGGTACGGGAGAAGTTATCTCATGGCGCAATTCAGTATATGGCAATGACACTAAAAGCTGTGGCCTGCATGGGATTGGGATTCAGCTTGCTCCATCCAGTTTATAATACAGGTCATTTGTCCAGAAACTAAATACATAATATCGAGAGTAACCGAAGGTTGACACTATTTCTATGCCTTCGTCTCGTCGAGATAATGGATGATGAAAGGATCAAATTGTACAGTAACCATATCGCTTGATGTGAGCTACTTTGCTGAATCCGAATCTATCGGGTGGCCATGATGCCTTGCTAGGGGCCAATCTTGGTATGTGTATTAGTGAGATGATTAATTGGTGTTAATCGCGATACTATACATTGTCGGTATGATAAGGAGCCTATGGGTCACACACATAGAAGATAATTTAAGAGCCAGGAAGAAAGAAGGGCGTTTTCGTCTTTTTGGGTGAAAGGGTATTTCGGTAATTTCACAGTGCAATTAAATTTGCTGAGGTCGTAGCCTTTTTATTTAATTTTTGAGAAAATTAAATAAGTGAAATTACGTTTAAATATGTGTTCGCATATATTTAAATAAATTATCATTATTGTTAAATATATATATATATTAATTGATTTTAATTGAAGATAATGATGAAATAAAATAAATATCTAATTGGGAATGTTTGGTAACATGGAGTGTTTGGGTTGGAGTCCAAGCCTATTCCATAAGGGAATAGGGCAACTAAAATATGACTGTAAAAGAAAAAAAGGTGTGTGTGATTTTAATTAATTGATTCATTCTTTCATTGAGAAAGAAAACACACAACCCCAAAAACACTCTCTCCCGCGCCACATTGCTATTTTGCTTTGAAATCAAATTCTTTTGATTTTTCTTCTTGTTTCTTAAAGTTGAGGAGGATCTAGCAAATCCCTCATTAGTTCTTTGTGATTGTCTTCGTGTGGACTACATGGGTTCGATCCTACACTTGGGTCGGTAGCAAAATACGTTCAGAGACAACTTGGAGGAGCCTCCAAACGTGCATAAGATTATTGAACCTTGAATTTGATTTTCTACAGATTTAATTTATATATTGTATAAACTGTGATACTATACCCGGATCTTGGTTCTAAGGAACGATCCATGTCATTTATGTTTTTGTTTTCCGCTACGTAAGTGGGTCGTTCACTAACAGTGGTATCAGAGCCTCGGGTATTAATTTCTACAGTTTATTGTATGATTTATAACATGTATTTGGTTGATAACATGTCATTTTTGAAAAATCTGCAAAAAAACTACAAAATCAGAAAAATCTATTTATGGATGAATGATTCAAATGATAAAATGGTTTATAATGTGTTGATGGATGTTATATTGGTTGGTTGATATCCTGGTTGAACGTGTGTGCGTTCGATTTTATTTGGATTCGTGTTATTACACAAAAACTACAAAATAATGCGAACTGTTCATATTGGGGATTTCCAGGTTTCGCTGCAGCGAAGTGCTCTTTGGAATTTTTCGCCCCAGCGAAGATAAAACCTTCACTGCGGTGAAGTCTGTAGCTTTCCCAATTCTGTATTTTTCACGAAGGGACCAATCTACAGTTTTTAATAACCTATAAAGCCAATAATCATTCTGCACATATAAGAGGGTAATTAATTAATAAACCCACCCAATTCAAAAATTGATTGTTTTTGAAATGTATGCTATGTACTTGTTTGTATATTGCATGGTGTCCGGTACATCAGCCTTAGACCTATGGTGAATGTTCTAAGTTATTGTTGGGTATGTATGGTTGTAAATTTTTAAATAGGGCCTGCATGGCTTGCCTATCTCCTCTTCTCAATGTACCTTCTCTTCTCATCTCATTCCCCTCGAATGTAAATTGAGGTTCATAAATTTGTTGATGTAAAATTAGTTTAAGATTAATTTTATTATAAATTCAGAATGATGTATTTGTAATGTACTTAAAGACGGAGCAAAGGACGAGGCAACCATACTTGAAGACTCAAGATGTTTATTATAGGACCCCTAGGTGACCCACCGATTCCTCTAGGCTCAAGGAAATCGGTTTTAGTTGGGCCATGTACCGGCACGATTTAATATTGTGTTTAGAATGCATGCTAAGGTTGAATGTTGAATAACATGCCAAACAATGTCATTCTAACAAAGATAATAATCTGATGAAACATTAAATAAAAACCCTCAATTAAAGTATATTAAGTCACGTAAGCCTTCCATCACCATGGTTTTAATCAAACCACTGTTCGTCAAAACCTTGTTCGCCAAAGCGAAGGGTACACTTCTAACAGTGGGAGGTTAAAATGCATTGGAGTTTTCCTTAATGGTGATGGGTCGACTTAAAATGACGGTTTCGCTTGTTTGCCAAAGCGAAGGTTGATAAACACGTCATAGGCATAGTAGAGCAGTACACACATTATGTGTACGTGGTAACATGTAGTGTCCACTCTACTGATACTAAGAATCACACTTGAGGACAATGGTTGGAGCCATTGGATTGTGTGATTGGCTTGTTGGCTTTTTCGCATTTGAGGTTGATAGTAGGAGCTATCAACTGGTGTGGATTAAGTTTGTTGGCCTACCTAATCAACTCATTTTGGCTTGTTCGCCAAAGCGAAGGTTTGAAATGGGCCGGATGGGATCTCAGTCCACTAGGAAAGTCAACGGGATTTCCCGAGTTAATAGTGAGGGCTATTGGCTTGAGTAAAATAGTGGGAGCATCGTTTAATAAAAGACCATATTAAATAGAAATGAACTTTATAATAACTTTATCTTTTCTGCAATTGTAGATTCACCAAAATGAGCATTATGAACCTACGACCGATAATCGAGGAAGAAAACAGGTTGGATGGATCCAATTTCTCAGACTGGTATCATAATCTTCTGATTATACTCAAGTCAGAAAAGAAATTGTATATCCTTGAAAAGCCATACATGGCTGAGCCTGATCTTGATGCCATTCAGGAAGTAAAGGAAACTTATCAAAAGTTCCTTGATGATGCTGATTGATGAGAATGCAAAATGTCATATTTACCCCCCTTAATGCCTAGTCTTTTATACCTATTTTCTTCCTAAAATGTACTGATTTTTATTCTATTTTGACTTAGGAAGCAAATGGGAGCGTTAATTGCAAAACGGAACTAATTAAGTGAATTCGGACAGTTTTGACGTTGTTTCGTATTTTGGGCATAACTCTCTCATCTGAGATCCGATTGAGATGATTCAAAATGCTGTAGAACGCTAAGAAATATATCTACAACTTTTATGTTTTGAGTTTGGAGAGATAATTGCTGCATCAAGGTTTTAATTGGGCTTGAAGTTGACGCATCTGCACTGCCGATGTTCTGGAACATTCTGCCTTGTAATGCAAGTCCAAGAGGCAGTTTATTATTGGAAGATTTGAAGACATGTGGCACACGAGTTACAGCTGGACAAATCACTTTCCTATTTTTATTTTTAAGACTTTATTGTATTTTCAATTAATTAGAATCAGATTAGGATAATTGATTTTAGGAGATTGAGTTGGATTCAAACACTTGAATTAGATTTTTGATTAGGGAGATCAGATTAGTTTTTGGGGGGACACATGCCTCTCTCTGGTCTCCGCGGAACTTTTCCTCTGTAATTCGGTGATGGCCATGAGAGGCTGATTTTGATAACTTGGTCGAAGTAAACGGAAGCCTCGGAATCGATAAACTGTGAGATCTAATATATTTTTCTTTGTGTTCAATTTTCGTGTTTGAGTATTGGATGTTTTTCTATGCCTAATTTTATGATTGTTTCGTTTAATTACTAGGGAGGCCTACTAGTTTATTAATTGTCGCAATCTACTGCTAAGTTAGATATCAAATCCGTAATTGTTTGATCCCTCCAACTTGCGAAGCAATTAGGGTTAGTAATTTGCTGCGTCAGGAATTAATAACCTTACGAAGAACATTCAACTAAATTAAATACAACCGCTTGTGTTTGTGTTGTTTAGCTTCATCGATCTCTCTAATTCTTAAGGCTGCCACTAGATTAAATCTTGAGCGCTTGTCTAGGGTTGTTTAGGGGTAAGATTAATTAGGATCGCTTGTTTCCTGATTAATTACAATTAAGGAGAGATAGGAAATTAGTTCCAACGGTGAATATTCAATGTGTGAATTGATTATCTTCGCGTCAATGATCAGTTGTAAGATTCCGATGGTGGATGTTGACGGAGACCAAGTTCCGTCATTTTAATTGATTTCGATTTGAGTTGTTTTCTTTTCCTGGAAACGTTTTCTGTTTTTACAAAAAAACCCCCACCTTGTTCACATAACAGCAAATTCAGCTAGACACTCTTCGTGGGATCGACCCTGACTTACACTACTACGTGTATTTTTAGGTTTTAATTATGGGTGCCTACGACAGCACGCCACTGATAGCGTACAATGCTTGATCTTAACATCGTGACACCTATGCTGCAAAAGCAACATGAGAATATGGATGCTTCTTCCATTATTCTACACCTCAAGGAGCTTTACGAAACAAATGCTCGACATGAGATGTACAAGGTGTCGAAAGCACTGTTTGGGAGTCGTCTGACTGCGGGAGCCCAAGTTGGTCCTTATGTGCTTAAGATGATCGAGCACATAGAGAGGCTTGAGACTTTGGGATGTGGCTTGGATGCAGAATTACAAATGGATTTAATTCTGCAATCCTTGCCTGACTCTTACGCTCCGTTCATATTGAATTTCAATATGAACACGATGGAGAAAACCCTGTCAGAACTTCTAAACATGTTGAGGACTGCAGGGCAGGACTTGAAAAAGTCCAAGCCTGTTTTATTGGTTGTTGCCAGTAAGGCTAAAGGCAACGACAAGGGTAAGGCCAAGGCCAAACCCAAGCCCAAGCCCAAAGGACAAGTAGCTCTTAAGCCCGAGAGTGGCATAGGGAAGGGCAAGGTAGTCTGCTTCTTTTATGGCAAGCCTGGCCACTGGAGGAAACACTGCAAGGCTTTCCTCACAAGCAAGAAAAAGTTAGATGCTACGACTTCAGGTATTTTTATGATTGAGATTAACTTCTCTCTCTCAACACCTTGGGTCATGGACACAGGATGTGGTACTCACATTTGTACTGATGTGCAGGGACTAAGGCAGAGTAGAGTGTTTGCCAAGGGAGAGGTGGACCTACGAGTTGGAAATGGAGCACATGTGGCTACATTAGCTGGAGGGACTTATTGTTTATCTTTGCCTACGGGCTTGTTATTGGAACTACATAACTGTTATCACATACCTTCTATTTCTAGAAATATTATTTTAATATCCGCTTTGGATAATATAGGGTATCATTTTGAAATATCTAATGGATTGTTGTCCTTTAGTTTGAATGGTATTCTATTTGGAATTGCAAGGTTATATAATAGATTATATGTTCTTGATTTAAACAATAAAGATATTCTCACTATTGAAACCAAGAAAGCTAAAAATAGCGATCAAAACCAGACATATCTCTGGCACTGTAGATTGTGTCATGTTAATAAGACTCGCATTGCAAAACTTCAAAGGGATGGAGTTTTTGTCCCTTTTGACTTTCAGTCATTTGAGGTATGTGAGTCATGCCTTTTAGGCAAGATGACCAAGTTTCCTTTCACAGGACAAGGTGAAAGGGCTACTGAGCTGTTAGGCATCATCCATAGTGATGTATGTGGTCCACTAACAGTTGAAGTCAGAGGTGGATATTCATACTTCATCACATTTACTGATGATTTCAGTAGATAAGGTTATGTCTACCTTATGAGACATAAATCTGAAGCCTTTGATAAATTCAAGGAATTCAGAAATGAAGTACAGAATATGTTGGGCAAAAGTATTAAAGCTCTTCGGTTGGATCAAGGAGGTGAATACTTAAGCTTAAGGTTTTTAGAGTACCTGAAGAAATGTGGGATAGTATCACAACTCACCCCTCCTTATACACCCCAACACAATAGAGTGTCTGAAAGGAGGAACAAGACCTTACTTGACATGGTTAGGTCCATGATGAGTTTTAGTGATTTACCTACATCGTTCTGGGGTTATGCCCTAGAGACAGCGACTCACGTTTTGAACCGTGTGCCGTCAAAGTCTGTAGATAAGATTCCATATGAGCTATGGAGTGGGCGAAAGCCCAACTTGTCTTATCTAAGTATTTGGGGTTGCGAAGCTTATGTTAAGAAATTGACTTCGAACAAGCTGGGCCCAAAATCTTGTAAATGCATATTTGTAGGGTATCCAAAGGAGAGTAAAGGATACTATTTCTACCACCCAGAAGAGTGCAAAATTTTTGTTGCTCGATCTGGTGTCTTCCTAGAAAAGGAATATTTTCTAAGAAGTACTAGTGGGAGAAAAGTAGAACTCGATGAAGTTCTAGAACCACAAGATAAACTAGACAAAGGACGGGATGATGTGCCACAGGAAGTGGTTGAACATCAAGAGGAGGTTACTCCATAACTTGTGGATCAAAGTGAACCACCTCAGGTAGCATATGAGCTACGTAGGTCTGGGAGAGTACGCCATGAGCCCGAGAGATATGGTTATCTCGTGACTCAACATGGTGACGTAGTAGTCTACCAAGACGATGAACCCAGAACCTATGAATACGCTATATCAGATCCAGATTCCGTTAAATGGCTTGAAGCCATGAAATCTGAGATGGACTCCATGTACCAGAACCAAGTGCGGTCTCTGGTGGAATGATAATCCGTGGATTATACAGTTTTCATTAGACTTTTTAGTCAGATTTCAAGTACTTTCTAGTTCATTTTTTACCTGAATTGTTGCTTAATTCTTTACATTTCGTGTTTTAGGTTAAAATGGACATTTTGAGTAGAAAAGGACAAAATTGGAAATTCTAGACTCAGAAGTTAGCAGATCTCAGAAGTTGGGAGAGTTCTGAAGCGGGATAAAGCACTATGAGGCTTGTTCCCAAGGGAGAGCACCTAGGATCGAAGAATCAAGCGAAGATGCAAGCAGAGTAGCAATTCTATAATTTCAGAACTTTTCAAGAAGCTTGCGCATGGCTACGCGATCATGAACCAGATCTGTTTCTTTCTTCGCCGCAACGAGATTTCTTCTTCGCCGCGTCGACGTCTGCAATTTTCAGTTTTGTAAAAGGCACAGTTTTATTTTTCTAGCGTTTGTATGAGGTTTTTGGGCGAAGTATAAAAGGAAAACTAAGCCTTTTTGCAAGAAGTCTTCGAATAGGGTTAGGGCAGCTTTTTACATTTCCTTAGTTTCATTTTGAGGAATTTTTTAGATTGAACAAGGGTTAAGATTCGATTTCGAACCAGGGGATTCATCATTTGGGGAGATTTCTTATCTTTTCTTTTATTTTCATTATGTTGAACTTTAATATTTTCGTTTCTTTCATTTGTGTTGTTGATTTAGCCATGAACTAACCCATTTTGGGTTAGGGTTTTGATTGTAGTTCGGATTTTTAATGGGTTAAGTTATTGATTATTTTCTTTTCATATGATTTTGCTTTGATTGTGTGTTTATTCTGCATTTATTGGTTTTATGTGATGAACATGATGAGATTGAGAAATGAATCATGTTAGGCTTCTTGGGTAATCACCATTGTAGTAGTGGATGCTAGAGATATATTCAAGAACCAATGAAATCATTTTAGGACTCTTGTGCTTAATGAGCTTAGAATTATTAACTTTCAATTTGTTGGGTGCGGAAGGTTAATAGGGAAGAGTAGGAAAATATAGCCTGAGAAGGTATGTTTGACACTTTAGAGAGTTCGATTTACAATCAATGCATGTGACCATGAATTTAGTTTAATTCTTGAGGTTTAACCCATAAAGTCCGAATGAAGTTAAAACCCTACCCTTTTGTTTGAATTGATTTTATCCTGCTTAAATCTTGGTTTCATAGTTTAATTTTTAATTTAGTAAATTTTGTTTTAATTATAGTTTTAATTGTTCCCTCAAATCCAAAAGAATTCGATTGCTTCAACTTGAAGACAGTAGACAACTTAGTGCTTAGCGACCAATCCTCGTGGGAACGATACTCACTCATCATTATATTACTTGTGCGATTAGTATACTTGCTACATATTGCATGTTGTAGGAAACACGCATCAAGTTTTTGGCGCCGTTGCCGGGGATTGAGTTTTAAGTTAACATTGAGTTTTTCTATAGTTAGCTAGATTGAAGTTTTAATTTTTGTTTTAAATTTTTAGTTGGTTTGTGATCTCACTTTCTTTCGTTAATTCTGTGCAGTTTATGCGAAGAGCGACACGTCAGCCAGTGGTTCCTATTGATCCTAAGATTGAGAGGACCGCCAGATGACTTAACAGAGAGAGAAGAGAAAGAGAGGATATCGTGGTTGAAACAGAAGAAATAGTTGTTGAGATGGCAGAACCAGAGAACAGGACGTTAAGGGAATTTTCAGTTCCCACGATTAATGGTAGTGGGTCAAGTATTACTAGGCCTATGGTGTAAGCCAACAACTTTGAGATTAAGCCGACAATCATCCAGATGATCCAGCAGTCGGTACGGTTTAATGGTGATTTGAATGAAGATTCGAATCAGCATATTGCGAACTTCTTGGAAATTTTTGACACCTTCAAATCAAATGGAGTATCAGATGATGCCATTAGATTAAGGTTATTCTCATTCTCATTGGGGGATAAAGCTGAGGGGTGGTTAATGGCACTACCATCGGGGACTATCACAACTTGGAATGATCTAGCACAGAAGTTCCTTACCAAGTTCTTCCCTCCAGCTAAATCAGCAAAACTCAGAAATGATATCACATCATTTCTACAAGATGAGTCTGAGTCATCGTATGAGGCTTGGGAGAGGTACAAGGAGTTAATAAGGAAATGTCCACACCATGGGTTGCTAGTTTGGCTTCAAGTCCAAACATTCTACAATGGACTGATAGGTAATGTGCAAACCATGGTGGATGCAGCATTAGGGGGAGCCTTGCAGAATAAGACACCAGAGAAGGCTTATGAGTTGCTTGAGGTTTTGGCAAGCAACAACTATCAAAGACCAAATGAGAGAGTGACACTAAGAAAATTTTCAGGTCTTCATGAAGTTGATGCCTTCACAACTATCTCAGCCCAACTCACGGCACTTCAGAAATAGTTGGGAAGTATGTAGGTAAACTCTGTACAAGTACCTCAACTAACTTGAAATTTTTGTGCAGGAAACCATGTGAGCAGCGAGTGTCAAGTGGGGAACACATTTGCTTCGTCATCTTCATCAACGGAGCAAGTGAACTTCTTGGCAGGAAATCAGAGGCAACCAAACAACCCATACTCCAACACATACAACCCAGGGTGGAGAAATCATCCAAATCTAGCTTGGGGCAATCAGAGCCAGCAAAATAATCAATGGAACCAGAGGACAGTTCCAAATAACCAACAAGGGGTGAATAATCAACCCGGAGATCCAAGAGTGACAAAGTTGGAGGATATGTTTGGAAAATTCATGCAGGAAACCACAGGGTTTATGAATGAGACGAGGACAAATTTTAGAAATCAAGGGGCGTCTATTCGGAATCTTGAGGTACAGATGGGCCAATTGGCCGAGAAGCTAAATGATAGACCATAGGGGTCTCTACCAAGCAACATGGTGACTAACCCACGTGACCAAGTAAATGCAATTACATTGAGAAGTGGGACAGTTTTAGAAGAGGTGGAAAAATCAAGGAAAGAGGAAAGTCCATCAAGGAACAATGAAGAATCTGATGAGGAAGTTAAAAAAGAAATCATTGCCAAAGAGAAACCACCCAGCCCAAGGAAAGATGAGCATAAGCAGGAAGAGGAGAAAAAGAAAAGGAAAGAGAAATTGCCATTCCCCGAGATACCACCAGAGTTGGTGCATCACACACCACCCGTACCTTTTCCTTAAAGACTCAAAAAAGAAAATCAGGATAAGCAGTTTATTAAATTTCTTGATGTTTTTAAAAAACTGCATATTAACATTCCTTTTGCAGATGCATTGCAACAGATGCCGAGCTACGCGAAATTTCTTAGTGCTTCGGCGAAGCTTGTTCTTCGCCGCGGCGACGAGCCTTTTCTATAAATACCCAACTTTTCTTTTTCATTCTTCACACGACTCTTCATATCCACTTGAGAGAAAAATTTTCAAACTTCAATCTGTTGCTTTCCCAGAGTTTAATCAACCAAATTTCTTACTCCTTAACCCTCCTAAACACCAAAACAACTCATTTCAACAACGATTTTTGTGAAAATTTTAAGAAAATTTTTTGATCAAGAAATTGGGGCTTTTCAATTTGGGTTGTTTCTGGTTCAATTGGTAGTGAATACTCCTTCATATTGGTAAGATCTCAAGTTCCCTAACCTTTTTATCGCGCAATTTCAAGTTTTAGTTTGTAAATCTGAAAATTTTTGTTGCAGTTGAGTTGTGGAATTTGGGTGATTTTGAGCGTTGATTTTGTTAGAGGGCCGGTAGTTCGTGCATTGTGTGATTGTGAGAAATGCGGGTTTTGAGTTTTGAAGTGTGTTGGTTGAATTTGAAAAATTTGTAGTTTGGGGGTTGAAGTGCTAATTTTTTGAAGTGTTGTTTTTGTGCAGGATTGAATTGATTGTGTAGAACACTTAGGTTTGAATTGTTGGTTGAGTTGAACTTAAATTTTGGAGAAAATGCCGGTCAAAGCCAAGCATCAATATAAAGGCAAGGGAAAAGGAAAAAAAGTGGATGACCGCTTCGTGAGTGAGGAGGCCCAGAAAAGATATGAAGGGGCTATCAAAAGAAAAGATAAGGGCTTTGTTCCTGAGCACGTGTTGACCGTGAGCCACGAGTTAGGCCCTGGACTGGAGTCCAGGGAGAAAGTGGGAAGTGTTTATGAGTGCTCCTGCACAACCGGCTGTAGAGCCGCTAGAGAGGGAGTTTTATGCCAATTTCCCGGATTGTGAAGAAGGTACGGTATTTGTGAGAGAGGTTGATGTGTCGTTTTTGGAAAAGGTGATCAATGACTTTTATAAACTGCCTAGGATTTTCCAGGATTAGTACGCAAGGTTTAGGATGTGAAGTTATGAGGATGATATCATTCTCCCGGTCATTGCAAAACCGGGGGCAACTTGGGCAGTGTCGAAGAAACAAAAGAAAACCCTCAAGGGAACTGATTTGACACCGATAGCTCCGTTAGAGTAGATGCCCTAGAGCCAATCAATTATTGTAGAATTCACTCTTTGTAATAATGTTCATTAATCAATAATAAAAGGCATTTTATTCTATATCGCGTAAATCATTATTATTGCAATATATATTGATATATGTCCTTAGAATGGTAGAACTGTGACGAGGGTATCAAGTGTTTCAAATCTTGATAGTGAGAACCCTATGAGCACATATGGTGGCCATTCTAGAAACTTCTGTAGCCCCAGTATTATTCTGAAGTAAGGGCACAGATAATACAGTAAGGCTATCATAGTGTTGAACGACCCTGTCGAAAGGTAGTGACTGATCTCACTTGTCAAGGTTGTTTGGTGACAACCTGGTGCAACACATGGGTGCTTGTTGTAGGCGGATATACCGCAGCAAGTTCATTGGACTGACCCACCAGAGGATTCCATATGGATGGTAACCTCAGTGTCTATGGAACAAATCCTCTAACAAATGGTGGTGCATGTGATCCTTAGACTTGAGATGACAGGAGCGCCTTGTGTACCGATTGGTACAGTTTGACAATAGTCTAACAAAGTTCTATTCAGAGCTGTCAGTACAGTGGTGATTGGCTGTATCAAGGAGTGTATCAAGACTATGGTGGATTGACAGAGGATTCATCACTCCTGGGTACGGGAGAAGTTATCTCACGGCGCAATTCAGTATATGGCAATGACACTAAAACTGTGGCCACAGTGGGATTGAGTTGTTGCTCTATCCAGATTATAATACAGGTCATTGGTCTAGAAACTGAATACATAATATCGAGAGTAACTGAAGGTTGACACTATTTCTATGCCTTCGTCTCGTCGAGATAACGTATGATGAAAGGATCGAATTGTACATTAACCATATCGTTGACAGGTAGCTACTTTGTTGAATCCGAATCTATGGGGTGGCCATGATGCCTTGCTAGGGGCCAATCTTGGTCTGTGTATAAGTGAGACAATTAATTGGTGTTAATCGCGATACTATACACTACCGGTATGATGAGGAGCCTATAGGTCACACACATAGAAGATAATTTAAGACTCAGGAAGAAAGAAGGGCATTTTCATCTTTTTGGGCGAAAGGGTATTTTGGTAATTTCACAGTGCAATTAAATTTGCTGAGGTCGTAGCCTTTTATTTAATTTTTTAGAAAAATTAAATAAGTGAAATTATGGTTAAATGTGTGTTCGCACATATTTAATTAAATCATCATTATTGTTAAATGTTAATTAAATTTTAATTGATTTTAATTGAGATAATGATGAATTAAAATAAAATATCTATTTTGGGAGTGTTTGGTAACATGGGGTGTTTGGGTTGGAGCCCAAGCCCATCCCATGTGGGAATAGGGTATTAAGGTTTTACTATAAAAGAAAATGTTTATTTGTAAAACATAATATTTTTTTAGCTCATTTTTCATTGTAAAACCAAAAACATAGCAGCCCCATTTCCTCTCCCACGCCACTTTTGGTTGTGTGCCAAAATCCAATTTTTCTTCTTGATTTCTTAAGGCCAAGGAGGATCTAGCAAATCCCTCCTTGGTTCTTGTTGATTGTCTTCGTGTGAACCTCTACGGTTCTATCCTACACTTGGATCGGTAGCAAACACGTTCAAAGACAATATTGGTGGAGCCTCCAAACGTGGGTATGGTTTTTAAACCTTGAACTAATTTTTTTGCAGATTTGATTATTTTATATAAACTGTAATTTTTGTACTCGGATCTTGGTTCTAAGGAACAATCCATAGAGTTTATGTTTTTGTTTTCCGCTGCGTAACTCGGTCGTTCACTAACAAGCTCGTCTGTGGTAGTATTTTGTTAGTGCGAAGATCATGCCAGAAACGCACTATAGCACAGTAAGTAAAGAGAAGGCAGTATTGCTTTACTCTATTGTCATAGGAAAGAGTATTGATGTGGGAGATATTACCTGGAACAATATTCAACATACCTCAAAACCAGGGCGAACAAGCTATGCTTTCCCACATCTAATTACAGCTTTGTGCATTCAAGCTGGAGTCAAGGTGTCTGATGATGAGCAACATTTACATGCTGCCCCAACTCTCAGCTCAGATTATTATCAAAAACATATTGAACGTCCTGCAGCTGAGCAACCAAGAGCAGGGAAAAAACGACAGAGAACCACATAAGGCCCTGCCACATCCTCCAGCTCCACAGCTGCACATAAGGAGATGATGGAGCAGATGATGGGTATGATGAAAAGGATGACAAAACGTCAGGATTGGGTAGTTGAGCAGACCCAGATGATGTATGAGATGCAGAAGAGTAGCTTTAACAAGCTCAACGTTGACACTTCAGGATTCCAATGGGCCGACTGGGATTAAGATGAGTGGATGGGCTCTGGATCAGAAGTGAAAGAAGAGGAAGACGAGGGAGGAGAAGAATGAGCACCGGAGCACCTGTTTTTGTCTTCCTTTATTTTAGTTTTGTTTTAGTTGAAGTAGTTTTTCATTTGAAACATTAAACTCAGTTTTTATTTTTGGTTTTGGTTTGTGTAGTTGTTTTAGTTGTTTTCTTTTAATTTGTAGTTGTTGCAAGGACGAGATTAGGATGTAATATTTTCAATTTAGTTTGTGAATTTTTGCTAACACAAGGGACACCACAGTTTCAATTGTTTTGACAGATTATGGGTGATGAAAAGTCCGAGACCGCGTGTGCATTGTGGAGTGACACTTCACAAATTAACTAGGGAGTTTTCTCGTACCTTTGTTTATTTTTGAGTTTCTATTCCTGATTTCTGCGTAATGGAACATTGGAGACAATGTCATATTTAGTTTGGGGGTAGGAAAAAGAAATAAAGCCTAGTTTAAGGGTATATCGGCTGGAAACCAGAACCTACCTTAAAAACTGCCTAGCAGTACTTGGCAACCACTGGTATAACAACGCCACGTACACCTTAAATGAAAAAAAAAAACTTTCGTTATTTTTCTTTAGTTTGATTTTTTTGGCCGATGATGAATTGAATAAATCAATGATGAGAATAGGGTTGTTGCAATTTTATTGTTGAGAAATGTTAAGCATTGCTTCAAGTTTATGTTTATTGACTGGATTTTGATTGAGGTTTGTTGAGTGGTTCAGCCACAAATTTCTTTATTTCGGCATGGTTAGATTCATTTTATGTGATTAGGTGAAGTTTGATAATGATGGTGGACTCTAAAACCTAGTAGAGAAGTGCTTGAGGCGAAATTCTAGGATTAGACTTGGTTGAGAAGATGATTTATGCATTTTTCAGAACGTTTGAGCCTTTCTTGCCAACCCATGAATGAAATTGTCCCTAGTCACCCATTTGAGCCGTATGAATTTTATTGCTTTACTTTTCTTGGAGAACAACAAAATTGTCCAATTCTTATACCCTAAACACTTTATCGTACCCTTAGGAGAATTCGGTCCTAATGCAAACACAAGGAATAGAAAGAGTTGTACGAATAAGCCAAAAGAATAGTTTGGGGGTTGGGAGAAGAGAAATAAAAACAAAAGAGGTAGTCACCTCAATTCAATTGAAATGATTCATTAAAAAAAAAACTATTTATGCCTAGTTTAAGGGTATACCGGTTGGAAACCAGAACCCGCCTTAAAAACTGCCTAGCAGTACCTGGCAACCTCTGGTATAACAATGCCACGTACACCTTAAACGCAATTCCCCGGCCGCATTTGTGGTATCCGAAATAAGAAAGATACAAGTTGAGGGATGTGAATTAGTGGACATTTTGATTGGTGGTTGAGACGAAGTGGAGTTCGATTTGATGTTAGTTTTTGCATTAGGAAAACCAAGTTTTCTTACTTTGTTATTCCTATCCTTTTTCTTGGAACCCACTACTCGAGCCTAACGTTACAAGCTTTTAAAGACCTTTTGTTTCTTATCTTTGTCTAGTCCTCATTAGTGGAGAGTAGTTCGATATTTAGGCTTATGGAGTCTGCCACCATTTGATAAACTTTACATTTTTGCATAAAATAATCCGGGAAGTTGGAATGTGGATTGAAGTGGGGATCACCTACTCAATGGACCGATTGAGGAAGGCAGTCGATATAGTTTATAACTTCTTGGAGTGTTGAACATTTCCTAATAATAATTTTTCAACAACTTTTGAGACTTGTGTAAATTCTAGGCAATTCGTTTGTTGAGTTTGAGTTTTGTTGGTTTTTGTTAATTTTTTAGTTTTGTTGTGTAAGTGTTTCGTGTTTTTGTTCGTTTGTTTATTGTTTTTGTTTCCATGAGTTTTGTACTGTATGCTCGGGGACGCGCATATCTTTAGTTTGGGGTATTGGATAATCTGTGGATTATACCGTTTTCATTAGACTTTTTAGTCGGATTTCAAGTACTTTCTAGTTCAGTTTTTACCTGAATTATTGCTTAATTCTTTACATTTCGTGTTTCAGGTTAAAATGGACATTTTGAGTAGATAAGGACAAAATTGGAAATTCTGGACTCAGAAGTTAGCGGATCTCAGAAGTTGGGAGAGATCGGAAGCAGAATAAAGCACTATAAGGCTTGTTCCCAAGGGAGAGCACCTAGGATCGAAGAATCAAGTGAAGATGCAAGCAGAGTGGCAATTCTGTAATTTCAAAACTTTTCAAGAAGCTTCGCCGCGGCGAAGATTTGTTCTTCGCCACAGCGAAACGCGCCAGTCACGAACCAGATCTGTTTCTTTCTTCGCCACAACGAGATTTCTTCTTCGCCGCGGCGACGTCTGCAATTTTCAGTTTTGTAAAAGGCACAGTTTTATTTTTCTAGCGTTTGTATGAGGTTTTTGGGCGAAGTATAAAAGGAAAACTGAGCCTTTTTGCAAAAAGTCTTCGAATAGGGTTAGGGCAGCTTTTTACATTTCCTTAGTTTCATTTTGAGGAATTTTTGAGATTGAACAAGGGTTAAGATTCGATTTCGAACCAGGGGATTCATCATTTGGGGAGATTTCTTATCTTATCTTTTATTTTCATTATGTTGAACTTTAATATTTTCGTTGCTTTCATTTGTGTTGTTGATTTAGCTATGAACTAACCCATTTTGGGTCAGGGTTTTGATTGTAGTTCGGATTTTTAATGGGTTAAGTTATTGATTATTTTCTTTTCATATGATTTTGCTTTGATTGTGTGTTTATTCTGCATTTACTGGTTTTATGTGATGAACATGATGAGAATGAGAAATGAATCATGTTAGGCTTTTTGGGTAATCACCATTGTAGTATTGGATGCTAGAGATAGGTTCAAGAACATTTTAGGACTCTTGTGCTTAATGAGCTTAGAATTATTAACTTTCAATTTGTTGGCTGCGGAAGGTTAATAGGGAAGAGTAGGAAAACATAGCCTGAGAAGGTATGTTTGACACTTTAAAGAGTTCGATTTACAATCAATGCATGTGACTATGAATTTAGTTTAATTCTTGAGGTTTAACCCATAAAGTCCGAATGAAGTCAAATCCCTACCCATTTGTTTGAATTGATTTTATCCCGTTTAAATCTTGGTTTCATAGTTTAACTTTTAATTTAGTAAATTTTGTTTTAATTATAGTTTTAATTGTTCCCTCAAATCCAAAAGAATTTGATTGCTTCAACTTGAAGACGGTAGACAACTTAGTGCTTAGCGACCAATCCTCGTGGGAACGATACTCACTCATCATTATATTACTTGTGCGATTAGTATACTTGCTACATATTGCATATTGTAGGAAACACGCATCATGGAACCACCTGAAGGGGTAAAACCCATAGGGTGTAAATGGGTCTTCAAGAAGAAGCCTGACATGGATGGCAACGTGCATACTTATAAAGCATGGCTGGTTGCCAAAGGTTTCAAACAAATTCATGACATTGACTATGAAGAAACCTTTTCGTTAGTTACCATGATTAAATCCATCCAGATTATTCTTACAATTGCTGCATATCATGACTATGAGATTTGGCAAATGGATGTCAAAACTGCTTTCCTGAACGGAAACCTTGAGGAGGATGTGTATATGACATAACCTGATGGTTTTGTTCTTGATAGTCAAGCTAATAAGGTATGCAAGTTCCAGAGATCCATTTATGGACTCAAGCAAGCTTTAAGGAGCTGGAACATTCGTTTTGATAAGGTCGTAAAAGAATTCAGTTTTATCAAGAACGAAGATGAGCCCTGTGTTTACAAGAAAGTGAGTGGGAGCGCAGTAGCATTCCTAGTGTTGTATGTCGATGACATACTTCTGATCGGCAATGATGTATCGAACTTGCAGTCGGTAAAGACTTGGTTATCCAAGTGCTTCTCCATGAAGGACTTAGGGGAAGTAGTTTACATCCTTGGAATAAAGATCTATCGTGATAGATCGTGTAGGTTGCTTGGCCTAAGTCAAAGTGCATATATTGACAAGGTATTGAAAAGATTCAGTATGGAAGAATCCAAGAAAGGATTTCTTCCGATGTCACATGGTGTTTATCTCTCTAAGGAATTGTGTCCTAAAACACAAGATGAGAGAGATAGGATGAAGAGGATCCCATATGCAACAGCAATTGGATCCATCATGTATGCCATCCTATGTACTCGGATTGATGTCTCATGTGCTTTGAGCACTTGTAGTAGATATCAATTGGATCCAAGTGAGCACCACTGGATGGCTGTCAAGAACATTCTTAAGTACCTGAAGATGACTAAAGATATGTTCTTGGTTTATGGAGGGGAGGATGAGCTCACTGTAAAAGGATACAGTGATACTAGTTTCCTAACGGACAAAGATGATTATCGATCGCAATCAGGGTTTGTATTTTGTCTTAATGGCGGTGCAGTGGGCTGGAAGAGCTCCAAGCAAAGCACTGTAGCGGACTACAATGGAGGCTGAGTATATTGCATTATTAGATGCGGCCAAGGATGTAGTTGGATTAAGAAGTTCATTACAGAACTTGGTATGGTTCCTACGATTGTTGATCCTATAAACATCTATTGTGACAACAATGGAGCAATTGCTCAAGCCAGGGGACCACGATCTCATCAGAAGTCTAGACACATACTCAGACGATTCCATCTCATTAGAGAGATAGTTGAGAGGAAAGAAGTGCAGATTAATAAAGTGCATACTGACGACAATCTCGCAGATCCATTGACAAAGCCTCGGACGTAGCAAAAGCATGAAAGGCACTTGAGATCATTTGGTATTAAATACATGAATGATTGGCTATAGTGCAAGTGGGAGATTGTTAGAGTAGATTCCCTAGAGTGAATCTATTATTATAGAATTGACTCTTGGTAATAATGTTCATTAATCAATAAAAGGTGTTTTATTCTATATCGCATAAATCATTATTATTGCAATATGTTTTGATATATGTCCTTAGAATGGTAGAACCGTGATGAGGGTATCAAGTGTTTCAAATCTTGATAGTGAGAACCCTATGAGCACATATGGTGGCCATTCTAGAAACTTCCGTAGCCCCAGTATTATTTTGAAGTAAGGGCACAGATAATACGGTAAGGCTATCATAGTGTTGAATGATCCTTGTCGAGAGGCAGTGATTGATCTCACTTGTCAAGGTTGTTTGGTGACAACCTGGTGCAACACACTGGTGCTTGTTGTAGGCGGATATACCGCAGTAAGTTCACTAGACTAGCCCACCAGAGGATTCCATATGGATGGTAACCCCAATGTCTATGGAACAAATCCTCTCACGAATGGTGCTGCATGTGATCCTTAGACTTGACATCACCAAAGCGCCTTGTGCACCGATTGGTGCAGTTTGACACTAGCCTAATGCAATTTTATTCAGAGCTGTCAATAAGATGGTGATTGGCTACATCAAGGAGTGTATCAAGACTACGGTGGATTGACAGAGAATTCATCACTCTCGGGTATGGGAGAAGTTATCTCATGGCGCAATTCAGTATATGGCAGTGACACTAAAACTGTGCCCACAGTGGGATTGAGTTGTTGCTATATCTGGTTTATAATATAGGTCATTTGTCCAGAAACTGAATACATAATATTGAGAGTAACCGAAGGTTGACACTATTTCTATGCCTTTGTCTCGTCGAGATGACGGATGATGAAAGGATCAAATTGTACGATAATCATATTGTTGACAGGTAACTACTTTGCTGAATCCGAATCTATCGGGTGGCCATGATGCCTTGCTAGGGGCCAATCTTGGTTTGTGTATTAGTGAGACGATTAATTAGTGTTAATCGTGATACTATACACTGCCGGTATGAGGAGGAGCCTATGGGTCACACACATAGAAAATAATTTAAGAGCTAGGAAGAAAGAAGGTCGTTTTCGTCTTTTTGGGTGAAAGAGTATTTTGGTAATTTCACAGTGCAATTAAATTTGTTGAGATTGTAGCCTTTTTATTTAATTTATTAGAAAAATTAAATAAGTGAAATTACGTTTAAATATGTGTTCGCATATATTTAAATAAATTATCATTATTGTTAAATGTTAATATATATATATATTAATTTATTTTAATTAAAGATAATGATGAAATAAAATAAATATCTAATTGGGAGTGTTTGGTAACATGGGGTGTCTGGGTTGGAGTCCAAGCCTATTCCATAAGGGAATAGGGCAACTAAAATATGACTATAAAAGAAAAAAAGGTGTGTGTGATTTTAATTAATTGATTCATTCTTTGATTGAGAAAGAAAACACACAACCCCAAAAACACTCTCTCCCACGCCACATTGCTATTTTGCTTTGAAATCAAATTCTTTTGATTTTTCTTCTTGTTTCTTAAAGCTAAGGAGGATCTAGCAAATTCCTCATTAGTTTTTGTGATTGTCTTCGTGTGGACTACGTGGGTTCGATCCTACACTTGGGTCAATAGCAAAATACGTTCAGAGACAACTTGGAGGAGCCTCCAAACGTGCGTAAGATTATTGAACCTTGAATCTGATTTTCTGCAGATTTAATTTATATATCGTATAAACTGTGATATTATACCCGGATTTTGGTTCTAAGGAACGATCCATGTCATTTATGTTTTTGTTTTCCGCTACGTAAGTGGGTCATTCACTAACACAATTCTCGTGGGAACGATACCCACTCATCACTTTATTACTTTGTGCGACTAGTGCACTTGCTATATTGCATGTTGTCGTAACATCGCATCAAGTTTTTGGCACCGTTGCCAGATATTGATTTTTGTGTTAACATTGAAATTTTCTTGAGTTAGCTAGATTGGAGTTTTATTTTTGTTTTAATTGTTTGTTAGTTAATTTTTGTTGTTCTTTTCTGTTAGCTAGTGATCTCACGTTTTATCTCATTCTGTGTAGTTTATGCGAAGAGCGAGACGTCAGCCAGTGGTTCCTGTAGATCCAAAGATTGAAAGAACTGCAAGAAGACTTAACAGAGACAAAGAAAGAACGAGAGGCCATAGCTGTTGAGATGGCAGAAAATAGAACATTAAGGGAATTCTCAGTTCCCACGGTTGATGGCATTGGGTCAAATATAACTATACCAGCAGTACAAGCCAACGCTTTTGAAATAAAGCCGACAATCATCCAGATGATCCAGCAGTCGGTACAGTTTAAAGGAGATTTGAAGGAAGATCCAAATATGCACATTGCAAATTTTTAGAGATTTGCGATACTTTCAAGTCAAACAGAGTGTCAGATGACGCCATCAGATTGAGATTGTTCCCTTTTTCATTGAGGGATAAAGCAAAGGGATGGTTAATGGTACTACCACCAGGGACGATCATAACCTGGAATGAATTATCATAGAAGTTCTTGACCAAATTGTTTCCTCCAGCCAAATCTGCGAAGATGAGAAATGATATCACATCATTTCTCTAGGAAAAGTCTGAATCATTATATGAGGCGTGGGAAAGATACAAGGAACTACTGAGGAGGTGTCCACACCATGGTTTGCAATATGGATGCAACTCTAAACGTTTTATAATGGATTGATGGTTAATGTGCAAAAGATGGTGGATGCAGCATCGGGAGGAGCATTGCAAAACAAGACACCTGAAGAAGCTCATGAGTTGCTTGAAGTTTTGGCAAGCAACAATTATCAAAGACCGAATGAGAGGATACAATCGAAGAAATCTATGGGTCTTCATGAAGTTGATGCATACACAGCCATTTCAGCTCAACTTACAGCACTTCAGAAGCAGTTGGGAAGTATGCAGGTAAATTCTATTCAAGCTCCTCAACTGACTTGTGATCTTTGTGTAGGTAATCATGTGAGTAGTGAATGTCAAGTGGGGAACACGTTTGCTTCAGCTTCATCATCATTGGAACAGGTTAACTACTTGGCAGGAAATCGGAGGCAACTGAACAATCCGTTCTCCAACACATATAATCTTGGTTGGAGGAATCATTCGAACCTGTCTTGGGGCAATCAGAATCAACAGAATCAGCAGAACAATCAATGGAACCAAAGAACGATGCCAAACAACCAAGCGGGGATGAACAATCAATCAAGAGAGCAAAGATTGACAAAACTAGAGGATATGTTCGGAAAGTTTATGCAAGAGACCACAGGTTTCATGAATGAGACAAGACGAATTTCAGAAACCAAGGGGCTTCCATTCAGAACTTGGAGGTACAGGTGGGTCAATTGGCCGATAGGCTCAATGAGAGACCACAGGGTTCCCTACCAAGTAACACAGTGACAAACCCACGTGAACAAGCAAATGCAATAACACTATGGAGTGGGACAGTCATGGAAGAGGTGGAACAATTAGGGAAAGAATGAAGCCCCCCAAAAGAAAAGGAAGATTCCAATAAGGAAGTTGACGAAGAAATAATTTTTGAAGAGAAACCAACCAGTCTTCGGGAAGATGAACAAAAGCGGGAAGAGAGGCAAAGGCAAAAGAAAGAGAAATTGCCATTTCCCGAGATACCACTAGAGTTGGCACACCACACCCCTCCTATGCCTTTTCCTCAGAGACTCAAAAAGAAAAATCAGGATAAGTAGTTTACCAAATTCATTGAAATATTTAAAAAAAACTGCATATTAACATTCCTTTTGGAGATACATTGTAATAGATACCGAGCTACGCAAAATTTCTCAAGGAGATTTTGATAATCCAAGAATTACACTGTTTTTATTAGGCTTTTAGGCCGGATTTTGGATACTTCTTAGTTCATTTATGCCTGAATTGCTATTTAATTCTTTACATTTTGTGTTTCAGCCCAAAATGGACATTTTGAGCAAATAATGAGCCAATTGGAGTTTTTAGACTCAGAAGTAAGCGGATCTCAGAAGTTGGGAGAGTTCTGAAGCAGAGTAAATCACTATGAAGCTTGTTTCCATGGGAGAGCATCGAAGATTGAAGATTCAAGCAAAGAAGCAAGCGGAGGGAAATTCTGTAATTTTAGAATTATTCATGAAGATTTGCCGCGGCGAAGTTTGTTCTTCGCCGCAGTGAAATGAGTCACGTTCAAGAGTTATTTTTACTTCGTCACCGCGGCGAGATTTCTTCTTCGCCGCGACGAAGTCTACAAATCCCAATTCTTGTAAAACGCACAGTTTCATTTTTAGGAAAAGTTTTAGGTTTTTGGGCGAGGTATACAAGCGAAACTTTACCATTTTGAGAGGAAGTCGTGTTTTTCCTTAGTCTATAACAGCCTTTTCATCTTCTTAGTTGAGATTTGACGAATTTGTGTTGAAAAGTGAGAAGATTTGGGATTGAATCTGGTGGATTCTACAACTAGGGGAGATCTCTTGTCTTTTCTCTCATTTTATCATGTTGAACTTTGTGTTTATTGTTTTTTTTGCTTATTGTATTGATTTAGCTATAAACTAACCCATTTTGGGTTAGGGTTTTGATGTAGTTAGGATTCTCATGGATTAAGCAAGTGATTTTTATTATTTTCATATGCTATTGCAATGATTGTGGGGTTATTCTGATTTTAATGTTTTTAATTGATGAACATGATGAGATTGAGAAATGAGTCATGTCAAGCTTCTTGGGTAATCACCATTGTAGTATTAAATGCTAGAGATAGATTTAAGAATCAATGAAATCAATCTAGGATTCTAGGTGCTTAATGACCTTAGAACTATTAATCTTCAATTTGTTGGGTGCGGAAGTTTAATAGGGAAAAGTAGGAAAATAGCCTGAGAAGGTATGTTTACAATTTAGAGAATTCGATTTACAATCAATGCATGTGAATATGGAAATAGCATAATCTATAGGTTAAACCCATAGAGTCTGAATGAAGTCAAAACCCTACCCATTTGTTTAAATTGATATTACCTTGTTTTTAATCTTGCTTTCATAATTTAGCTTTGAATATTTAGAAATTTTGTTTTAGTTTTAAGTTTAAATTTTCTCCCATTAATCCAAACAAATTCGATTGCTCCAACTTGAAAACAGTAGAAAACTTAGTGCTTAGCAACCAATCCTTGTGGGAACGGTACTCACTCATCACTTTATTACTTTGTGCGACTAGTGCACTTGCTATTTATGCATGTTGTATTAACAACGCACCAAGTTTTTGGTGCCATTGCTGGGGATTGAGTTTGTGTTAACATTAACTTTTTCTTATGTTAGCTAGATTGGAGTTTTATTTTTGCTTAATTGTTGTTTGTTTAAATTTTGTTATTCTTTTAGGTTAGTTTGTGATCTCACTCTCTCTATTTTTCTGTGTAGTTTATGCGAAGAGCAAGACGTCAGCCAGTGGTTCCTATTGATCCTAAGATTGAAAGAACCACTCGAAGACTGAACAGAGAAAGAAGAGAAAGAGAAGCTACAGTTGAACTAGAAGTCATAGTTGTAGAGATGGCAGAGAATAGAACACTGAGGGAATTCTCAGTTCCCACAGTTGAAGGCAGTGGGTCAAGTATTACTAGACCAGCGGTACAAGCCAACAACTTCAAGATAAAGCCGGTAATCATCCAGATGATCCAACAATTGGTTCAGTTCAGGGGTGATTTAAAGGAAGATCTGAATCTACACATTGCAAATTTTTTGGAGATTTGTGATACGTTCAAGTGAAACGGAGTGTCAGATGATGCAATCAGATTGAGACTATTCCCATTTTCATTGAAGGATAAAGTTAAGGGATGGTTACTAGCACTATCATCAGGAACAATCACCACATGGAATGATTTAGCACAGAAGTTCTTGATCGAATTCTTTCCTTCAGCCAAGTCGGCAAAGTTGAGAAATGATATCACGTCATTTATTCAAGAAGAGTCAGAATCATTGTATGAGGCTTGGGAGAGATACAAATAATTATTGAGAAGGTGTCCACATCATGGGTTGCTAGTTTGTATGCAAGTCCAAACATTTTATAATGGATTAACGGTGAATGTGCAAACTATGGTGGATGCAGCCTCGGGAGGAGCACTACAGAATAAGACTCCGAAAGAAGCTCACGAGTTGCTTGAGGTTCTGGCAAGCAACAATTATCAAAGACCTAATGAGAGGGTGCAACTAAAGAAATCTATGGGTCTTCATGAAGTTGATGCATATACAGCCATTTCAGCCCAACTGACAACACTTTAGAAACAGTTGGGAAGTTTGCAGGTAAATTCCATTCAAGCTCCTCAATTAACTTGTGATTTTTGTGTAGGTAATCACGTGAGCAGTGACTTTCAAGTAGGGAACACGTTTGCCTCAGCATCATCATCATCGGAGCAGGTTAACTACTTGGTTGGAAATCAAAGGCAACCGAACAATCCGTTCTCCAGCACATATAATCTTGGTTGGAGGAATCACCCAAACCTATCTTAGGGCAATAAAAACCAATAGAATCATCAAAAAAATCAATGGAATCAAAGGGCATTGCCAAACAACCAAACAGGGGTGAACAACCAACAAGGAGAGCAAAGGGTGTGAAAATTGGAGGACATGTTTGGAAAGTTTATGCAAAAGACCACGAGTTTTATGAATGAGATGAGAACGAATTTCAGAAATCAGGGGACTTCCATTTAGAACTTGGAGGTACAAGTGGGTCAGCTGGCTGACAAGTTGAATGAGAGACCACAAGGTGCACTGCCGAGCAACATAGTGACTAACCCACCAGAGCAAGTGAACGCAATAACCTTGAGAAGTGAGACAGTCTTGGAAGGGGTGGAATAATCAAGGAAAGAGAAAACCCTATCAAGGAAAAATGAAGAATCTGATGAGGAAGTTGATGAAGAAATCATTGCTGAAGAGAAACCACCTAGTCCTAGGGAGGATGAGCGGAAGAAGGAAGAAAGGCAAAAGATAAGGAAAAAGAAATTGCCATTTCCCGAGATACCACCAGAATTGGCACATCACACTCCACTCGTGCCTTTTCCTCAGAGGCTCATAAAAGAAAAACAGGATAAGCAGTTCATTAAATTTCTTGATGTATTTAAAAAACTACATATTAACATTCCTTTTGCAGATGCATTGCAACAGATGCCGAGCTACGTGAAATTTCTTAAGGAGATCTTATCAAACAAAAGGAAGTTAGAGGATGAGGAAATAGTGATGCTAACGGAGGAGTGCAACACCATTCTCCAGAAGAAGCTACCCCCAAAACTCAAAGATCCAGGGAGTTTTACTATTCCTTGCATTATAGGAGATATTACTTTTGATCAAGTTTTATGTGATTTAGGTGCAAGCATAAATCTTATGCCTTTTTATGTTTTCAGGAAATTAGGAATTGGTGAAGTGAAGCCGACAACCATATGCTTGCAGCTTGCAGATAGATCCATAAAGCATCCTAGAGGCATCATTGAAGATGTGCTGGTTAAGGTGGACAAATTTATTTTTCCGGCAAATTTCTTTGTGTTGGATATGGAAGAAGATAAGAAGATTCCTCTCATCTTGGGATGACCATCCCTGGCAACCGGAAGAGCGTTAATTGATGTTCAAGAGGGGAAGTTGATCATGAGGATGCAAGATAAGGAAGTGAAATTCAATGTCCTTGAATCTCTGAAAGCTCCAACAAAGCAAGAGTCATGTTTAAAAATTGATTCGGTGGGTCAGTCCGCAATTGAAACTTCCCAACTTAATGATCCTCATTTGTCAATTAAAGGATGCACGGTCAAGTCAAGGTGAACCAATGAGGAGGACCACAACCCAGAGAGCTTTAAACCATTCCAAGATAGGCCACAACTGAGCATGTATCCTCACAAGGGACGGATTCCTCCACTTAAACAACCAGAAGAAAAATCAAGAAAACTGAAAGCTGTTGGTAAGAATGTTCAAGCCATGAGAGGAATGACCAAGGAATGGAAATGGGTGGTTAAGCTCTCAACAAGGGCCCTGGGTGACAAAAATCATTAGCAATTGAAACTTTGGTGCAAGGACAATGCTCGGGAGTTGATGCATTTAGATAGTCCAGATTGACATGAGAACTTGGAAAAGTCGAGCTTTCCGACTATAAACAAGCGCTCCTTGGGAGGCAACCCAAGTGCTTTCATTTGTTGTTGTTTATTTTTAATTGTTTAGTTTTCTTATAGTTGTAGACAAAGTCTAATTTGTGTGTTTTTGGGTGTTTCAGGTAAGTTATTGAATCAATGCGGAAATCGGAATTGTCCAATTTTCGCCGCGGCGAAGTACATTTGTGAAAATTTGGAATGCGAAAAGTCCCAGACTTCGCCGTGGAGAAGTATCTTTTTCGCCGAGGCGATTCGTCTCTGTAATTTTTAGCTGCAGTGAAGAATTTTGTTTCGCCGCAACGAAGAAAGTTGGGCAAAAGTCATAAAGGGCAATTTCGCTGCGGCGAAGAAAGTTCTTCGTCGGGGTGAGTCGCTACTGTAATTTTTCGTCGTGGCAAAGAATTTGTCTTTGCCGCGACATCGACTGGGTTGTTTTTAGGGTTTGAAATGAAGAACTTCGCCGCGGCGAAAACTGGTTTTTATAAAAGCATGCGTGACTTTTCATTTTTTCACAAAACTTTTCAAAGCCATTTGAGAGAAAAATTTTCCACTTCAATCCAAAGACTTCCCAGTGATTTCCTAGCTAAGTCTCTCATTCCTTAACCTTTCTAAACACCAAAACAACTCGATCTAACCAAGATCTTTGCGAAAAATTGAAGAAATTTGTGGGTTCAAGAAATTGGGGATTTTGCAATCTAGGTGATTTTTGGCTAAATTGGTGGCGAATACTCCATTGTTTTGGTAAGATTTCAAGTTCCCTAAGCTTTTGATCGCAATTTTTTGAGTTTAGATTTGTGGATTTGAAAATTTTGATTATGGTTGAATTTGTGAATTTTGGTGATATTGTGCATGGATTTGAGTTGGAGGAAGTGTTGATTTTGAATATTGTGATATTGAGGAGTGTGGATTTTAAATTTTGGAGCGTTTGGTTGAGTTTGAAAAAATCATAGTTTGAGGGTTTTAAGTGCAAATTTTTGGAAGTGTTGTTTTACTGCAAGGTCGATTGTGTTTGTCATAAGGCAAGTTGAGTTGAGTTTTTAAGTTGAATTTGTGAGTTAATTGAGAGTTTAGAAAAATGTCGCTCAAAGTGTTGTCCAAGGGAAAAGGAAAAGGAAAGAAAGTGGACAACCGATTTATGAGTGATCGGGCCCGGATACGCTATGAAGGGGTAGCCCAAAGGAAAGATAAAGGATTTATCCCTGAGCGTGGATCAACTACGATCCAGGCTATAGATTGGAGTCAAGGGAGATGTTGGGGACTGTTTATGAGCACACCTGCACAAGCGGCGGTAGAGCCGCTAGTGAGAGAATTTTATGCCAACCTCCCAGATTGTGCATCTGATACTGTGTTTGTGAGGGGTAATGATGTGGCATTTACTGCGAAGGTCATCAATGAATTTAATAAATTGCCTAACATTTACTGTGATGAGTATGAGGACTTCGAGAAGACACAGAAAAGGGATGAGGTAATCCTTCAGGCTATAGCAAAACCGGACACCACATGGGAGGTTTCAAAAACGAGTAGAAAGAGCATCAAGGGAACTAACTTGACACAGGTGGCTCAGTTGTGGTAGTATTTTATTTGTGCGAGGATGATGTCGAAGATGCACTATAGCATGGTGACATATGAGAAGGCATTACTACTCTATTCTATTGCCACGGGAAAGAATATGGATGTGGGACAAATTATCCTGACCAACATTAGGCATGCAACCAAACCAGGGCGAGGAAGTTACCCGTTCCCACATCTCATTACAACTTTGTGCACTCGAGGAGGAATTGAGGTACATGATGATGAGCCACTTATCCATGCTACCCCAATCCTCAACTCAGACTATTATCACAAACACCTTGAACGTCCAGATGATAAGCAACCTAGCGTCGGGACAAAACAACAGTGAACAACACAAGGAGCTACCATATCATCCAGTTCCACAGCCACTATGAAGGAAATGATGCAGCAGTTGATAGGTCAGATGAGACGTAAGACAAAACGTCAGGAATGGCTGGCAGAGCAGACCCAGATAATGTTTGACATGCAGAAGAGTAGCTTCGACAAGCTCAATGTTGATACTACAGCATTCCAATGGGCTGACTGGGATTCAGATGAGTGGATGGGCTCCGAATCAGAAGAGGATGACATCGAGGGAGACGAGGAGGTCGACGAATAAGCCAGAGTACCTGTTTTGTATTTTTTTTGTTTGTTTGTTTTTATTTTAATTTATTGTTGGGTATTGTGGAACTTTGAACTGATTTTTGATTTGTCTGTGGTTTGTTTTTGGATTGTTTTTCGTTTAGTATAAATTTTTGTTGAACTTTTAAGTTGAAAGGACGAAATTAGGGTTGTAATATTTCCATATTAGTTCGTGAATTTTTCTAACACAGTAGACACCACAGTTTTCAATTGTTTTTACAGATCTTGGTGATGAAAAAGTCAAGGACCGAGTGTGCACACTGTTGAGCGACACTTCAACTTCACGGATTAATTAGGGAACTATCTCGTACTTTTACAGATTTTGTTTTTCTATTCCTAATTTGTGCATAATGTGACATTGGGGACAATGTCATCTTTAGTTTGGGGGTAGGAAAAATTTGAGAATTTTTGAACTTTTTATTTTATTTTATTTCTATGTTTTGTTGTGTATGCCAATGATGAATTGTATAAATCAATGATAAGATTAGGGTTGTTAGGATTTGATTATTGAAAAAAGTTAAGCATTGCTTCAAGTTTTTGTTTTTTGGCTGGATTTCGATTGAGGTTTGTTGAGTGGTTCAGCCACCATTTTCATTTATTTCGGCATGCTTAGATTAATTTTATGTGGTTAGGTAAAGTTTGATAATGTTGGTGGATTCTAGAACCTAGCAGAGAAATGCTTGAGGCGAAATTCTAGGAATAGACATTGTTAAGGAAATGATTTAGGCATTTTTTTCGGAACGTTTGAGCCTTTCCAGCCAACCCATGAATGAATCTTTCCCTAGTCACCCATTTGAGCCTTAAAAGATCTTTCATTGCTTTTTATTTTCTTGCAAACCAAAAATTGTCCAATCCAATTACCCCCAAACACATAATCATACCCTTTAGGAGAACTTTGGACTTAATGCAAACACAAGGAACTTGAAGAGTTGTATGAATGAACTAAAAGAATAGTTTGGGGGTTGTGAGATCAGCAAGAAGAATAAGAGAGGTTTTTAACCTAAAAAAAAATTAGTTTGAGAATTGCATTACAATAGCAACAACAAGAATTGTTCATGGTTGAAGGTTGTTAAATGGTTGACATTTTGAGTGATGGTTGAGAAAAGAAGTGGGAGTTGGATTAAGTCTTAGTGTTTGCTTTAAGGAAACCAAATTCTTTTGTTTGTTTATCTTTTTCCTTTCCTTTGGAGCCCACTACCTGAGCCTAACGTTATAAGCTTACAAAGACCTTTTGATTCTTAGCGATGTCTAATCCTCATTAGTGGAGAGTAGTTCGATATTAGGCTTATGGAGTCTGCCACCATTTGATAAACTTTACATTTCTACATAAAATAATCCGGGAAGTCGGAAGGTGGATTGAAGTGGGGATCACCTACTCGGGGGACCAATATAGAAAGATAGTCGATGCAACTTACAACTTCTTGGAATGTTGAACATTTTTCCAATAATAATTTTTCAACAATCTTTGAGACTTGTATAAATTCTAGGCAATTTGTATGTTGAGTTGAGCTGAGTCTAATTCTTGTTGTTCATTTCCAGTTTTATTGTGTCACGCTTTAGTTTTTATTGTTTTCTTTCTTTGAGTTTTGTAACTGATACTCGAGGAAGAGCATGTCTTTAGTTTGGGGCTGTTTGATAATCCGAGAATTATACTGTTTTTATTAGGCTTTTAGGCCGGATTTTAGATACTTCTTAGTTCATTTATGCCTGAATTGCTACTTAATTCTTTACATTTTGTGTTTCAGACCAAAATGGACATTTTGAGCAAATAATGAGCGAATTGGAGTTTCCAAACTCAGAAGTAAGTGGATCTCAGAAGTTAGGAGAGTTCTGAAGTAGAGTAAATCACTATCAAACTTGTTTCCATGGGAGAGCATCGAAGATTGAAGATTCAAGCAAAGAAGTAAGTGAAGGGAAATTCTGTAATTTCAGAATTATTCATAAAGATTTGCCGCAGCGAAGTTTGTTCTTCGCCATGGCGAGATGAGTCACGTTCAAGAGTTACTTTTACTTCGTCGCCGCGACGAGATTTCTTCTTCGCAGCGGCGAAGTCTGCAAATTGCAATTTTTGTAAAATGCATAATTTCATTTTTAGGCAAAGTTTTAGGTTTTTGGGCGAGGTATACAAGCGAAACTTTATCACTTTGAGAGGAAGTCGTGTTTTTCCTTAGTCTAGAACAGCCTTTTCATCTTCTTAGTTGAGATTTGACGAATTTGTGTTGAAAAGTGAGAAGATTTGGGATTGAATCTGGTGGATTCTTCAACTAAAGGAGATCTCTTGTCTTTTCTCTCATTTTATCATGTTGGACTTTGTGTTTATTGTTTTTTTTTTTCTTATTGTATTGATTTAGCTATGAACTAACCCATTTTGGGTTAGGGTTTTGATGTAGTTAGGATTCTCATGGATTAAGCAAGTGATTTTTATTATTTTCATATGCTATTGCAATGATTGTGGGGTTATTCTGATTTTAATGTTATTAATTGATGAACATGATGAGATTGAGAAATGATTCATGTTAAGCTTCTTGGGTAATCACCATAGTAGTATTAAATGCTAGAGATAGATTTAAGAATCAATGAAATCAATCTAGGATTCTAGGTGCTTAATGAGCTTAGCTATTAATCTTCAATTTGTTGGGTGCGGAAGTTTAGTAGGGAAAAGTAGGAAAACATAGCCTGAGAAGGTATGTTTACAATTTAGAGAATTCGATTTACAATCAATGCATGTGAATATGGAAATAGTATAATCTATAGGTTTAATCCATAGAGTCTGAATGAAGTCAAAACCCTGCCCGTTTGTTTAAATTGATATTACCTTGTTTTTAATCTTGCTTTCATAATTTAGCTTTGAATATTTAGAAATTTTGTTTTAGTTTTAAGCTTAAATTTTCTCCCATTAATTCAAACAAATTCGATTGCTCCTACTTGAAAACAGTAGAAAACTTAGTGCTTAGCAACCAATCCTTGTGGGAACGATACTCACTCATCACTTTATTACTTTGTGCGACTAGTGCACTTGCTATTTATGCATGTTGTATTAACAACGCATCTGATTTTATCAAACAAAAGGAAGTTAGAAGATGAGGAAACAGTGATGCTCACGGAGGAGTGCAACGCCATTCTATAGAAGAAGCCACCCCTGAAACTCAAAGATCCATGGAGTTTTACTATTCCTTGTGTTATAGGAGACATTACTTTTGATAAAGTTTTATGTGATTTAGGTGCAAGCATAAACCTAATGCCTTTTTCTGTTTTCAGGAGATTAGGGATTGGTGAAGTGAAACCCACAACCATATCTTTACAGCTTGCAGATAGATCCATCAAGCATCCGAGGGGCATAGTTGAAGATGTGTTGGTGAAGGTGGACAAAGTTATCTTTTCGACGGACGTTGTTGTGTTGGACATGGAAGAGGACAAGGAAATGCCTCTCATCTTGGGGCGACCATTTTTTGCTGCTAGAAGAGCCCCTATTGATGTACAAGAGGGAAAGTTGCTACTAAGGGTTCAAGATGAAACAGTCACGTTCAATGTTTTTGAAGCCATGAAATTTCAATCAAAGTCAGATTCGTGTTTAGTGTAGACATGGTGGATAAACTAGTAGCAGAGGTTATTGAAGAGAACACCCCTCAACTACCTCTAGAAACATGTATTGCCCAATAAAAAATAATATAGGTAGATGAACCGGCGAAGAATGAGTGTGCTAGATTTTTGGAAGCACTTGAGCCGATAAATGCAAGCTAAGATTCAGAATTTGAAGAGTTTGATATTGAGAAAAAAAAAAAAAAAAAAGGCAATAACTGAAGAACCTCCAAAACTTGAACTGAAGCCTTTACCTTCCCACCTCAAATATATGTATCTTGGTGAAGCAGAAACCTTCCCAGTGATTATCAATTCAAGGTTAAGTAAAGTGGAAGAAGAGCGGTTGATTCGGGTGTTAAGGGAACATAGATCAGCAATTAGATGGACTATTTCGGACATTAAAGGCATCTCTCCATCATTTTGTATGCATAAGATACTCATGGAAGATGATGTCAAGCCTAGGGTACAACCACAACAGAGATTGAATCCTTCGATGAAGGAAGTGGTGAAAAAGGAAGTGGTGAAACTTCTAGATGCGGGCATAATTTATCCTATTTCTGATAGTCCATGGGTGAGCCCGGTGCAAGTGGTTCCAAAGAAAGGAGGTATCACAGTGATAAAGAATGAAAGTAATGAATTGATACCAACTAGGATAGTCACGGGTTGGAGAGTGTGCATTGACTACCGAAAATTGAATGAAGTGGCAAGGAAGGATCATTTCCCACTTCCTTTCATCGATCAAATGTTGGAGAGATTGGCAAGGCATGCTTACTATTGTTTCTTGGATGGTTTTTCATGATATAATCAAATTGTCATTGCGCCTAAAGATCAAGAGAAGACGACATTCCCTTATCCCTATGGCACCTTTGCCTATAGAAGGATGCCTTTTGGGTTGTGCAATGCACCAGCCACATTTCAGTAATGCATGATGTTGATCTTTGGTGACATGGTGGAGCGGTTTATAAAAGTCTTCATGGATGACTTCTCTGTTTTTGGTTTGTCTTTTGACAATTGCTTATCTAATCTGTCATTTGTTTTGCAACGATGTTAGGAGACGAATTTGGTGCTCAACTGGGAGAAATGCCACTTCATGGTACAGGAAGGAATAGTGCTTGGTCACAGAATTTCAAAAGACGGCATAGAAGTGGATCGAGCGAAAACATAAGTAATTGAGAAGCTGCCACCACCTGCAAATGTCAAGGCAGTTCGGAGTTTCTTGGGGCATGCGGGGTTCTATAGATGGTTTATCAAGGATTTCTCTAAAATCTCTAAACCCCTTTGTAATTTACTAATTAAGGATGTTCCTTTTGATTTTGATAATGAATGCATGCATGCTTTTCAAACTCTTAAGAAATTGTTAGTCTGCACCTATTATTGCAGTTCCTGGTTGGGGACTACCGTTTCAATTGATGTGTGATGCTAGTGATTTTGCACTAGGAGTAATTTTAGGACAAAGAAAGAACAAAGTGTTGCATGTAATTCAGTATGCTAGCAAAACACTCACTGATGCACAGTTGAATTACACCACTACTGAAAAAGAGTTGTTAGCTATGATTTTTGCATTTGACAAATTTCATTCTTATTTGCTAGGTGCTAAGGTGATTGTTTACACGGATCATTCGACACTCAAGCACCTGTTGGCAAAGCAAGAAGCGAAACCTCGGCTGATTAGATGGATCCTATTACTACAAGAGTTTGAGTTAGAGATCCGAGATAAAAAGGGGTCAGAAAATGTAGTGGCGGATCATTTGTCAAGGATTGAATGACCAACCCAGGGAAGTGAAAAGGAAACCCAAATCAAGGAAACTTTCTCGGATGAGAAATTGATGAGAGTTGAAGACGTACCTTGGCATGTAGATATTGCAAACTATTTGTCATCAAGAGTGCTCCTAATTGGCATGGCCTTCCACGAAAAGAGAAAGTTTTTCTCAGACTTGAAGTATTATTTCTGGGAAGAGCCATTTCTGTATAGACACTATGCTGATCAGATGATACGTAGGTATGTCCCAGGAGAGGAGATGGAGAGTATTATACAACATTGCCATGAGAGGGAAATAGGTGGTCATTTTGGAGGAACTAGGACAGCAGCCAAGGTCTTTCAATCTAGATTTTATTGGCCAACCCTATTCAAGGATGCCTTCCGGGTGGTTCAGGAATGTGACCAATGTCAACGGAGTGGAAATATTTCAAGGAGAGATAAGATGTCGTTGAATAATATCCTAGTTGTTGAGCTCTTTGATGTGTGGGGAATTGACTTTATGGGTCATTTCCCAAATTCTTATGGGAACATGTACATTTTGGTAGCGGTGGATTATGTTTCGAAATGCGTGGAAGCAGTTGCCTTGCCATCCAATGATGCCAGCGTGGTGGTTAACTTTGTGAGAAAGAACATTTTCTCAAGATTTGGGATACCATGGGCAATCATCAATGATGGGGGGTCTCATTTTTGCAATAGGCAAATGGAACTGTCGAACAGAGAACTTAAGGGAATTTTAGAAAAGACAGTTAATGCATCTAGGAAGGATTGGTCATAGAAATTAGATGATGCATTATGGGCATACTGCACTGCATTCAAGACTCCAATTGGTATGTCTCTATCACGGCCCAATCTGTACCGTGGGCATGGCTAATCGACCCCTCTACTCAGGCCCACTCTACATGACTCACTAGGAATATCTCCCCCTCTCCCCCTCCCCTAAAGGGATTTCTTTCGCCTCCCCCACCACTCTAACCCAAGACTAAGGGGCTATAGTCATTTGGGAAGCATGGTAAGTACCATCAGGCTAGTTGGCCTGATGGTACTCATGGTGCTTCCCATTTGCCTATAGCCCCTTGGGCATGGGTTCGAGCTATGGGGGAGGCGAAGAAATCCCTTAAGGGGGGGGGGGGGGACAATACCTGCCCAGGTGAGCTGGGACAGATAGTATTGGGTCAGAGCTAGGTGGTCCGTTACATAAAAAGGCACCTTTTTATTGTCACGCCCACGGCCCCACACAAGAGTTCCTCGCGGTGCCCACACAGGTACGTGACTCACTAGGTACTGTCCCCTCCCCCCTTTTAAGGGATTTCTTTCGCCTCCCTCACCACTTGAACCCAAGACCAAGGGGCTATAGTCAATTGGGAAGCATGGTGAGTACCATCAGGCCAGCTGTGAATACCATCAGGCCAGCCGGCCACCTGTGTGGGGCCGTTACATAAAAAGGTGCCTTTTTATTGTCACGACCCAATCTGCACCGTGGGCATGGCTGATCAGCCCCTCTACTTAGACTCACTCTGCTTGACTCACTAGGAATATCTCCCCCTTGAGGGATTTCTTTCTTCCACCACTCGAACCCAAGACCAAGGGGCTATAGTCATTTGGGAAGCATGGTGAGTAACATTAGGCTACCTAGCCTGATGGTACTCATGGTGCTTCCCATTGCCTATAGCCCCTTGGGCATGGGTTCGAGCCATGGGGAGGCGAAGAAATCCCTTAAGGGGGCGATCATTCTATTCGAGTTATAGTACAAGAGAACCCATATACATGAAAATGAGTGTTCCTTCATTGCCCGCATTGTTCTTACTTTATTGCCGGAAAGGTAAGGTTCTCGCCTGTGTAAATGCTTGGGATCCTTAATTAAGGTATCCGCCTGTGGGAAGGCACAGCATAAGAATTTTTGAAGAAAAGGCGCTATAAACCCCCTCTTACTAGAGAAGGGAAAGTAATTAAGATTTCGATCAAATTGAAGGACGAAATTGAAATGCTCAATGTCTGGGGTTCCAAAAGCAAGCAATCCCATAGTTTTCAATTCCCACGTAACTAGACTTCTTTGTTCCTAAGTCAAAAAGAAGCAGTCCAATCCGCTATAAGATCAGGGGGGAGCTCATAAGGAAGGATAGTTTGCAACTGAATCTTTTTGGCTTTTCAACCGTTTTGCTTCCTCCCGAGAGTTCACATCATCTACACATTTGAGGGGTGCAGTCGATATCAACTGGAACGTATCCATCACAGTTTTAGAGTTAATACGCTTGCCTGCATCTGAAATGGTTAAGCTATTCAACTCTCTATATCTGATCGCCTTGTCGAGATCCAATTGATCTACATTCTCCTGCGTTCTATTATCACATGCACCAGAATTCTCAGGTTCAAGAGCGTGTTTTTCATTCAAACTTCCATTTGTATTTTCCTTCTCTACCCTTGCATCAGGCACGGGCACACTAGCTTAAGGCTCGTTCCATTAGAAATTTCTCCTAAAGCTTGAAAGCAATGCGGATTAGCACAGAAAGCCTGGCAGGAAGTATTTTAGAATTGAACAAAACTAAAATTTCTGTAAATCATTAAAACGGGACTTTCTTTAAAGAAAAATGGTCTCTCAAGCTGGTTCAAAGCCCTATTTTAGATAGGAAAAATCCCATTTCATTCGGGTTTTCTATTCTGAAATTCCCTATCCCCACTGAGGGAAGTAGCTAACCTAACTTCATATGGATTAGTAAGGATCAACTGGGAATCAAACTCAATGTTGCGAGCTCCAAAAGTGATCCTAGAAGGCCCACGAGTAATCAAAGATTCGAATTCGAGATTGGCAGAGAAACGGCCCGTGCAAGCACGAACCAAAGGAAGGTGCTCGAGAGTCTAGAGATTGAATCCCTTACTTTAAACATGGTTAGGCTGCGTTAATTCCTGCAAAGATGAACTTCCCTATTAAATAGATCATCCAGTTGGGTGTGGTGATCAACTAGCTATGCAAGCTCTTTTAAAAGAGACCCCGTGTAGTCCCAATTGGGGTGGTATCAACCTGACTTTCTTTCTCATCCCGGAAGACTTGTTACGACCCATTCGTATTACTATTATATTCTATTTTCTGGTATCCAGACCCCCTTTCACAAATGTCTACAAACGTCCAATAGATCTCTCTATCTCCCTAGTGGTCGATCCCTCTGGACCTTAGGTCGATTTCTTCCAGATCCTTTCTCTGAATAATCGACTGAAGGTTATTTCTTGGTTGGCGAGGAGCAGCGCTTGTCCGTGAGCTAGATGCTTAATCGAACTATAAACCAAACTAGCGACAAGCAGGTAGGAGAGTGACTAGGCCTGATATTGGTACTGATTAAAGTGGTCATTGATTGGTTGAGTCAGCCCCAACCCATATTCAATTTCTCCCTCCTATTTCTCCTACGGCTCGGTCGGATACGGGTCGAAGGCAGACGAAGAGTTGACACAAGTTGCACTTCTCGTTCTCTAGTTCTCAACCGTGACAACTTATTTGTATCTCTTTCACCTTGGAAATCAGGATTTCTTTCCTGACAAATATGTGATTGAAGTAGGAGTTAAAGGAAAAGCGACCAAAACACGTTTTTTTTAATATACTTTTTGTCAAAAAAGGCCAATTCCATTTTTTCTGGGCGTTAGGATAGCTTTCCATATCTGGCAGCTTGATGCTTGCTTTACCGAACCCATTAGTACTGGCCGACTCGGCTAACGCCAGGGGTTCTAATGCTTTCTCTAGCTTCTAACTATGATCCATTGCCTCTTTGCCATCTTAGTGACTCATTGACTGCTTTAATGCTTCGTCTTCAACCTTTCCTGCCTCTTTCTAATAATGCAAAAAAGTGTTCTCTCTCCCCGATTCTAAAGAAGTCCTAAGGGCGACCGCTGGAGCAGCTCGCATTGCTAATTCGATCCCAACCGTCCTTGCCTTGAGTAGTGGACCAGTATCCTTCTTGTCTTCTCGTCCTCTTGCTGAAGCACATCCTTCATTGACGACTCCTTCCGTGCCTTATCCTTATTTTGGATAGAGCCTTGTTTTAGGACTTATGGCATTGGGCAAGTAGGCTCCATCAGATACAGCTTTTTCACACCATTGTGCAGTAGAAACTAAAGCCTTTTCTGGGCCAAGGAGTAGGTTTTGACCTTTCCTTTCTTTTTTGGGGTCCATGTCTCCTAGAGAGAAGGAGGGTTCCCCTATTTCAGTGCATAGGCTTTATAGAAAAACTAACCGAGGGGCCTTTGGTTCGTACTCTAATCTGTTTACTTTGGACTACTCACTTGGTAACTCCTACCCACCGACCTTACCTATATTATCTATTATCATATGCTGCTCCTTCGCCCTCTCTTCTCTCCCTATTGGTCCAGCCTAACGGCTTTCTTCGTTGGCTTCTGCCAATTGTATGTCTACTTGCGGAACGGAACCTAATGGAACGCGGATGGACTCGAAAGAACTAGTGGACGAGAAGGAACGGAAGTGGGTCGACTGCTAAGGAGAGAACGGAGTAGCTTGACCATAAGGGAAAGAGCTATTACTACGAGAAAGAACAAATTATCAGATCACTAAGGACTGTGTTACCCTCTATTCTTTCTATCAGTCAACAGCTCTCTCTTTCGTAGACGACATTTAGTACTTCCTCTTTGGCCTGGCTGGCAGAAATATATCAACCCCGGCAACCTCCAGGGAACAGCTACGCTCCATGCGAAGGAAGCTAAAAAGAAGCTAAAGAGGGTAGCGTCTCACTCCGATATACGTACTCTTTTGACCCAGAAGCAAAGAAAGAGTACGCCAGTTTCAAATGGACACGAGCCTGGTCGAGATTCAACATACTATTTCTTGTTATGGACTAGGGCTTGTGATCCTTCTCTTAACGGTAGAACAAAAAGAACAAAGGAGCTCTCCTATCCTAAGCAAGCATCGGAGTCATAGACCATTGCTTTAATGAAAGACGGGATGGGTTCCTTCTGATCCTAAGCTGTGAACTCATGGTCAAATTTCGAGGTGGGCTTTCCCTTCTCTATAGTAGCATGGTCTTTTCCTAGGGTTTCTCTTGGTGGAGGAAGGGCTACTAGAAGCCTATAAGGAAAATCAATCTGGGCTGGGGAACGAAGTGACTTACGGGTAAGCGAGGGAAAGAAGAAATGCTCTCTTGCTTGCCCGGATATCAAGATTCACGTGCGAAGGGACGAGCGAAAGGCTTCCTAGTAAGCCTTGGTTCCTGGTATAAGAAAGAAAGTAGAGCTAGGCTTCTGTGAGTGAACGAGATGAGGATCCAGGCAGGGTAATTCTTCGCGAGTATGTCGATTTATGAGGAATTGAAAATCACTCAACTGAAAGGAGAGGAACACACAGTCTATTTTGAAGATAAAGTGATCTTGTCATAGAAGTAGAAGGAAGAGTAGTCGAACCTGTATGAGAAATGTTCAAGCACTGTCCATTGCCCACTTGTAACTGATCTGGTCCAGCATAGTTTGTTTTCAAGTTGCTTCCCAATTGACTATAGCCCCTTGGTCTTGGGTTCAAGTGGTGAGGGAGGCGAAAGAAATCTCCTTAAGGGGGGGAGAGATATCCTGCCATGTTGTGTGATCATGGCCGACCACCTGTGTGGGGCCGTTACAATACCTCTATGTATATATGTTTACAAAAGTTATTTAGTGGATTTTATCATATATTTCTCAAAGAATTACTAGCTAGACAGTGTATTATAGCCTCAAATTCATCTAGAGCTCATATCATTGGGAGGCATGCTTACGCGTTATTTAGCATCTAAAGCATATATTCATCTTTCCTCAACCGGTATACGAGGATATGCTTACACGTTTTCCATCATGTCTATATGCATCTCTAACATCTTATGGCATGTAAATACATATTTTAATGAGCTTAATACTTTTGATTCATCTACGGATTATCAATCCATTTACATTACCTCTTGCTCACATTCATCATCTTAAAACATGTATTACATTTCATCTTCATGCCATTTCATAACATTAATCATGCATTGACATCATGACCATGTATATCTTTCAAAGATCATCTAACTAATGGGTAAACATTAGTACATGGCTTAATCACATCAATATATAATCAATTCACAATCATAAGAATTAATTATGTTAAATCTTAAACTTTAATAACTAGAAGCTTATTCTTTAGGCCATTTTCCATCCATTTTCTAAATGAATTTGCTCTTGGACTAAACATAAAAGTTATAGGGCTATGTCTTAACGTTCTATTGCTTCAAGAATCATCTCATTTTGATTTATATAACTCAAGTTATGATCGAAATACTGAAGCATGTTTAACATAACCCCTAAACTTACCAAATCCGAATTTTTCATATTAAACTATGCCACATCAATTCCTATTGACAATGGACCAATAGGTCAACTTATGGATCAAATAAATCTCCCCTTAATAGTCTTTAACATCTTAAAGGAAGTGTAAAATCTAATTCCCATAATCATCCATTATTGCTATAACATTGTAAGCTAATGCAAATAACACATCAGCACTTCTAATAGCAACCATTCAACACCATGTGACCTCCAATACAAGAAGTTTTGTCACAATCAACATCAATACTTAATTTTCTTCTATTAAACATAACAACTTATAAAATATAAATGGAAATAACTTCATGTATAATGAATTCAAGGCAACAAATAAAATTAATGAGTTCAACTACACTTGCCATCAACTAATTCTATGTCTTAAAGCCTTAATTTAAGGTTTCATTAAAATCTATAATCCCTAGCATAATCCCTAAAGTCATGGGAGGTTCTTCCTTACCTTTTTAAAGAATTGCCCCACCAAATCCTTTGCCTTTATCTTCTTTTACACCTTAATCCTATATATATAATATTGTACCTCAACATCTATCTCAAATCTTCAAATCACATCAAAATTAAGGTTTTTAATCCTTACCTTAAACCCTTCAATTTGAAGATCCAAGGCTCCTATCTTGTTCTCCTGGAAAAATTATGCAAAACTCCTTTAAAACTTAGAGAGAGAAAGCTTGTTTCATGGAAGATTTGAGAGAAAATGGAAGAAAGGTTGAAGAAATGATATCTCTCTTGGGTTGAACGAATTTCCTCTCATTTATAGGAAAATATTTCATTAATTTTCCAAAATTATCTATTGGCCCAAATTTTTAATTGTATAACTCATAAGTCCTTAATTCTTCATATAAGGGCATTTTGGTCATTTGGCACTAAAAATAATTATTACTTAATTAATGCCATTAAATACAATTAAGCCTACTCATCCTTGACTTTTTCAATGCTTATCCATAAGCAAAATGACTATTTTCTCCTAAATACCCTTTTATGGATAATTGATTCATATCGTTCCAAATGAATTAACTACTTTGCCCTTAGTTAGATTTTATGCTTTTTAACATAAAATTAACATCTAAAGGACAATTTTGAGTTGGGAACATACCTTTGACATCTTGGGTATTACAAATTAGAGGACTCTAATCACTTTAATGCTATAGGTATCATCTCATTCACTAGAAAAATATATTTTTGATATTTGAATCTGATAATCACTGATAATTATTTTAAAATTTTCTATAAAATTATTTAATAAAGATTTTGAAATTTAAGTTAAAGTTACAATTAAAATTTTTAATTAATTATAAAATTTAATAATGCTTATTTAAATTTCCAATTAAAATAATCAAAATAAATCTATATAGGGTGTGTTTGGATCGGGGACATATAAGATAACAGGGGTCATCTTTGTTTATTTTGCAAGATTCCAGTGTTTGGTTTGTAAATAATAAAATATTATGAATATCTTTTATTGCAAATATGTTTACTGTTGGTAACGTAAGGGGTAATCCAATACCCTCCCCCAAGAGTGTTATTAAAAGATTACCAAGTAATCTGATTTTTAAATCCATTTTACCCTTAATTAAATACAATTTTGGATACAGTTGCCCTCAAATGTCTAACAAATAATAATTACCACCCCCCTTAAATTTGAGAAATGAGCTAAAACACCCCAGCCACAAAAAAGTTTAAAAGTTAACAAAATAACCCCCAGCCACCCAAGACCACCATCGCCCGCTACTCACCACTGCCGGCCACCAGCGTCATTCACCGTAATGGTGCATGACTGGCGGAATCTAGCTGATTGTGCATTAGTAAGGTATTTTCCCGCCATGGATTAGTGATCCATGGCCGGAATGGCCAGATTTGGCGATTTCACGGCAAAAAATTTGTGATCCTTGGCCGGAAATGACTTGGTCGACACACGGTCGGCCATATACGGCCAGTTGTGCGCCATTCCATCGATTGTCGACGGTAGCCAGCGATGGTGGCTGGCTATTGCCAGTGGCTTGGGGTGGGTGTGGTGATTTTGCTACAAATTAAAGTTTTATATGGTTGGGGTGTTTTAGTAAAATTTTAAATGTAGGGGGTTAAAAGAAATAATTAAAAAATAATAATAAAAAATAGTATTATATTAATATTTAAAAAGGAGCGCAATTTAGTAGATCCATAAAACATATCCACACATTAATCCTCCCAACCAAACATATTATTCACCAATTTATTCGAACAAACTAAACACATTTCTTATATATTCCGAGTAATCTTCAATGTCATCTATCTTTTCATTACTATAACATTCCCCCTATAATAAAACATTATAGATCCAAATGCCCTCATAATGTATCAATAACGAACACCATATATAATAATAATAATAATAATAATAATAATAATAATAATAATAATAATAATAACCTAAAACACGATATGGTTACCATGCATTCAAATCCTATCATAGTACTATTTGATGAGTGCTTGAAAGTGCACTCATAATTTGTGATTTTAAGGATATTTTGTGTGGGAATTAGGTTTAATTTGCTAATTTACTTAATTTCGGTACTTCTTTTGTTTTCTAGAATCACTGGTATATTTTATGAATTTTCAGGTATTTAGGTGCTAAAAAATGAGGATTTCAAGTATGCGCATTGAAGAGTAAAGAATCAGAATCATGCAAGAACAAATGGTTCAAGAATCGGAGCTCAAACAAAGAAGTTATGAATATTCGAAGATTGTTTGTGGCATTAGTGAACATGCTGCACTAAAATAGGTGTAACTTCAGCTTAAAAACTTCGATTGACCTAATTCTGGCGGAATTTGAAAAATAAGAGATAGGGCTATAACTTTCATGTTTTGGTCGTGATCCAATTTGACTTGGAAGATGGTTAAAAATTGATCTGAAAGTTACATTAGTTCATGGAAGACAAGCAGACGTGTTTTGGAACATGCCTCAGTGTTGCTATGATAACTTGAGCTAAAGACCTCAGATTGGGATGATTCTTAGACCATTGGAAATCTGATTCAAATATATGCAATGAATATATCTATGTCTTTGTCATATTTAGAAGTTTTCATCCTAAAAAGTGAAAGTCTTTTGGCACATAATTTTCCAGCAACAACTGTTAAATAGAAACAGACAAAACCGAAACTTCGTGAAGCTACCATAAATTCCTCAGCACGAACTGGGAGCTGTTCCACATATGTTTGTAAATATTTGGAAGTTTAGTTTACGTATAATTTTACGGTTCGTTATTCCAAGTTTTCTAGAGGAAGATATTCTAGTTTTAGTACCAAAGCGTTACTGTTGGAGTTCGAGATGGCAAGAGTGGCAATAATAAAGCTTGAGTATGCCAGAGAGAGAGAGAGAGAAAGAGAAGAAAAGAGAAATTTGTATTATATTTTCTATGTGTCTATAAGCTTTGTACAAGGCTCAATTTGTACAATTGTGCAAAACTAATAAAGCAAATGTAGTTAATTATGATTACAGATATTTAGGGAGGAAATTAGGGAAATGTAGTTGCTAAAATCATTGTTGGAATCATGTAGCTAGATTAGAGACATAATCTCAGCATTCCATAATTCATCACCCCCCTTTCCCCGAGCTTTTGGTTTGTATATGTCAAAAACGTCAAGCTTGCTAAGTAGATGAGAATGTTGTCTACTGCACAATGGCTTTGTAAAGATGTCTGCTGGTTGATCTGTAGTATGAATGTGCATAGTCTTGATTATCTCTTTTTGAATTTTTTCCCTGATGAAGTGACAATCAATCTCTATGTGTTTTGTTATTTCGTGGAATAGCGGATTTGTTGCAATGTCATTTGCAGCTTTGTTATCACAATACAATTGAACAAGTTTCCCTCCTTGTACTTCCAAACCTTCTAGTTGTCACAGCCCAATTTGCACCGTGGGCATGGCTGATCGGCCCCTGTACTCAGGCCCACTCTACGTGACTCACTAGGAATATCTCTCCCCCCCATAAGGGATTTCGCCTCCCCTCCCCATTGAACTTCCCAAGACCAAGGGATTATAGTCAATTGGGAAGCATGGTGAGTACTATCAAGCTTGATGGTACTCACCATGCTTCCCAATTGACTATAACCCCTTGGTCTTGGGTTCGAGTGGTAGGGGAGGCGAAAGAAATCCCTTAAGGGGGGGAGGAGATATTCCTAGTGAGTCACGCAGAGTGGGCCTGAGTAGAGGGGCCGATCAGCCGTGCCCACGGTGCAGATTGGGCCGTGACAATAAAAAGGCCTCTACTCAGGCCCACTCTGCATGACTCACTAGGAATATCTCTCCCCCTTCTACTAATGTACTCATAAAAGATACATAAATCTCAACTCATTAATAACTGTAATCTCATCTCATCTCATCTCAATTTCTCAATGAACATAAGATATACACATACATACATAAATCTCTACTCAAAAGAGTTCTTAACTCTCCACTTGGGTTGGATTTACTTACCTTGTGAAAAAGTGACTTCTCTAGTACTTTTCCTTTCCCTTGTTGTCTTGTCTTCTCTCTACAACAACTCAAAACAACAACAAGAACAATAACAACCATATAAGACTTCACTCTAACTATAAGCAAACTCACATCTAAAGCAAGAATCCTTACCTTAGGATGCTTTAGATTCAAACTCTACTAAAATTACCCCAAAAGCTCCCTAAAACTCCTTAGAAACCTTGGAAAATTGAAAGGAAACTTGAGAGAATTTAGAGAATGGTTATGGCGGTGGAAATGAATGAAATGGAGGGTTTAGTTCACTCAACCCTTTTGTAGCTCATAAGATAACCATCACTTCCCAACTTTGCCCTTGCTCTTCCTTGAAAATTCCAGCTATATCCTTTGATTCATTTCACTCACACCCCCACACTAACCTATTCTCCATGAAAGTTCCTTACATTTTACTCCCCATTTTTCCTGCTAATTAGGGGTAGAATGGTCATTGTACCTCAAAGGAAGAATTCTCTAGAAACTCAATACACTTTTTGTCAAGCCCTTCGCCGCGGCGAAGAATCTTTTTTCGCCCCGGCGAAAAATTACAGAACCTATACCGTAGGTTGCAGGGCTTCATCGCTGTGGCGAAGCTTCTTCTTCGCCCTGGAGAAGTCTGTAACACAAAACTTCACCAAGTTTTACAAATTTCAGGGCAACCACTCAACCAACTCACAATATCCATTCAACCAAGGGCCAACTAAATATTATTACCACTAAACAAACTCAATTAAAGCTGAAGCAATGAACATTTACGCCATATAGCAAATCCTAACTACGTATCTCAAGCGGGGCGTTACAATTCTCCCCCCTTAAAAGAATTTCGTCCCTGAAATTCACACGAATAACTCCGGGAAGCGATTCTGCATGTCTCGTTCTACCTCCCATGTCGCTTATTCTACCTTGTGATTCCTCCAAAGGATCTTCACTAGCGAAATACTCTTGTTCCGGAGTTCTTTAATCCTTCGATCTAGAATCTGTACTGGACATTCCTCATACACGAGGTTCTCCGTTAATTCAACGTCCTCTACACTCAGGATATGGGAGGGATCACTTACATACTTCCGTAGCATTGAGACATGGAAAACATCATGCACCTTGTCCATACTATGTGGCAGTGCCAATTTGTAGGCAACTTTTCCTACTCGTTGCAATATCTCAAATGGACCTATGAATCTCGATGCTACCTTCCTTTTGTTCTTGAAACGCATCACTCGCTTGTAAGGGGAAACTCTCAGAAACACTTTATCACCCACTTGAAATTCTACTTCTTTCCTCTTTAAATCGGCATAACTTTTTTGTCGATCTTGGGCTTGCTTCATTCTTTTTCTAATTAATCTCACATCCTCTATCATTTTCTGAGTCATTTCTGGCCCAAGAGCGGTACTCAACTCATCCTTTTCGCCGATTTCATCCTAATGTAGTGGAGACCTGTATCGTCTACCATACAAAGCCTCATAAGGCACCATCTTAATTGTAAACTAGTATCTATTATTGTAGGCAAACTCCACTAAAGGTAACATTTCGTGCCATGACATTTTATAATCCATACAGCAGGCTCTCAATATATCCTCAAGCACCTGATTTGTTCTCTCTGTTTGGCCATCCATCTGTGGATGATAGCCAGTATTGAATGCCAAACAGGTACCCAAATTTATTTGTAAACTAGTCCAGAAAGCTGAGACAAATCTTGAATCTCTGTCTGACACTATAATCTTGGGCACACCATGTAACCTGACTATCTCTTTCACATAAATTTGAGCCAACTGATCCCAGGTGGTACTCTCCTTTACTGGAAGGAAATGGGCGGACTTAATTAATCTATCCACAATCACCCATATAGCATTATATCCCTTATGTACTCTAGGGAGACCTGTGATAAAATCCATCGAAATGCTCTCCCATTTCCATTCTAGAATTCTAAGTGGCTGAAGCAACCCTGACGGCCTTTGGTGTTCTGCTTTTACCTGTTAAGACGTCAAACATTTAGCTACAAACTCCGCAATATCTCTCTTCATACTTGGCCACCAGTAACATTTCTTTACATCTTGGTACATCTTGGTTGCTCCAGGATAAGTAGTGTACGATGTGTCATGAGCCTCCAAAAGAATTCTCTTTCTCAATTCATCATTCGGAGGAATGCACAACCGATTTTTGAAATAGAGGACACCATCAACTAAGTGGAACTCCATTGTCTTGCCCTCAAGCACTTGTTACACTAATCTCTGACACCACTCATCGGCCACTTGTTTTTCTTTAACATCCTCCAATAAAGTAGACTGAATCTCTAACCTGGCAATCCTTCCCAGAATCACTTCGATCTGCTCTCTACAAAACTCTTCTATTAGTTCTCTCTGACTGGTGAGTCGGGATAGATAGGCTTTTCTACTCAGGGCATCAGCTACTACATTGGCTTTCCCTAGTTGGTACTTGATCTCACATTCATAATCCTTCACTAGCTCTAACCACCTTCTCTGTCTTATATTCAGCTCCTTTTGAGTGAATAAGTACTTTAAACTCTTATGATCAGTGTAAATGTTACTCTTTGCACCATAAAGGTAATGCCTCCAAATCTTTAAGGCAAAGACCACGGCCACCAACTCTAAATCATGCGTAGGGTATCTTGTTTCATATTCTTTTAATTGCCGAGAGGCATAAGCTATTACCCTACCTAACTGCATTAATACCGCGTCAAGTCCTTGCAATGAGGCATCCGTATAAATGTCATAATCTACACCCTCTTGTGGTGACACTAACACTGGAGCTGATGTTAACCTCTTCTTCAACTCTTGGAAACATTCCTCATAAGCTTTTGACCGTACAAAATGAGTCTTCTATTTGGTAAGAGCTGTCAATGGTTTAGCCAACTAGGCGAACCCTTCAATAAATCGTCTGTAATAACCTGCCAGGCCTAAGAAACTTCTGACCTCTTTTATGGTCTTTGGCCTCTGCCACTCAAGGATTGCCTTTATCTTACTCGGATCTACTGAAATCCCTTCCTTAGACACTGTATGGAACAAAAATATTACTTGATCAAGCCAAAACTCACACTTGGAAAATTTAGCATACAACTATTTTTCTCTCAACCATTGCAACACTATTCTCAAATGTTCCTCATGCTCTTCTCTCGATTTGGAATAAACCAGAATATCATCAATGAACACCACTATGAACTGATCTAAACAGTCATGGAACACTCTATTCATCAAATCCATAAAAATGGCTGGGGCATTTGTCAAGCCAAATGGCATCACTACAAACTCATAGTGCCCATACCTTGTACGGAAAGCAGTCTTAGCTATATCTTGCTCGACCACTCTTACCTGATGGTACCTTGACCTTAAATCAATCTTGGAGAATACTGTTGCTCCCTTCAACTGGTCAAACAAATCATCTATTCGAGGTAACAGGTACTTATTCTTCACTGTCACCTTATTCAACTCTCTATAATCAATGCACATCTGTAGTGACCCGTCCTTCTTCTTTACAAAAAGAATTGGGGCTTCCTAGGGAGAATGACTCGGTCGGATAAAACTTTATCTAAAAGCTCTTGGAGTTTCTTCTTTAATTCCTGAAGCTCTGCTAGGGACATTCGGTAAGGGGCTTTAGATATTGGTGCTGTTCCTAGTGCTAATTCAATACTAAACTCAACCTCTCTTTTCGATGGCAAACCTGGTAAGTCTTCCGGAAACACATCTAAAAATTCTTGAACTATCGACACCCTTTGAATTTCTAGCTATGGAACCTCACCACTCTGCACTGCATGGGCGATATAACTAGAACACCGCTTCCTTAACATCTTTCTTGCCTTTATACTGCTAATCAACATGCTCAACTGATGGCCCTCTCCAAAACTAAATTTATCTCCACTATCAAGATTAAATCTCGCTTTCTTCTTCCGATAATCAATTTCTACTCCACACCTCCCTAGGAAATCCATGCCCTAATATCACATCAAAGTCGGGCATATCAAAAACTATCAAGTCTACTACTAACTCTCGACCCTAGATCACTATGGACTCTCCTAATAACATCTCTTGAGTCAGCACACTCACCCCATCAGGTAACTCTATCTTAATAGGTTGACTCACTCTAATAGGTTTCAAACCTAATCTTTCTATCATCCCATGAGATATAAAAGAATGGGTAGCCCCAAAATCAATTAAAGCATATAAGGAAACAGCATGGAATAATAACCCAGTCACAGCTGATGGACTGGCCTCTGCTTCACCCTATGCCACTGTAAAAACTCTAGCATTTGTACCTCTAGTAGTTTGAGCTATAGGTGGAAGAGAAGCCGATGGAAGGGGAACTTTACAATCCCTCATCAAATGCCCTGGCTGTCGGCACCTGTAACATACATTTCTATCTCTCAAGCACTCTCCTAAATGGTTCCTCCCACATTTAGCACAAGGGGGAAACCCTTCTGTCCTGGGCCGCTTATTCTGCCAGTCTCTCCTGTTCCTCTTGGGTTGAAACTTCTTCTTGACCCTTACATCTCTGTTCCTTGTGACATCTACTCTCTCCCACTGGAAGGTAGTGGATGGCTCACTAGATACCGTTGAAGCCAACCCTTCTGCAATATGTTTATTTACATAAATCTCTGCCCTTAAAGCCCTTGCTACAGCTTCACCGTACATATGAGAGGGCTCGGCTCCTGTCATTACATCTCGGGCAATATCTGATCTCAACCCTTGCACAAACTTGTCCCTCCTTAGCACCGGAGTATACACTATTCCGGGTGCAAAGCGAGCAAAGGAGTTGGATCTGACTGAATATTTTTTCATAGTACTAGTCCCCTGCTTCAGATGAATAAACTCTTGGACTTTCTCATGTACTCGATCTTCTATTCGATACTCAGCCTCAAACAATCTTCTGAATTCTTCCCAGGTCATTGAGGCCATATCATGAGTCTCCTCCATTAATTCTCACCAAATTTGGGCATCTCCCTTAAATAAGAAACTAGCATATCTGATCCTCTCTCTATCATTCATGGGAAACAATGTCGTTGTCCGCTCTACGGACTTAAACCACTCCTCTACCTCTAGCGGGTCCTAGTACCCCTAAACCCTAGTGACTGGTGCTGGTTTACAAGGCCCTGAATCGGATCAACCCAAGTCTGTACTGTCTAAGGTACCGGCCCTTCTCGCTCTTGTCTTGTGGGCGGTACTCTATTAGGGGTCTCGGTTCTCTCCTGAACAACTCTCCCCTGACTCTCTGCTAACACCTACTGTACGATGGTTCGAATCATCGTCTCATCAAGGGTAAGGGGAGTTGGTTCTAGTGGGTTAGAGGATTCTCCCTCGTTCATCACACTCTTACCCTTCCTCCTGTTACTACGCCTCATCTATAAAACAACCATACTTGATCAATTTAAGAAAACATTTAATGTAAGGAAAGAAGTAACTTACACAGCCGGCTCCCGGACATCAGAGCGACGAGAATGGTACACTGTCAAATCCCAAAATCTCGGCTCTGATACCAAAAATGTAATAGTCGTTTTCTACTCATGTACTCATAAGAGATACATAAATCTCTACTCATTAATATATAATCTCATCTCATCTCATCTCAATTTCTCAATGAACATAAGATATACACATACATACATAAATCTCTACTCAAAAGAGTTCTTAACTCTCCACTTGGGTTGGATTTACTTACCTTGTGAAAAAGTGACTTCTCTAGTACTTTTCCTTTCCCTTGTTGTCTTGTCTTCTCTTTACAACAACTCAAAACAACAACAAGAACAATAACAACCATATAAGACTTCACTCTAACTATAAGCAAACTCACATCCAAAGCAAGAATCCTTACCTTAGGATGCTTTAGATTCAAACTCTACTAAAATTACCCCAAAAGCTCCTTAAAACTCCTTAGAAACCTTGGAAAATTGAAAGGAAACTTGAGAGAATTTAAAGAATGGTTATGGCAGTGGAAATGAATGAAATGGAGGGTTTAGTTCACTTAACCCTTTTTAGCTCATAAGATAACCATCACTTCCCAACTTTGCCCTTGCTCTTCCTTGAAAATTCCAGCTATATCCTTTGATTCATTTCATTCACACCCTCACACTAACCTATTCTCCATGAAAGTTCCTTACATTTTACTCCCCATTTTTCCTGCTAATTAGGGGGAGAATGGTCATTGTACCCCAAAGGAAGAATTCTCTAGAAACTCAATACACTTTTTGTCAAGCCCTTTGCCGCGGCGAAGAATCTTTTTTCGCCCCGGCGAAAAATTGCAGAACCTACACCATAGGTTGCAGGGCTTCATCGCCGCGGCGAAGCTTTTTGTTCACCCCGACGAAGTCTGTAACACAAAACTTCACCAAGTTTTACAAATTTCAGGGCAACCACTCAACCAACTCACAATATCCATTCAACCAAGGGCCAACTAAATATTATTACCACTAAACAAACTCAATTAAAGCTGAAGCAATGAACATTTACGCCATATAGCAAATCTTAACTACGTACCTCAAGCGGGGCATTACACTAGTAATCCAGGAACCCAAGTGATCTCACAAGTAGCTTTGGCCATAGCTCTATATTCAGCCTCTCCTGATGAAAGTGATATTGTCGATTGTTTCTTTGTCTTCCAGAAAATTCACGCACCTCCAAATTTAATACAGAAACAAATGAGTGACCTCCTTGTCATTAGACATGTGGCCCAATCAAAACCATAGTATGCCATGATGTTCAAATCCTTATCTCGAGGAAAAAGTAACCTAAGCCAAGACACCCCTTTAAATACATGAGTACCTTTATTACTGCATGAATTGGCTAAGAATGTGTACTATGTAACTAATAGCTGGTCATGTCATGGTGAGATAAATGATTTAACCCGCAAGTCTTTGATATTGTGAGGGATCGGCCAGTAAAGGATCTATATCTAAAGGGGATGTCTCATTATCACACTCCTGAGTGGTAAGTTTGGAGTTCTGTTCAACTGGAATGACACTTGGCTTGCATGTTGATAGTCCATAGTCTAATATGAGTTCTAGAACATATTTGCGTTGCCTGAGAGATATTCCAACTGGAGATCGTGCTATTTCTATGCCCAAGAAATACTTTGGTTCCCCTAAATCTTTGATACAAAAATGATTGTTGAGATGTTCTTTCAAAACACTTATGGCTGCTTCGTCATTCATTTGACAGGCTATTTGCAAGTGTATGAAATCGCACAAGTAATAAAGCTCGAGTAAACGAGTATCGAATCCCAAGAGAACTACTTACCAAGTACCAAACTAATCTATCTTATTACTATTTGATAAAACAGAATTTTAAGAATGATTTAATGAAAAATAAAACAAACTAAAACTAAAACAAAAGCAGAATTGTATTAATACTTTGGAAAAAAAAAAAAAAGGATCAATATGACTAAACCTAGGGCATAGATTTCACACCAATTTAATCCTATGCATTGACAATTATTGCTAACCTAATTAAGCTTATTCTAAAGGCTAAATTCCCTAGCATTTCACTTTCTCTCGAACAATTAGCAAATTAACTCTTAAGCAACAACCCAAAATATCTCTAAGTTGGATTTAGAAGTTAAAAGATCATTAAGTTCTATGGAATTTTCTAGAGCCTCACAAATCGCCGTAACCTATCTCTAGCGTTTGCTCAATCTGTGGTTTTATTACCTTAGACTAATCAGATTTCATCTTTCGATCTTAACCCAACTCATGATATCATTCAACTCTCGGATCCATAAGAATTGAAAACATTACACACAATAATAAAACTTAGAGCAATGCTCAACTAAAATTAACAACAATAACGGCAACACATATTCATAAATTGGGCTACATCTTTAGCCCTAGAAAAGAAATTTAGTCCATAATTGCAATACAAGAAAAAACCAGTGTATTCAACAACATGAGTTCAAGAAAGAAAATAGAAAAACTTCTCTAATTGGTGAAACGAAAACTGCAAGAATTCTAATCTTCAAAATAGTAGTCGCTCTCTCTCCTTCTTCGTCTCTCTAAAAACTAATTAAAGACCCTTATTTATAGTGCTAGGGTTTGGAGGTTAATCAGGAAAGAATTAAATGCCTTAAACAAGTCAAATTCGAACTAGGAAATAGAACATCCCATCCAGGCCCGCATTCCATCACTGCAGTGATAGAAACAATCGCTGTAGTGATAGTTCTTTCTGTCCCACGAGTCTGATGTCTTTAGAATTTGGAAAAGTCATCAACACGAACTTTGTATTCCTCTGAATAAGATTTTCAACGCCATAAGAATCATTGAACTCCGATTTCTATAGCTCAAGTTATGATCATAACATTGAAGCATGCTTATCTTGAAGAATTTCCAGGTTTTAAGTCTCATTCCAACGCATCATAACTTCCTCATTTCAATTCCGATTCTTGCACCGTTTGTTCCTACTCATCACAAATTCCATCGAAATCATTCTTCTTCATTCAAATATCATTTAGGACCTGAAAATACTCAAAATACACATGTGATCCCATAAAAGGTATTTATGAAATAATTAACTCAAATTTCACAATTTAAACACATTTTCTCACAAATAACCAATTGACTCACTAACAAAATATGTATTTTCAAGCTCTTATCACAACCCCCAACCAGCTTCTTGCTAGTCCCTAGCAGACTAAGTGATAAAAGTTGTCTTTAAGCTTGAAAATAAAACAAACAATTAAAACCTATATCTAAACTATCCTAAATCCTTTTCATAGATTGATGTGATTGCATTGAGGGGAAAATGCAACAAGCCATTAAACCCCTAGGTGGCCCTAGTTGGATGAGTTGTAGTCTCATGAGGGTTTCTAGTGATGATACCCACAAACATCCACACTAAACCTAACCTAAATTCCAAAATTTAAAAATAAACATAAAAAAACAAAAATTCTTGGATCAATTCATAAAGTTGTCTAAAAAATCGTATATACACAAAACAAATAGAATAATTAAAAATCACCTAAACCCACAAACAAGGCAAACATCAATTTAATTTTTGTTATCGACCCCTAAACATCCATACAACCTCAAACCATTAGTCTACAAACCCGGATGGTTTTGTGCACAATATTCATGGACAAAATTTTTTACCTCAGTATTCAGGTTATGACTCATATATGAATCATGAAATCAAACTCCATAAGCTCACTTTTGCAAAACACTCTCCACTAATGTAGAAATTCACACTACCTTGGATCAATAGGTCTTTGTATAGGTTGTAACGTTAGGCCAAGGTATGGGTTCATGAACGAACGAAAGGGATATTCAACAAAAATCAATTTAAGAGACTTAATCTTCATTCATTCTCATTACTATTATACAAATACACTTCCCTTTTTTCTCTCAGTAGCTTCCAACATTTATTGAGCTCTTTCTTTTCGACACTAAAATAAACTCATTTGCATAATTTTCACATTTTCACAATCCTTTTCAATGCCCACTTTTCTTTTCTTCCGTTTTCTTTCTTTTTTTTTTCATTTGTTTTCTTCGATCTTTTTCTTTGTTCATTTAACAATAAAAAGAAAGTAGAAAACAAAATAGAAAACACATATAGCCTCACCTTGATCTTACAAGCACTCCACAACCCCTAATCTATTTTTTTGCATAAACCTGGGTTGTGGCAAAACTACAGCTCTCCACAAATACTCGCAATAAGCTTGAATTACAATTAAGTCTCTGAAAGATAAAACGGATAAGACTGTGTTTTAAGCTCATAATTAGGGTAGGGGAAAAATTAAGTTCAAAGAAAGAAAAACAAGGCTAAAATGTGTTTAAAATGGCTCAAAGGGTTAACTTGCAATGATAATACAAAATGTCAGCTTGAAACGTTCAATCGGTCCAAAAATAGCCTAAATCCTTTCCTAAGTAATGTGAATTCTAGGATTTCACCTCAAGTGGTTATCAAATAAGTTATAGAGTTTGTTGAGATCACAAAAATGTCCATGAAAAATTCACACATAAAACTTCTCTAAGTAAACTTAACCACTTTCAATCCACAAACCGCTAAGGTCTCTAACTAAATGTCATTAACATTCACAATCATCCGTAAGGCAAAAATTAATGTCCTCTTCTTGCCACATGTTATTGCAATTAGATTCCTATCATAGACATATAAATTAATCCAAGAGAATAACTCACAAAATAATTTAAAAAAATATATATGCTCCCTAAATCCATATGTCCATAATTTGCTCAAAGGTGAATTCCTACCCCCAACCTTAAAATCAACATTACCCTCAATGTTAAGAAAGGGAAAAAGGAAAGAAAAACATTACCACATTCCTAATGATGTGAAAGCTATCCAGTTTGTTTGTGTCCATGGGTGCCAAAATTGTTCTATCAAAATTACAACTAAAAGGACCTTATCGGCCACCATTGTTATGCAGAAAAAATAAATGGATATAAAGAGCATCAACAAACTAGAAATATACTGAAATATACTGAAATATAAGCTTAAACAGTTCACAAAGACATAACTAACACAAATAGCAACAAAATACAAGTACAGAAAAAGAAACAAACTAACACTGAAAATAAATAGCAAACATAACACAACAAAATAAAACTCTAGGTCTCTAGCAGTGACACACTCCCTACTCTTCCATACTCTCCTCAGCACCATCATCAATAGCATCACCATCCTCCTCATTGATAGACAAACAAAATCCTTTCATTCACACTCAAACGCTGCTATCCTAGCATGAGCAAGCTATAATCGTTGCATCTCATATTGTACCCTCATTTGCTCACTCATCCAAGTCATCCAAGCTTCTTGAGGATTCTGCTACTTGCTCAATTTATCAATATAATCATCATCTTTGTCAATTGATCTTTCTTGGATGGCTTCTTTGATGAAGATGCTTTGGTCTTAGATCCTTCCACTTTGCCCCCACTTGTGAGATTTTGCAGAAATTGCATTGTGAGACACATTCTTGGTGGAATTAGCATTTCTTCAGAATTCAGTGGCACCTCAACTTGCTTACACAATTCAGTAATCAAACGAGGGAAGTAAAAACCTATCTTCATGCGCTTTGTCGAATTAAGAATCTCTTAAAAGATAATACCTCCCATATTCATCCTCATTTTTTGCTGAATAGCGAATGTTAGAATGGCCCGAGCTTTGCTAACAGTGCTCATGTGCTTAGAGGGCATCAACCTAAAGCATACAAAATACTACCAAATTCGTGTAATTACGTCTAAATATTTGCTTTCAAAATGGATGTGCTCCCCACCAGCAATGAACCAAGTCGCTTTCCCCTTAGTCAGACGGTTAATCACTGCATCATAATTCACTGCTTGTTTTTATGCCACATATGCATCCTCACTTTCTTCGATATTCGGCACTCCATAAAACTCATTAATATTGGCTAAATTAAATACCACTTTCTTGCCTTTCACCATTGTCCTTCAGTCAATGCTATCAAGAACGTTGGTGTAAAACTTTTTTACCACAGAGGCAACAGTAAGAGCCTGAGGTTCTTTGCAAAATGTCTGCCAACCCAAAGCTGGAATTATATCATAAATCCCCCTAACATTCTCTGTAAACACTAGCCCTCTTTTTTTCAATAAACTTGCCAAGTTTCTTTGCGACATTTTCATATCTGTCCTAGGCAGCCTGACTAACAAATCGGATATCATTGGAGGCCTGCCCTTTTCTTTTTTCTCTCCTATCTCCTCCTGGCTTTCTCTTGGGTACTATCACAACAATTTTCCACTCAACCAATGCAACCAATTTAATCAACTACCACGACACCCAACTTCAATCACCACAACTCCTCAATCACAAACAATTTCTCCACAATTAAGCTAATAATTCAACCAACCCGCAATAATCAACAATTTTATGCAAAATGGGTGGAAAATCACTTACTTGAACCAAGAATTCATGAGATGAGACCCAATTTCAAAAAACCCTCAAAATTGGAACCCTAACTTTTAGCTTGTGGAGAATCTCGAAATGCTTCCTTAATCTGCAAAATATGAGCTGAATTGGAGATGTTAGTGAAAGATTTATGAAGTTTAAGTGGAAAAGAAGGGAGGGTAATGAGATTTAGAGATGTTGGATGGAGAAGAGGAGAGAATGGGAGTTTGAGAAAAGCGGGGAAGTAAAGTCTGTCGGGAATTCACACAAATAAAAGTGAATTCGCGTTTTAAATATGCACTCGCCACAGCGATGTGTTATATCGCTGCAACGAGCGTGATGCTTATCGTTATTGTTAGAGTATTGCCCTAGAGCCAATCAATTATTGTAGAATTGACTCTTTGTAATAATGTTTATTAATCAATAAAAGGCAATTTTCTTCTATATCATGTAAATCATAATTATGTGTATTGATATATGTCCTTAGAATGGTAGAACCATGACGAGGGTATCAAGTGTTTCAAATCTTGATAGTGAGAACCCATGATCACATATGGTGGCCATTCTAGAAATGTCCGTAGCCCCAATATTATTCTGACCAAGGGCACAGATAATATGGTAAGGCTATCATAGTGTTGAACGACCTTGTCGAAAGGCAGTGACTGATCTCACTTGTCAAGGTTGTTTGTTAACAACCTGGTGCAACGTATGGGTGCTTGTTGGAGGCAAGTTCACTGGACAGACCCACCAGAGGATTCCATATGGATGGTAACCCTAGTGTCTATGGAATAAATCTTCTAACGAATGGTGGTGCATGTGATCCTTAGACTTGAGATCACCGGAGCGCCTTGTGCACCAATTGGTGTAGTTTGACACTAGCCCAACGTAGTTCTATTCAGAGCTATCAATACGGTAGTGACTGGCTGCATTGAGGAGTGTATCAAGACTATGGTGGGTCGACAAAGGATTCAACACTCTTAGGTACGGGAGAAGTTATTTCACGGCACAATTTAGTGAGTCGCAATGACACTAAAGTTGTGGCCATAGTGGGATTGAGTTGTTGCTCAATCCAATTTATTATTCTGGTCATTGATCCAGTAACCGAATACAAAGAATAACTGAGGTTGACACTATTTCTATACCTCGGCCTTGATGAGATAACAGATGGTGAAAAGATTTGAATGCACAGTAACCATATCGTTGATAAGTAGTTGTTTCTCTGAATCCGAATCTATTGGGTGGCCATGATGCCTTGCTAGGGGCCAATCTTAGTGCGTGAGTAGCGAGATGATTAATTGGTGTTAATCGTGATACTACTCACTGTCGATATGATAAGGAGCCTACGGATCACACACTTAAAAGATAATTTAAGAATCGTTTTTGTGAAAGGGGTATTTTCGTCTTTTAGGATGAAAGGATATTTTGGTAATCTCACAGTGCAATTAAATTTGTTGAGGTTATTGCCTGTATTTAATTTTAATGTTAAAATTAAGATTAGTGATATTATATTTAAATATATGTATGCATGTATTTAAATGGATTACTATTAATAATTAAATGTTAATATATTATTATATAGAGTAATTGATTTTAATTATAATAATAATTAATTAAAATTAAAATACCATAAAGGGTGTGTTTGGTTGCAAGGATGGATTAACTTGAGAATCCATGGCTATTCCTATTGGGATTAGGGTTTTAATTAAGTGACACTATATAAGTGAAACTTAATTAAAACCTAATACAACAATTTATTCATTCATTGAATAAAAGAAAAAAAAAAGCCATAGCCACCCTCTTTTCTTCTCTCACGTTTTGATATTAGTGAAGAGAAAAAAAAAAATTCTCTTCTTTTGATTCTTGAAGCCTCCTTGTTGTTCTAGCAAAACAACAGTGGGCTCTACGGATTATCTTCGTGTGGATGACATGAGTGCGATTCTACTTTGAATCGGGAGTGAGATCAAATCCGAGATATTGAAGGAGCCTCCAAACGTTGGTAACGTATTCCTGATCCTTTGATTGGATTAATTTATATTGTACAGATTTTATGTTTATTAACATGTAAGCAAATTGATCTATACCCGGATCTTGGCATAAAAGGTGATTGATTTCCATTTTAATTTTTTATTTTTCTGCTACCTTCTAGGGATCAATCAGTAATAGTTTGCATGTGCAAGAGTGACGCTCGCTGCAACGATAAGAAATTATCACCGCGACGAGCATTGTTCTTCAGCCTCTATGCCAAAATTTTACAATTGCTGCAGCAATCGTAAAATTTCACAGTGACGAGAGTGCTTTTCTTTGTCGTTCAGGTTTTCAACGCATAGTCGTTATGGCAGTGGAATGTTTGGTCGTGGCTAGTGTTATTTTGTCGTGGCTATGTAACTGCTGAATGTGGTTTGTTGATGACCTAAAAAAAAAAAATCAAACATTTAAATTAAGGCATTAAGACATTAAAACTAACACAAAATAAAAATACTGAAAAAAAATGTAATAAAAAAATTTGAGAAAATAAAAACGAAATTAAATTCTTGGGTTGCCTCCCAAGGAGCACTTGTTTAAAGTCTTAAGATCTACTCCTTTTTGTCTTCAATGAGGATTCAGAAGGAAGATTGAAACCCTCTCGTCTTTATTCCCATTCTCAATATAAGGTTTCAATCTTTGACCATTTACTTTGAGTGCTCCCTTCGTCGGGTGGTGAACTTCTATCGCTCCATGTGGAAACACACGATGTACCATGAACGGTCCAGACCATCTTGAGCGCATTTTCCCAGGAAAAGTCGGAGTCTTGAGTTAAATAACAACACTTTATCCCCCTCCTTGAATTCCTTTTCCACGATATGTTTGTCATGCCATTGCTTAGTCTTTTCTTTGTAGATTCATAAATTCTCATATGCATTATTCTAGAATTATTCCATCTCATTAAGTTGCAGTAATCATTTTGCTCCTACCGCTTGTAGATCGAAGTTTAAAAACTTCATTGACCAATATGACCTATGTTCTAACTCCACTGGCAAGTGACAAGCTTTTCCATAAACCATCCTATAGGGCGACATTCCAATGGGTGTTTTGAATGCTCCAAATTAATAACCTTACTAACCTAACTACTAAATTGCATATAGGGTAAGCAAGGGTCGATCCCACAGGGAATAATTCGGTTAATTCCTATATTCTATCCAATAACCACAACGAAAACAACAGAAAAATAAAATAAAATCCTAAACAGTAAACATGACAACAGTAATGAAAGGGGTTGTAGTCAATGCAATCTAAAGTGAAACAAATAAATCTCCAATGGTAGAAAATATCAGATTAAAAACAACCAGTTCTCGATTCAAGATCCACCTAAACATGCATTGGACATGAACTAACCGTATGTTATTCTATCTCGTTATTGTGGAATTATTGACCCTAGGAAACAACAAGCTCTATTACCCGAATTTTCCCTTAATTGTCACTACTGAAATAAGCTCTTCAACTAGATCCTAACCCTTGAACAACCTAGAATAAGCTCTCTAAGTTTAATTCAATGGCAGCCTTAAGAATTAGGAAAATAGATCAATCCAAGCAACAATCACGCAAGATCGGATTATTAAACTTAGGTTATGTTATTCAAGGTGACAGACTAAAAACTTATCCGTAATCATCTCTCACCATGTGTTACTCATTGAATAGAAAGAGAACAATTACGTATCACAATTCCTAATTCTAACAGACAAAATTCTGATTAAACAATTTAGAAGGCCATTACTAAATCACCCAAACAAAAATCATAAACAATTAAAACAGAATAACATAAACAATTCCAATAAGAACGAGATTAAGAACAATGTTACTGAAGTTAAGTTACACCAATGACATGAATTCAGGCTTCAAAATCCCCTTGAACTGAAGAAGAAAGATCAGCCGCACATATTGACGTAGAAAGTAAAAAACTAAAAACAAAGCTCCACTGCTGTCCTCTATTCTCTTTAACCTAACAACTCCTAAATAAATAATGTGTTTTTTTCTTAATTCTGCCCCATAAAAAATGGAAATTACTTTCCTAGACCTTTCCTAAATGATAGACTTCCAAAACTATCAAAATCTTATCAGATATGGAAAACATAATCTGTAATCCAGCTTGCACCAGGATTCTCACAATGTAAAAGAACTTTTCTGGACTTGGTCACTTCATAAAGGTTGTAGTCTTGGATGTGTAGATGAATTTGGGCTTTGAATCACCTGTTTTCAATCAAGCTCCAGTTAGGCCCATTCGAAGACTCAATACTCAGCTAGGAAATCCTTCCGCGAATAGGATTCCAGGTCCGGTTTTGCAACAACTAATGAGGGCCCAAATGAACTCGGATTCTCACCTATAATACCTTCTTGGAAGGCTTGATTTGTCTACTTTACTTTTTCTAAAGAACACTTTTGCAATCAAAAAATCTGACTTCATGAAAAACCTGAAAAACGCAGCACTAGTCAGAATAACAAAAATCTGGAATTTCCTAATCTTTTCTCAATTATTTCATAAAGTCTATCCAAATATGCCAAACTTACAAAATAAACTCTAATCAACTCAACTAGGCATAAAACAAAACAAAAACATAATATGGAAGGAATAAAAAATATATAAATTACACTCTTATCAGCCATCCTATATACCCATAATGCGTCATCAAGCTTGGTTGCCCAATCCTTTCAAGAAGTGCTTACCATATTTTCAAGATCTGTTTCAGCTTCTTATTGGATACTTCTATTTGGCCACTGGTTTGAGAGAGATATGGAGTAGCAACACGATGTGTGACCCCATACTTGCTTAACAATGTCGCGAATTGGTGATTGCAAAAGTGCGATCCTCCATCACTTATAATGGCCCTTGGTGTACTGAATCTTGAGAAAATATTCTTCTTCACAATCTTGACAACCACGTGAGCATCATTTGTTAGCAATGCTGCAGCTTCCACCCACTTTGAAACATCTATAGCAACCAAAATAAAACGGTTAGAAAACGAGGAAGGAAAAGGTCCCATACAATCTATGCCCCACACAATCTATGCCCCACACATCAAATAATTCTACTTCTAAAATATTATTTAAAGGCATGGCATTTCTCCTAGATATGTTCCCAACCCGTTGACATTCATCACAACTCATAACAAAATTAAAAGCATCTTTAAAAAGAGTGGGCCAGAAAAATCCTGATTGAAGAACTTTAGCGATTGCCTTTGTCGAACCAAAATGGCCGCCAACTTCCATTGAATAACAATGATGAAGAATATTCGTCATCTGTTCCTCTGGCACACATCTTCTTATCATTTGATCTACGCAATGCTTGTACAAGAATGGATCCTCCCAAAAATAGTACTTTAAATCTATAACAAAATTCTTTCATCTTTGGGAGTTCATTCCAGGGGGCATAACTTTCTGCACCAAATAATTGGCAATATTTGCAAACCATGGCCCTTCTTGAATGGTGAATAATTGCTCATTTGGGAAGTATTCGTTGATTGGCTTCTCTTCCTCTTGAACTTCTTCATTGGACTCTAATAAGGATAGATGATCAGCCACTTGATTTTCCGTTCCTTTCTTGTCTTTGATTTCTAAGTCGAATTCTTCTAGGAGCAATCCACATCATAACAACCTTGGCTTGGAATCCCGTTCTGCTAGGAGGTCCTTCAATGCAGCATGGTCAGTGCACACAATAACCTTGGTACCTAGCAAATAAGAATGAAATTTATTAATAGAAAATACTACTGCTAAGAATTATTTTTCGCTAGTGGCTTCATTTAATTGTGGTCCCGTTAAAGTCCTACTGGCATAATAAATCAAATGCAAAGTCTTATCTTTTCGCTATCCTAAAATGGCCCCTATAGCATAGTCACTTGCATCACACATGAGTTCAAAAGGTAGTTCCCAATCAGGCACAACAATTATAGGAGCAGAGATTGATTTTGCTTTTAAACATTCAAATGCATCTAAACACTCTTGACTAAAATTAAAAGGAACATCCTTAGCTAATAAACCACAAAGAGGTTTAGAGATTTTAGATAAATCCTGTATAAATCTCCTATAAAAACCTGCATGTCCAAGGAAACTTATGACATCCTTCACTGAATTCGGAGGTGGTAGTTTCTCAATGACTTCAATCTTTGCTTGATCTACCTAAATTCCATTCATGGATATCCGATGATCTAACACAATTCCATCTCATACCATAAAATGGCACATTTCTTAATTAACACTAGGTTAGTATAAACACATCTCTACAAAACATTAGACAGGTTAGTTAAACAGTCATCAAAAGAATCACCAAAAACAGAAAAATAGTCCATGAAAACTTCAATGGACTTTCAACCATATTAGAGAAAATTGAAATCATCAACGTTGAAAAGTTGTAGGGGCGTTGCACAAGCCAAAGGGCATTCTTTGATAGGCGAATGTTTCGTATGGGCATGTGAAAGTCGTTTTCTCTTGATCTTCTGGCACTATAGCAATCTGATTGTAGACTAAATATCCATTTAAGAAGCAATAAAAATCATGGCCTGTTAACCTCTCTAACATCGATGAATGGAAATGCAAAGTAGTCCTTACGAGCCATGGAATATAGCTTGCGATAGTTAATACATACTCTCCATCTTGTGACTATTTGTGCTGGAATCAGCTCGTTGTTATCGTTATGGACCACAGTCATTCCTCCCTTCTTTGGCACTACTTGGACAGGACTTACCCATGCACTATCCAAGATTAGATATATAATTCCTGCGTGTAAAAGCTTCAAAACCTCCTTTTTGACCACTTCTTGCATTGATGGGTTCAATCCTCTTTGTGGTTGGATAGTAGACTTATAACTCTCCTCCACTAAGAGTGTGTGCAAATTGAGGGACTTATACACTTTATATCTGTAATTGTCCATCCAATGGCCTTCTTGTAGTTCCTTAATGTGCGCAACAAATTTTCTTGCTCTACAACATTCAAAGAAGCATTAATGATTGGAAATAAAAAAATTATCCTCTTCTAAGAATGCTTACCTTAAATGAGACGATAGTTGCTTGAGCTCAAGTGTAGGTGACTTCTTGATTGGTGAAGTGGGTTGAGCTACCACGGCTCCAACTTCTCTGATTGTGTTAGCTTGAGGATGAACTAAGGGTGGTAGAGCATTTAAGTACTTTAAACACTCTCTTATCTCTTCACTATCAACTTCATTCTCCTGATCTCTACAATTCATAAAGCAATTCTCTAAGGGGGAGATGAGGTAGCTTTCTTCAAAATTCTGATTCAGTATGTTATCAAGGACATTAATCTCAAAACATGTGTCTATTTTGAATGGGCATTTCATGGAGTCGAAAACATTAAACTCTACTTGCTCATCTTCTACACTTAAGATTAATTTCCCTTAATGAACATATATCAATGTTCTACCCATGGCTAGAAAAGGTTGTCCTAAAATTAAAGGTATTTCCCTATCTTCCTCCATGTCTAACACTATGAAATCTATTGGGAAAATCAGTTTATCTACCTTAATCAAGCCGTCTTCTACCACCCCCCTAGGATATGTTATTGATCGATCGGCTAATTGGAGAGACATGGATGTTGGCTTCACTTCTCCCAATCCAAGTTTCCTGTAAATAGAAAACGACATTAAATTAATGCTTGCCTTTAAGTCACATAAAACCTTATTAAAATAACAACTACCAATAATACATGGGATAGTTAAACTCCCTGGATCTCGTAGTTCAGTTGGTAGTTTTTTTTGAATTAGCGTGCTGCATTCTTCCGTTAGCATAACTTTCTCGTGTTCCTTGAATTTTCTCTTATGCATAAGGATCTCCTTTAGAAACTTGGTGTATTTGGGCATCTTCTCCAACATATCAACAAAGGAATATTAATATGCAAGCTTCGAAACATATCAATAAACTTACTGAATTGCTTGTCAAGCTTCTGATTCTTCAAACGACATGGGTACAAAAGGTTGGATTCCTTTCTCTCATTGTCATGACTTAAAGAAGCATTCTGGTCAGATTCATGGTCGTCATAGCTACCATTTTCCTTGTCGCGGTCATGAGTGTCAACTTCTGACGATTCAGGAGCTAATTTACAGTCACTACAACGACCAGTTTCCTCACCGTAGCGATCGTTCTTCTACTCTTCCTTCAAATCTCTCTCTTGTTCTTGCCTTCGTTTTTCATCTTCTGAATTCTCTAAGGTTCTTCCACTTCTCAAGGTGATTGCATGGATTTGTTCCTTAGGATTCTTCTTTGTATTGCTTAGCAAAACTCATTGAACTCTTCTCGTTAATATGTTATGGATTTGCCCTATTTGAGTCTCAAGGTTTCTAATGGAAGATGACTAATTTTGGACAAGGATTTCATTCTTTTCAAACCTCTTGCTTGTCTCTTCAATGAACTTGATTAGCACATTCTCCAAGTTAGATTTCAGCTCTTGAGCTTGAAAACTAGGAGGTTGTTATGTTCATTGTTGTTGCTCTATGAGAATTTAGGATGCTTCCTCCATGCTGGATTGTATGTGTTGGAATATGGATTCCCTTGCCCCCTTTGAAAATTATTGACATAATTCACTTGTTCAAGCTAAGCAAACATATTCCCTTATTGATAATCCTTGGATGAGTGATTACCTGCACAGAGTTCACATATTAGAGGAGGTGATTCGATTGCATTTATATTTAATACATTACCTAATTTCTTTTGGATGTTTGAAATTTAAGCAGCTAATACAGTGTAGCTGTCAACTTCGTGCACTCCCGCTGTTTTCCTTCTTGAATTTCTCTCCAAAGTCCTCATGTAGTTGTTGCTTGCCATCACCTCAATGAAATTGTAAGCTTCTTCTGGTGTTTTGTTATTCAAGGCTCCTCTACTGGCAGCATCTATCATGGCTTGTATGTTTGGCAGCAATCCTTGGTAAAACATTTGTACTTGCGACCAGATTGGCAACCCATGGTGAGGACACCTCCATAAGAGATCCTTATACCTTTCCCATGCTTCATACAATGACTCCATGTCTTGTTGGAAGAAATTGGTAATCCCACTTCTTAACTTGGCAGACTTGACAGGTGGAAAATATTTAGTAAGGAATGTTTGAGCTTGTTCCATGCCGTGATGCTCTTAGATGGTAGAGAAATCAACCAAGCCTTAGCTTTACCCCAAAAGGAGAATGAGAAAAGCCTTGGCCTAATTGTGTCATCGGATACCTTATTATTTCTGAATGCATCACATAACTCCAGAAAATTGGCAATATACAAGTTGGGATCATCACTAAGCAACCCTATGAATTGGACCGAATGCTGAATCATTTGAATAATTGCTGGCTTGATCTTAAAATTATTCGCTTGAATTGGTGGTCTGCTGATGCTAGAATAGCATCCTTCAATAGTAGGACTAGAGTAGTCCTTCAATGCTCTTTGAACAACCACAATTCCACCAGTTGCATTTGCCCCCTAAGATATCCTCATTCTGATTCTCTTGATCTTCCATATTGTGATTTATAATTCCCCTGTCTGCCACTGATTTTTCTAAGTTGGCTTGCCTCTTTTCTTTCCTCAACTATTTAGCCGTTATCTCAATCTTAGAATCGAAGGGATTAAGATCGCCACCACCTTTAGAACGTAAGCTCTCCAGGATCTAAATAAAAGAAATAAACACAATGAAATAAAATAAAAAATAATTTTTAAAAACAAAAATAAAACAAATCAAATTAGCAAATAAATAGTTCGTAATGATATTGGTAAAAAAAAAAAAAAAATAGTTCCCCAGCAACGGCGCCAAAAACATGACAGGCTATTCGCAAGTGTACGAAATCACACAAGTAATAAAGCTCGAGTAAACGAGTGTCGAATCCCAAGAGAACTACTTACCAAGTACTAAACTAATCTATCTTATTACTATTTGATAAAACAGAATTTTAAGAATAATTTAATGAAAAATGAAACAAACTAAAAACTAAAACAAGAGCAGAATTGTATTAATACTTTGGGAAAAAGATCAATATGACTAAACCAAAGGCATAGATTTCACACCAATTTAATCATATGCATTAACAATTAATTCCTATCCTAATTAAGCTTATACTAAAGGCCAAATTTCCTAGTATTTCACTAACTTTCTCTCGAACAATTAGCGAATTAACTCTTAAGCAACAACCCAAAATATCTCTAAGTTGGATTTAGAAGTTAAAAGATCATTAAGTTTTATGGAATTTCCAAGAGCTTCACAAATTGCGGTAACCTATCTGTAGCATTCACACAATCTGTGGTTTTATTACCTTAAGACTAATCAGGTTTCATCTCTCCATCTCAACCCAACTCATGATATCATTCAACTCTTGGATCCCTAAGAATTGAAAGCATTACACACAATAATAAAACTTAGAACAATGCTCAACTAAAATTAACAACAATAACGTCAACATATATTCATAATTTGGGCTACATCTTTAGCCCTAGAAAAGAAATTTAGTTCATAATTGCAATACTAGAAACAACCATTGTATTCAACAGCATGAGTTCAAGAAATAAAATAGAAAAACTTCTCTAATTGGTGAACAAAAACTGCAAGAATTTTGATCTCCAAAATAGTAGCCGCTCTCTCTCCTTCTTAATCTCCCTAAAAACTAACTAAAGACCCTTATTTATAGTGCTAGAGTTTGGAGGTTAATCAGGAAAGAATTAAATGCCTTTAAACAAGTCAAATTCGGACTAGGAAATAGAACAACCGATCTAGGCTACGCCGCATTCCATCGTTGCAACGATAGTCCTTTTTGTCCCATGAGTTTGATGTCTTTAGAATTTGGCATAGTCATCATCATGAACTTTGTAGCCCTCTGAATAAGATTTTCAACGCCATAAGAATCATCAAATTCAGATTTCTACAGCTCAAGTTATGATCACAACATTGAAGTATGCTCATCTTGAAGAATTTTCAAGTTTTAAGTCTCATCTTCAACGCATCATAACTTCCTCATTTCAATTCCGATTCTTGCACCATTTGTTCCTACTCGTCACAAATTCCATCAACATCATTCTTCTTCATTCAAATATCATTTAGGACCTAAAAATACTCAAAATACACATGTGATCCCAAAAAAGGTATTTATGAAATAATTAACTCAACTTTCACAATTTAAACAAATTCTCCCACAAATAATCCAATTGAATCACTAACAAAACATGTATTTTCAAGCTCTTATCATCATTGTGATTAGGATGTTGTTGACATAAATAATAAGAACGATGAATGATTTACCTTTTCTTCTAGAAAAGAGTGCATAATCATTCTTGGATTGAGTAAAGCCAATGCCTGTGAGAGCTTTGGTAAATTTTTCATTTCGATGCCTGGATGCTTGCTTTAACCCATAGAGAGACTTTCACAAACAACATATTGTATGCTCCCCCTGGCTACGAAGTCCAGGAGAAAGATCCATGTAAATCTTTTCATGAAGATCACCATGGAGAAAGGCATTGTAGACGTCCATCTGATGTAAATACCAGTTTTTGGTGGATGCAACTGAGAGGAAAGCATGAACAGTAACATTCTTGGCAAAAGGGGAGAATGTTTTTTGATAATCAAAACCTTCGCGCTGAGTAAAACCATTTGCCCCCAATTGAGTTTTGTAGCGCTCAATGGAACCATTAGCTCTATGTTTGATCTTGTAAACCCATTTGTATATGATGGGTTTCCTGTTTATTGGATAGCATCATAATAACTGGCAAGTTCCTGTTCGGCCAAAATATGAGTGATACAGACCTTGTGTGCAGGTGAGAGACGATCATAATTGACATAATAAGTAGTGGGATATTGTGTACCTGAGGATCCTTGGACGATGGAGCAAACATAATCAGTAGCCCATATAGGAGGGCGAGTGATGCGAGAAGACTGTCTTTGGTTCGGGATGGTGGATTAATATGAGAGTTTGGAGCGGATGCAGGTGAAGTGGCCCTAGAGGAATCAAGATCCAACTAATGTGAGTCAGACGGAGGACTAGAAAGTGGTGATGAATCTGAGTCTAAGTATGGTGTAAGGATGAATTGTAAAGATTGGCCCTGGATAAGGATCGTTCTCTAGAAATTTTAGCGGTTGCAAAGCAGGTGAGTTGGAAGTGTCATCAAGAAATGGGAACTTGTCTTCCTTAAAATGAACATCTCTAGAAAAAAAAAAAAAAACAAAAATATTTTGTCAACCAGATCATAAAGACAATAGCCTTTTTGGAGCATAGGATATCCCATGAAAACACAACGAGTGGCCTAAGGTCCAAATTTCTCATGGTACCCAAGAATAGTAGAATAACACAAGTAGCCAAAAACACAAAGATAGGCAATGTCTGGAGTTTTCCCAAAGAGTATCTCAAAAGGGGTCTTATCCTGTAGCACTCAGGTCAGCATGCGATTGATTAGGTAAGTAGTTGTGACCACACATTCACCCCAAAAAGAGTTCAGGATATTGGCTTGGTGTTTAAGATTGCGAGCAACCTCTAACAAATGCCTATGTTTATGTTTAATGACCCCATTTTGCTGAGGTGTGTAAGTGCAAGAGCTTTAATGAGTATACCAAGATACAAGAAAAGTGAGGAGCAATGAAGATTGAAAAAATCACGAGCATTATCAGTTCAAACTTGTTGAACTAATGAATGAAATTGTGTTTTAACCATGGATAAAAAAATGCCTAATATGGGTAAGGGTTTGGGTTTTGGATTGCATGAGAAATACCCACGTTCCACGGGAGAAGTCATCAATTATAGTAAGGAAGAATCTTGATCCATTGTGATTAGGAGTATGGTAAGGCCCCAAAATATCAAGATGGATTAGGACAAATGGTTGTGAAGTACTAGAGTGGCTGAGTGGGAAAGTGGTGCAGGATTGTTTTGCAAGTGGACAAATAGGACAATGAGGTTAAGGAATAGATGCACTATGACCTAAGTGTTGATGTAAAATAAATTAGTTTTTACTGAAATTTGTATTACGTGAAGATTTATTATTCATAATACAAGTAGATAAACTTTGAACTGGATTTGGGTCCAATAGTAAAGGCCATTATCAACTCTACCCACACCCATAGTTTCCCAGTTGAAAGGTCTTAAAATTCGCATGCATTAGGATTTAAAAAAAAAAAAAAAAAAAACATTTGTTATTAGAACAAATTCTAGACACAAAAATAAGATTAAAGTGGAAAGTAGGAACATGTTAAACATTTTTTAGAATCAAATGTTCAGTTAGATGAACAACTCCTATTTGAGTGGCTGGTGCAATTTGTCCATTACGCATACAAAGGGAAGTGATTGATTTAGTGAGTGGATAATCATGAGAAAAATATTTGGGGTTGCAAATGATATGGTCATTAGCTCCTGAATCAATTATCAAAATATTTGCCGAAATTAAATTTAGGCAAAAGAAGTACCAACATAGGAAGCTGTTGATGTTGATGGGAGATGTTCTTCATCATTTTGAGGAGTTGATCATATTGTTTAGTGTTGATCAACGAGGTCAAAGTGTTGTTTCTGGAAGGAATATTGGCAACTTGGAAAACTACATATTTTTTGGATTTATCTTTGTTGTTGGAAGGTGGACAGTTGTGTAATTTCTAACATGTCTCACGGGTTTGATTCCGACGTTTGCAATTATCACAATATAAACGGCCTTTTTTATTTTATTTTGCAAATCCAGGCCCTTTAGGCCCATTATATCCAGCCTGTGACGTGGCAGAAAGAGAGCCATTAGTTTGTTAGATTAAAGCTAATAGCTTTTGGCCATCAAATAAGAGAGTTTGATCTTAATCGTTCATGTGGCCATATAAATTTGGCCTTCCTTGCATTTGGAACCCTAGCCGCCCACTTTCATTTTGGACAAACACTAACCTCTCATTTTTCTTCTCTATAGGTTGAGTGAAAGGCGCCGATCGAAAGCTAAGGAACGCCACTACCTCACTTTGTCAGTTGGTGGTGGTGGTGGTGGTGGTAGTGAGTTGCTGTTGACTTTCATCTTGAACAACTAACTAGAAGGTCCGGTGAAGTGACAGCGATGGTGAGGTTGCTAGCATCTGAGTTCTGAAGGGGAGAAACTCGCCATTGAGACCAAGAAGGAAGCAATTGAGTGTTCTCGATCTTTGATCTGATGAAACTTTTGGAGAGTCGTTGACGATCCTTCAAGGGTTTCCTCGACAACATCCAAATCATTCCAAACAGCTGAAAGAGCATTGAAATATGCCATGACCATTTGATTTCCTTGCTGAATATTGATCAATTTTGGCCGAAGAGTGAATTGTTTTGCCAAATCTAATTTGCCATACATTTCCTTTATGTTAATCCACATGCCAATGACGATTTCCATTGGAGGAAGTTCGGCAACGACTTCTTGTGACAAGCAATTTCTAATCCACAATCGAACTAGCATATTACATTATTTCCAATGACGGTGGTGGTGGACTTCGGTCAGTAACAGAAAATCGTCCTCAGTACGAAACTTTCCTCGTCCTTAGTGACAAAAGCGTACCAGAAATCATGGGCCTAGGTGTTGTAGTTGTTAAATTCGATCAAAACTTGTTTGATTAAAACGAGTTCTAGTCTATCGGATGTTCAAGGCGGTAGCCGGGCGGTCGGTATCATTTGGAAGGTGAAAGGCATCAGGTTTGGACCGTTTGGGTTTGGGCTAGTTGGGTTTGGGCCGTTTAGGTTTGGGCTAGTTGGGTTTGGGCCGTTTGAGTTTGTGTCGTTTGGGTTTTGTCATTTGTGTTTGGGTCGTTTGGGTTTGGGCCGGTTGGGTTTGGATCTAATGTTAAGTTTAGGCTTTTGGGGCAATTTGTTGTGAGCTAGATGTTCGATTTGTGGGATTTGGAGTATTTGCCATTGGAAGGGAAAAGTTAACCAAGTTTCTGTTTGTTTGTAGGGACAAAAGCAGAGGTTAAGAGAGGCTAGTTGAGTATCTGTAGAAACAAACGAGAGAAGCTAGTTTGGATTGAGGAAGCGGAAGCTTGACTCAGAAGCAAAGCTTTGATACCATGTCAGAGTTTGAGATGGCAAGAGTGGCAGTAACAAAGCCTGAATATGCCACACAGAGAGAGAGAAAGAGAGAGAGAGAGAGAAAAGAAAAGAGAAATTTGTATTATATTTTTTGTGTGTCTATAAGCTTTGTACAAGGCTCAATTTATACAATTGTACAGAACTAATAAATGAAATGTAGTTAATTGTAATTACAAATATTTAGGGAGGAAATTAGAGACGTAATCTCAACATTCCATAATCCATCAATTAGCATAGGAATTCTAATTCTATAAGGACTCTACTTAAGATTAATCTGAATTTTATTCTTCGATTATGTATAGGATTTTTCTCATTACTTTCCCACAACCCTAGCACTATAAAAGGATGTCTTTAGGTATTTTTTGGGGAGACTTCAACTTTGAGAGAAGCAAGGAGAGGAGACCTTACCTAAGGTTTTCATCTTTGCTCTTGTACTTCATGTTTTTTAAGGTTTTGAGGTTTGATTTCTCTATGTTTACGTGTGACTAATTTCTTTTCTAAGGATCTAATGTAACCTAACACGAAGGTTTTATGCTTTGATTAATTTTATTGTTCTATTGATTCAATGTAACAAGTGCTGTAAACTAGTAAAATGCTTGCTTAATCGTAATAGGAAATGGGCCCAAAAATCTTTTCTTTTTATTATATGTAATAATTCTTTCATACACACAAAGAGTATTATTTTACAAAATGCCATTTAAAAGACAAAAACAGGGGAAACAGTGTAGCTATTGCTCCTCGCTTGCTGACGCCCCTCCGACTGCATCATCACCTAGATCCTGCATTCACAAAGGAAAATGACGGGGTGAGCACAAAATAATGCTTAGTAAGTAAACTCTATATCTGTCTATCCCCGTAACTATTTTTCTTAATTTCTTCCTCACACTTTCTTTCTATTGTTTTCTATTAACGTTATGGCCTCATCTTACTGGAGGTAAGACTGGATGGTGTTCACACAACACCATCTCACTCTTTATGACTGTCGGGTGGAGTTCACACAGCACCAACCCGCTCTTAGTGATTACCGAGTGGGGATCGCAAAGCATCTACCCGGTTTTCATAACTATCGGGTGGAGACCACAAAGCACCTACCCGTTTCTCATGACTTTTGGATGACGATCACAAAGCATCAACCCATTTCTAATGACTATCGGGTGACGATCACAAAGCATCTACCTGTTGCTACTAAATATCGGGTGACGATCACACAGCATCAACCCGTTTCCACTAAATATCGAGTGGTGATCACAAAGCATCAACCCGTCTCTAATGACTTTCTCTACTCTAGCACTTCTCATTCTCTCTACCCGTAGAGTAGTTGCATTCACAAAGTTCTCTACTCATAAAGCAAGTGCATACACAAAGTTTTCTACTCTTCTTAAGTCACTTCTCAATGCACAAATAATGCATATGGATGGTTCATCTCCACTAATGAACTTATGAAATGCCAACATGCAATGTTGCAAGAATTAAGGTTCACTACTCATACTTAAACCTCTACTAGGCATTTCGTCAAACAACTCAAGTGCATAACAAGACTCTACTATAACAATAATTCTATGTCTTTCTCTAACCATCCAAAATGGGAGAAAACTCCCTCACATAGCCATAAATCCTGTCATAGAATAACACTTCTAAAAAGGATTTCTCAATATCCTTCAATTCCATCTCAAACTACATTCCCAACCCACATCTCACTTCTCATAATCAAAGTGTATGAACAACCATAAAACAATAGTTATCTCCATTTGAATCTTCATAACATAGCATATCACATGTATATACATACACACATAATTGCAATTAACTCCCTATCCAAGAAAGTTCTCAAATCTCTACTTGGGTTGGGGTTTACTTACCTTGTGATGGAGAGATCTCACTAGCTCTTCATTTCTCTTGGTTTGCTTGATTTCCTCTACCTTTTAAACAATTACACAATTCAACCAAGAGACCTCAATATTCAAATATACATAAAATCTCACAAAACTTCACATCCAAAGCAAGAATCCTTACCTTAGGATGTCTTAGATTGATCTTCTACCCCAAATCACTCCAAAAGCCCTCTAAAATTCCTTGAACAATTGGAAGAGAAGTTGAGAGAAAGTAAAAAGGAGAATGGCGGTGGAGAAGAAGAATGAAGGGTTTTGCAATGACTTAATTCCTTTTAATACAATTTATGCACAAGCATTCCCATTTTGCCCTTACTCTTCCTTAGGAATTCCATCTATACCCTTTGATTCATTACAAACACAACCCCATATGAACATATTCTCCAAGCAAAATCCTTACATTTTACTCCCCACTTTTCCTACTAATTAGGGGTAGAATGGTCAAATTGCCCTTAGGGAAGAAAATATCTAAAACTTAACCAACATTTTGGTCGGCCCGTCGCCGGGCGAAAAAGCTTCTGTCGCCGCAGCTGTCACAGCCTTCCCTGCCTTAACACCTCGGCCGCGGCGAAGATTCTTCTTCGCACCGACGAAGCCTGGAACACTAAACTTCTTCTATTTTCAACCAATTTCAAGGCAAAGTACATACCACTCAATCAAAAGCCAGTCAAACAAATAGTACTAATAAACCGACTCAAATAAGAATAAAAAGGAGAAACATTAGCTACGTACCTCAAGTGGGGCGTTACATTCAATATATTTCTAGTTTCATTCATTGCACTTAATTCGATCTTGATGTTTTGTATGAAATAAGTATGGTAAACATCATATGCTAGCTTTGAAAAACAAAACAATTGATTATTTGAGACAAGGTTAAGGTAAACATCACATGCAAACCTTGAATAGCTTTTTGAATGATTGGATTGCGTTGAAGCAAATATAAGGTTAGATACAATTCAGTTCATATTTTGAGTACTTCATGTTCTTAATGGGTTCTTGATTGTTAGGCTTTACTAAACATCCTAGTGAGTT